>CM067362.1:63100009-63448983 GCA_034401795.1 Chaetoderma sp. LZ-2023a | reverse complement strand
ACGACACGACGATGTTATCACGATTTTAGATGCAGTATAAATCGCGATATTGTCTAGAGCAATATCGCACCGCTAGCATTCTAATATATTTAGCTATATAATTTTCATACACGTGCACACTCATGTAAACAAACATGCATGCATACCCTCTCACCCACCCACTCACTCACTCACTCCCGTCTATCCACCCACCCACCCACTCACTCATGCGCACACACACTCGCGCTCGCTCTCTCTCTCTCTCTCGCACGCACGCATGCACACACACACACTCACTCACTCACTCACTCACTCACTCACTCATACACACTAAACGAAATCTAGGATTTCTTTTTTCACGAGAGAGTTGATACTTACCTCCCTAATACTTTTGATATTGCTAAATATCGGCTTTCACTCAATAAAACACTCAGATTAAAAACAGTTAGGTGCCCCTACTGGGCAGGGAGTCAGAGGTAGTCCGGCGGATGCTCGCCCCACCACCGCGCATGCGCCGACTACTACTTCCTCTGGCTCATTTATTGGCTAACACATGCAACTACCAAGAGCCTGAAGACCGAGCCTCTGTGGGGCGGAGAGGCCGGGTCAGTATCTAGGGAGGTAAGTATCAACTCTCTCGTGAAAAAAGAAATCCTAGATTTCGTTTATTTCACATCAAGAGTATACTTACCTCCCTAATACTTTTGATATTGCCAGAATTCGAAAGTGAATCTGGCGGGAGGGAGGCGAGGTCAAAAGACCAGCTCTTCCCTATACGCTTTCAAGCGTTTAAGGCACTTATGACGTCTGAAACTGTGTGAAAACACAGTCAGGATTTGATAAACCATCGGATAACACAACCGATGCCTGAGAGATGACCGATTTGTCATATGCGCTCCCCCCCCTCCCTTGGGAGGAAGATTAAATGACCTCAATGTCCTACACGCTCTCTTCGTACTAGTGCTAAGTACTATAGGACAGAGACGAAAAGGCTCCATTTTCGTATACTCTCTCTAAAGAACCACAACCCACATAAACCATCACCATATTAATAACACTGGGTAACGTGACAATACAAAACAATGAACAACACATGAACAAGACTGACCTTGTTGTACTAGGAAGCTGTCATCATGAATCCAGTAGAGAAGGATGATACAGTCCCGACAAGTGGTTGTCACCGTCGCTGAATGGCGAAGTATATAAGCAATGCGGAGGCACTCTTCACAAACATAAAGCGGTTATTGTTTCAAAATCGACAAGGCGAGAGGGTTAGAGGTGTCACGGAGGTAATGGTCTGTAAAACTTGACTCACAGTGCCACTGAGCCACTGACATAATATCATCCACAGGGACCCCATTAAAAAGGGCAGTGGATGTCACGACACCGCGGACACTGTGAGCCTTGGCCACGTCAACCTGTCGCCCGGTGGCGGATTTGTGACAAAATTGAATACATTCCACAATCCACCTAGAAATGGTGTCCTTAGACGCCCTACCATGGGGTTCAATATATGACAACCATAACGCTGACTGGTCGGTACGCCACTCCGAAGTACGCTGTTTGTACCGGAGCAGCGCCCGTACGGGGCACCATACTTTAGAATTAGGATCATATCTAGTTAAAGATGGCAAAAAAATAGGTTGACCTGGATATTTCAATGACTGATTTTTAGACAAGAAATTAATCCTAGGTAGAAGCTTAAGGCCTTCCCCTGTAACCACAAAACGGTCAACCTCGGCTGATAAGGCGTGAATTTCACTCCTACGCCTTGCCGAGGCCGCAGCAATTAAAAATACAGTTTTAAGAGTTAACATTTTCATAGAAATGGAACTAAGTGGTTCAAAAGGCTTATCACCTAGTACCTGGAGCACCAGTGATAAACTCCAAGACGGAATCAGTGGAGGATTCCTTGGTCTTAGATTGCCCATGCCTTTAATTAATACATTTAATGTACTTACTTCATCACTCCCCCTATTAGCCAAGCAAGGAATAACAGTCATTAAAGCTGACTTATAACCAGCAATAGAGTTAGGCTTGAGGCTATAGGCATCATATAGGTGACAGAGGAAATCAGCCACTACCTGAATAGATGATTCCATTGGATCAATACATCTTTTTGAGCACCATTCTGCAAATCTGTTGATTTTATAATTATATGCTCTGGAGGTTGACCCCCTCCTGGCTTTGGCCATAAACATGGCCGCTTGCTCAGAAAAGCCCTCCTTAATTCTAGATTCCTTGACAACATCCACGCAGTCAATCGGAACATTGACGGATTGTCGTGAAGGGCCTTGCCCTGGAAGATAAGGTTGTCCATCAGAGGCAGCGGAACCGGATTGCAGACCAGAAGGTCCAGCAGATCCGTATACCACGATCGGCTTGGCCAATCCGGGGCGATCAGAAGCACTTGGCACTCCTGCTGCCTGATTTTCTGAAGCACCTTTGGAATCAGGATTGCTGGGGGGAATGCGTATGCATACATTCCCTCCCAGCTGATAGCTAACGCATCTGTTGCGAAAGCGCTTGGGTCTGGAATCGGAGAGACGTACGTCGTCATCTTCGCATTCTTCTTCATCGCGAACAAATCTATGTTGGGTTTCCCCCAATGGTCGAACAGACGATCCGCCACACATTGATTTAGTTGCCATTCCGTGGGTAAAACACTCATCCTTCGGCTCAATGAGTCTGCTAGCAGATTTAACCTCCCCGGAATATGAACTGCTTTCAAGGTGATCCCATGATCCAGGCACCAACAAAGCAGTTTCCATGTCATCATACAGAGACTGGGCGACTTCGTTCCGCCCTGGCGGTTTATGTAAGTCACTACTGTTGAGTTGTCTGAACGAATTAGAACAATCTTGCCCTGAACTTTCTGTAAGAAATGTTCCAGGCCCAGGACTACTGCTCTTAGCTCTAGTAGATTGATATGTTCCTTGGACTGATCCAGATCCCAAAGCCCTGATACTGTGGACTCTTCCAGACAAGCTCCCCACCCCTCCATCGATGCATCTGTATACACAGTCACCTGAGGGTGGGGAGGGGTTAGCAAAACCCCCGGCAAGAGATTCTCTGTATTCAACCACCATTGCAGGTGGTGAATCAGAGGCGCCAACACCGACACGTTCGAGTCCAGCGAACCTGAACTCTGGGTCCACTGTGTCATGAGAAACAACTGGATCGGACGCCTGCGCAAGGCGGCCTGTGGAATGACTGGTTCCAAAGAAACCATCAAGCCCAGCATTCTCAAGTAAACCCGTGCCAGGACATGACGACTGTCGCACACCGACTGAATTACCGAGATGAGTACTTGAACCCTCTCCTGAGTGGGGTACACATACCCCGTCTCCAGATCGAAGAACATGCCCAGGTAAACAAACTTCTGGGATGGAGTTAGCTCTGATTTCGGGAAATTGATCAGCCAGCCCAAGTCCGAGAGAGTTTTCAAAACAATCTCCAGATTGGCTGACAACGATTCCCGGGTGTGTGCTTTCAACAGCCAGTCGTCTATGTACGTGTGGACTGCTATGCTTCTCCTGCGGAGGTATGCAGTGATCGCGAGAACCACACGGGTGAAGACCCGAGGAGCCGTGGAAATTCCGAAGGGTAACACCCTGAATTCCCACCGCCGGCCCTGAAATGCAAATCTCAGGAAGCGACGGAAACTCCTCTCTATGGGAATGTGGAAATAAGCATCCTTCAAATCTATCGACGCTGTCCACATCCCTCGCTCTAACCCCGCCAACACCGAGCGCACAGTCTCCATCTTGAAACTGGGTGTCTCGATGAACTTGTTCAACGGCTTGAGGTTGAGAATCGGCCTCCACCCTCCGGTGTTTTTTGTTACCAAGAACAGGGTTGAATAGAAGCCCGGGCACCTCTGTGCCGGCTGAATGGCTTCTTTTAGTATGAGGGAATTTATTTCCTCCTCTATACACAACCTCTGATCCGGATCCCGTGGAATGGGAGTCCAGATCGGCGCGAGAGACAGTCGCGATGGCGGGCCTGTCACCCAGTCGGGACGATACCCGACCGAAAGCCATCGCAAGACTAAACGGTCCTGAGTCAACCGCTTCCACTCTGGCAAGCGGGCGGCCAAACGGCCGCCCACCGGTCCACCTAGGGATAGAGGTGGACATAAGGAGGGCCAGAGTGGCACTGTTCTCTCGGCCTGAAACACCGGAGTGGTTCCCACCGCGGTAACCAGGCCATCAGGCCCGATTACCGCGACCAGATCCCCGCGCGCCCCGCCCAGCGCCGCGCGCACCACGGTGCGCGGGCGGCTGTCTGGCTGGGTGCGGCTGGGGAGCCTGCGCCCCCCTCACTGCTGGCCGAATCGCCCGTGGCCTAGGCCTACGTTGCGACGGTGGCTGGCCTCTGACCTGGCCAGCACCACCTCGAGCCTGCAGAGGACGATACGCAGGGGGTGCCGCGCGAACACGCTCCCGCCGGAGCACCTCAAATTGTTCCCGCAGCGCCCTCTGGTTATTAACCAGAGTGACCGTCTCCTGGAGGTGCCTGCATCCCTCACCTCCAAAGAGACCAGGACCTGTCATAGGCGTCCGCAGCAGCCTATTATACAGGTCCTGGGACGGGCACAGATTGTCAAGCGCAAACGTGCGCCTCGCCCGGACACTTCTGGTTACCGCCCGCGTCAAACAGTCCAAAGCCAGGTTGATACCATCCTGAATGGCTCTCTGGACTGTCACCGGGCTTGGTTGGCGTGATGCGGAAGCCGCTACCACCCCTTGTAGCAGCTGGGAGACGTGGGACAGAGCGGCAATCGACGCCCTCCCACTCTCCTCCGCATCCCGCAGCGCGGCATTTGCCGAACGCAACGCGTTCGAGCACAAGACTCCCGTGTCAGAACGGGAGCCCGGCCGCGCATCTTCGCCCAAAGCCGCGCGATCATCAACGCTTGGCTTCGGCACCACACCGTACCGCTGGTAATCCAGGGGCACGATGCGGCACCGCTTCGCCACCTCGCGAGGGGCCTTCGCGAGACGTCCATTCACCTTAATGGACGCCTCTGCCGCTTCGAACATGTCCACGACATGCTCAGCAAGCGGCAGAGATGGCATAGCGGTAGCCGCCGGCCTACCAGCTAACCACGGCCTATGGTCACGCTGGCTAGCCGGCAGCTCCACGGGTAGATCTGGCCGAACACTTACCAGCCACTGGCAAGCGTCCGACCAATCCTCCTCCGTGGCTAACTGCGAGCGCTCTACTAGACGAGGGCCTTCGTCTTCCTCCAGAGCACTCGCAGTTGATGTCGACGGCGGGTAAGCTGATACCCCTGGCAAGCCTGGAAAAGCATGCGGGCCCGAGAGAGCAGGCATGCTAAATTCCGCGGCTTGACCAGGAGCAGGCGCCGTGGCAGAGCGCGGGGTAAACACCGCTCTACCACGGGTCTGACCAGCACCAGCCATACCATCGGCAAGCCGAGGTATGCGGTATCCGTGGTCAACAGCACCGCCCGGGGACACCCTCTGGACCGTGAAATCTACTCCTGCGTGAGTAGAACCATGGAACACGTCGCCTGCATTCCCCGCGAGGGGTGCACAGACGTCGTATTCCATGGCCACGTCCTCAGAAGGCGACCCCAGCAGGAGATCCTCTTCTTCCTGGCCAGAAAGATTAGACTCCGGGTCAGCAAAGAGAGCTAACCCGGACTGGCCAGGAAAGGTGCCATAGGAGGGTTTGGCACCTTCGGCGCGCGGATACCCGGGGTCTGATGAGCAGACCGCGGGTCCCAGCAACAACCGTTGTCCACGGCCCCTCGGCGCGGCGCCATGCCTGCTGCCAGGGCCTTGGACTGCCCCCAACAAAGGGGCCACCTCTGAATCCACAACCGGACCGGACCTAAAGAGACCGGATTCAGAGGCGGGGATCACCTGCTCGTAAGCAGATGCCGAGGACAACAAAGGAGCTGGCCCAGGGAGCATGCCACGAAGCAACTCTGGGACCAGATCCTTTATTGTCCTCTGCATCTCTTGCAACATTTCGGACCTGAAGGCCTCCATATCCACCGCGGATGAGGCCTTCTTCTTACCCTTCTTACAAACTTTCTCCTTCTTCTTCCTCTCTTCCTCCATTACCTTCTCCCTTGCCTGCAATGCGAGAAAATCAGACATTAATTCGCCCCCCCACTGCTTACATACGTCGCACTTCAGCAACGGTCCACAGGGACTGCAGCTGAAGCACAAGTGCGGGACGAAGCGGCTTTTAAGAAACCTCCCGCAGGACGGGCAACCAGGTCTCTGAAACAGGACAAAGGACAGGGACAATGAGCAAGATAGTTAAGGTTAGCGAACTCAAAACCAACTAAAAAGAGAGGACAGGATCATCAAGATCAGAAATCAAGAAGAACCAGCCATGGACAAAACGTTAATTGTTAATAAAAAGGCCAAGGCCGATTATGACGTCATCACTCTCGTGACCAAATTAATCGATCCGCAACAAGCACCAAGTGCAAGAACGAATTGTATAAGTAAACGGAACATTTCCGTTGAATTGGCATTTC
Source organism: Chaetoderma sp. LZ-2023a (assembly GCA_034401795.1). Lineage (NCBI taxonomy): Eukaryota > Metazoa > Mollusca > Caudofoveata > Chaetodermatida > Chaetodermatidae > Chaetoderma > Chaetoderma sp. LZ-2023a. The sequence continues at coordinate 63,442,481 of CM067362.1, read as the reverse complement.
GAGTACACAACAATCAGATATACAGAGATAACTCCTTCCAATTCTAGCATTGGCAAAAAGGGAAATTATCTCCCCTTTTGTTTACAATAATTAGATACCTGATCCTTGTATAGACAAACCATCCAACGTGATGAACCGGAGAACTCCACCATAGTACGCCTCTACATTCTCTCCACCTAAGGGGAAGGAATTGGAGCAAGAGGGCAAAGTGAGAAGACCTTTATAACAGGCCTCCAACTCACTGAACATAGATTTTTTGGTTAGATAACCTAACAGTATTAGTAGGAAATGGAACCGTGGTGGAGAGAAAACATATCCTCTTGTGCCGAGAAGTCCATCAAAGCGTCTATGCGATACCTGTGGACAAAACACAAAGAGAAATGAGACATATGAAGCACCATGTTGTAAAAAACCAACATAATCAGGCGCTAATCACGGTAAGCGCGAGTCCCGGAAATACATTAAACCGGGACAAAACACGCTAGCATATCAAAGAATTCACCTGATAAAGCGATCCCGCTCCTTCTAAAGGCGAATCCTCCCTTTCCGACATGCTTCCACCAAAAAATAATCGTCAAACGTGAGCAAAAAACAAGGTAACGCGCAGAAAAGTATAAAGAACACAAAACCGCATGTAACCCTTTGCCAATAAATGAGCAAAGAGGAAGTAGTAGTCGGCGCATGCGCGGTGGTGGGGCGAGCATCCGCCGGACTACCTCTGACTCCCTGCCCAGTAGGGGCACCTAACTGTTTTTAATCTGAGTGTTTTATTGAGTGAAAGCCGATATTTAGCAATATCAAAAGTATTAGGGAGGTAAGTATACTCTTGATGTGAAATCATACACACACACACATGCATGCACGTGCGCAAGCACACACACACGTATATATATCTATCTATCTTGGTTGCGCCATTATAGTTGTATTATTCACTAAGTTGTATATCATTCTGTTTTAAAGCTGTCTTCTTTCTTCCATATGCAGCACAGATATTCCCACACATTAATATGGTAGCAGCCAGTGCAATCAGTCCTCCACTGCCGTATAAAGCATTTGTATATGTGCCGTAAAGATCACGTAACATACCTATGGCACAAAAAGAGAAAAGAAAATATTAATAACTCGAATGTACTCGATGGTGATGCGGACTCATGCCTTTGCGCTCCGTCTTGATAATGCACTTAGTGACCCGCATCACCTAGATAGGGGATCTGTAGACCTCACCCTCAAAGCAATCATAAACTGTCGTAAAATGAATGATATGTGTGTGCTAATTTCTAAACATGGTGGTTCTACTGTCTTGAATTCCAGAGCCATGGCCAAAAATATGTTTTCCGGTATGTACCGTGACCCCGTGACCTATATATTTAATTCTTTGTCCTAAACCTCATAAAACCTATAATATGAATGGATATGCCAAATTTGGTGACTCTACCTATTTAGTATATGTTCACGTTCTATGGTTAAAGATGTGTATTTTGGGATGCACTTACTGACCCCGTGACCTAGATATTTGATGCTTCATCCTAAACCTCATAGAACTTATAGACACCAATAATATGAATGGATATGCAAGATTTGGTGATTCTACCGACTTGCGTTCCCGATTTAGAGCTCAAAATGTGTATTTCGGAATGCACTTAGTGACCCTGTGAGCTAGATATTTGAACTTTTGACCCGAAACTAAATTTTCTTGTTACCAATTTGGCGATTCACATTGCAGAATTTTTGATGAAAATGTATATTCCGGTATGCACTAAGTAACCCAGTGACCTCAATTTTTTACCCTTTGACCTAAATCTTTTTCTAGACACACATATGAAGGTGTTCCAAATTTGGTGATTCAACCTCATAGGATTCCGGAAATATGATTCAGATAAACAGAGACAGACAGCACCAACCGTATTACTCACACCGGCCTTCGGCGTCGTAAGTAAAAATCCATAAATAACACATTACTGGTCAAACCAGCCAAAACAGCTTTAGCAGTGGTCTTGAGGAATGTCCATTTGCAGACCACAGGAAGATTGTTTGCCAATTTACCACTGGAATGCTTCTACCATCTTGTATTTCCGAGTGATGATTAAAAACGTATATATTACGCTATGCACTTATTGACCTCTCTATAGCCAGCGGCAATATGATTGCACAAATTTGTTGATTAATTGATTCCACCTTAATGCGTTCTGGATATATGCTGCCGACAATAGGCAGACGGGCAGAGAGAGAGAGAGAAAGAGAGACAGAATGAGACGGCACCAATCAGAATATTTACCACCAGACGTTGCCGGAATGAGTAATGGTCGTTTCCAGTTTATCCATCAATCATATGATGTCATAATCAACTACGTGACATGTAGGATGACGTAGCCATGAATGACGTAGATAAGTCTGTCACGAATGCGTAATTGATGACGGACTAAGCGTTGTTGCACGAATTGTGTGTCTGTGCTATTTAATAAACGTGCTGTTGAATATTTTTAGACTAATTTGACTGGCTGCCAGCAGCCAGTCAAATTAGTTTCAAAATATTCAACATCTTACCTGCACAGTTTTCTGGAAATTGATAGTCAGGGAGTTCAGGGATCGATTGATCAATCCCAATATGGGAACAACGTGGGTGGAGCTTAGCAAGAGATGGGGGTGGCGTAGCTAAAACTGGATTCCTCCTCTACATACCAGCCATGGGGGGTACGATCAAATTTGCCACTCCCTGGAACAGCAGTATCCATCCAAAGGAATGTACCAGAGTATCCGCGCCTAGTATGTCAACAATCACGACAGACTTCTGACCAACAACGGCTGCAGTAAGGAAACCAAATATAGACACAATTACAGCAAACTCCCAGAATTCCTGCACATGTGGTATCAAAACACACACTATGGCTAGACAGAACCATATAGCATTATAATAGTACAGTCTTCTCGGCTTGATCATAGGTAAATCAAAAACAAAGCCAACGACGACCCGTCCGATTGTGTCAGCAACACCCATGATTGACAGCAAGAGAGCTGCCTGCGTCAGTGAGTTGCCTTGTTCCTTCGCATACACCGGGATGAAAATCACACCTGATTGAAATGCACCACTGAACAGGAATAGGCTGATACAATAAGTTAGAAAGAATGGATCTTTTAAAAGCTGGATATAAAAGAGCCTTTTCTTATTCTCCTTTTGGCATATAGGTCGTGATTCTAAGGCGCTACGTATCCGTGCTCGAAGGCCTGATGATTTCTTGCCAGTTGCTGTTGCTACGTTTGAGTTTGGTAGAAGTTGATGAGTAACAAATTCTGGTTCTATACTGGATGGAGCCTGATGGATATGGTGATTATCTGTGTAGGAATCATCACAGATAGCCGCAGGTGTATCCGGCTGGCAGCATTCTTTTTTAGTTAAATTCCTGAAAAAGAAAGAAATATTTTATTTGTTTAACACATTTAATAGGTGAGATTGGACAAGAAAAATTAGATTTTTTCTTAGTGAATGTCCATTTACAGACCAATAGGACCATTCTTTCAAAAGTTTATCACCGGAATCACTGATTCTGCTACAGAGCAATAGAAGACTATTTTTGAAAATTTACCACTGGAATGACTGGCTCGGTTACTGAGCCAGTCATTCCAGTGGTAAATTTTCAAAAATAGTTTTCTCTTGGTCTGCAAATGGACATTTTCTACGAAGGGTTAATAAATGCAATACCAATTGGTAAAATATATCTAAATGATGCATGTTGTGATTTCAACATAAATTATAACTAAACTTCTGTTCATTTGATTCTTTTTTATTATTTAATTGTCAATAATCTATTCAATTTCCCGTTCTTTCTAATAATGCAATACAAAAATGAGACTGTCACACGACAACTGCCGAGACTGTCACACTTAATGGATTCTAGCAAAAGGGTAATTAGTAGGGTCTACCAAAGTGTCCCAGAATGTTTGGTGCATTTATCCCATCTGACCCTTTATTTCATTAAGCTGCCTTTAGAAAATTAATTTATCATTTCACACTCACCTTTCTAATATTTTCCACTGTAATTGCAATGGTCGGAATAGCGCACCACAGATACATGCATGAAGCGATACGCCAGCCATAATAATGAAGGCACCAAACCAACCATAATTATCAAATGCAGCTTGTATTGCAGGGGGCAGAATGAAGGTCCCAATGCCGACTCCAGCAGAGGATAGACCAGCAGCTAGGCCTCTACGTTTATCAAAGTATAAGCCGACAATGACAACACTAGGTGCATACATACACATCCGCCCAACACCTAGAACACAAGACGAAAGAATGAGGGTTAACAATTTAATACTCTCACCGATGAATTACCCATATCTCATCTTCAAGACAAGTTTATTGGAAAAACTTGAATGTTTTGAAATTAATTTGACTGGAAGATACTGCTGCCAAGTCAGATTAATTTCAAAATATGCAACAGAATAAATTTTACATAGCGTAAAAATCTGACTAAAGGATGCAGCTTTTTTGTCAAATTACATGTTCTAGGAAGGTGGGGTGTGTGTGGTGCGTCCTATAATCGAGAACATTCCGTGAGCAAATTTTTGGTTCGAAAATTTTTCTTAAAAAGTCAAAGATTATACCACGGAAATTGAACTAAATGTTACCCTAGACAATTTGCGTCGCCTGACGACTATGTTTAATGTATACTCCAAAAACACCAAGCGGAAGTGAAATTATTAAATTGGGGTGCTTAAATATTGCTTATTCTTTAATAAATATCACTTATTACATCAAAATTAATCCAGAATTTGACATAAAATGGCGTCGAGAAAAGATACGTGTATAAATCACGTGATTTGCCTCCAATCGCAAAAGATCTTTATTCTAATTAGAGCGAGTACTCGGATCTAAATATTCTGGACTCAGAAATTGCTATATATCATCATTGCACGATAGGAACTGAATGTTCCCGTACCCGTTTGATAACCAACTCCCGTTAGCGCATAAGATTACACAGCGCCTCCAATCGCAAAAGAGCCAGATAACCAACTCCTGTTAGCGCATCAGATCACACAGCGCCTCCAACCACAAAAGAGCCATTACACTCTGTTTCTGTCATGTGATTTCTATATTTTCAAGGAGACATTTTATGCCAAAATTAGATTGATTTTGATGTAATAAATGATCTTTATTGAAGATGCATGATATTTAGGCGGTCCTATTTAATAATTTCTCTTCCACCATGATAATTTTTAGTCATACATTAAACACAGTGCTGAGTGATGGTAATTTTTTATACCAATTTTCGATTTTTTAAAGGTACATTTTTGATTAATTTACCAGTGTTTTATACCTGAATACAAGAGTTTTTTGGGCAGAATTTGGTCAAATTTGGGACAGCGTTCTATATTAGAGGACAGCCTTTAGTCGCGAAATCATAGTAGTCAAGAATTTACATTTTCAGGGATTTGTCGGTGAATGGGTTAATGGTCAAGATTGGGCAAGATAATCAGAAATGTTATTACTATACAGTAAGTGAATGTTCATTTATAGGTCAAGAAAACCATTTTTGAAAATTTACCACTGGAATCCCTGGCTAAAGAACAGAGCCAGTCATTCCAATGGTAAATTTTAAAGAATAGTATTCTTTTGATCTGTAAATTGACCCTCTTTAACCCTTACCACTCTGGTAACAAAACTTTAATTTTCAAATTAAATTAAAAGATGAACTAGAGTTCATTTTTGAACAAATTTGGTGGGCAATGGTGCTGTCGTAGATTAACCAATCCTGAAAGATAAGCCGAGAAGTTTTGCTAAACGCAAAAACTTAACATTGAAAAAACAGAGTTTTGTATCACAGTCGCAGTGACTGTGACCTTTGACCTCAGTATCAACATGCTGCTGCCTAACATTATAGGCAACAATGGAGCCATGTTTAGTTCCAATAGGATTAACCAATCCTGAAATATAAGCTGATAAGTTTTTCTAAACGCAAATACTTAACATTGTTGATGCCGTCGCCGCCGGAAAAGTTACATATATGCCTCACTTCCTGCTTCGCAGGCAAGACAAAAACAAGGTTTTTACCACGGTCACAGTGACCGTGACCTTTTGACCCCAGGTCATTGTGTGATGCCATGTAATTATAAGGAAGCATGTGCCCATGTTTGGCTCGAGTATGATTAACCAAACATGAGATATAAACAAAAAAGTTGAGCTAAACGCAAATTGAACTCCGCCACCACCACTGCCCCTGGACGATGTGCAGGGTATCACAATAACTTGTTTTACTTGGTAAAGTCTAGCTAAAAAGTAAATGACAAGTACAGCAGCTTTTGCTCATGCCATACATATAGATGTACCAAATTGAATATAGGACAAATTATTATTATATTTATATCAGAAATGTTGGTGGGTGCGTGGGTGGGTGGGTGGTTGTTCAAGAGGATGAATCTTGGGTGTATATACATTTTATACTCACCACTTAGTATACCGAGACTAAAGAACATGTACTCCAAGGAGCCAGCAAAACAACACAGGATGAAACTGAGACTGGTGATAAATCCTGATACAAAGACAACCCAGCGACATGAAAAGCGGTCTACTAACTGACTGGCTAAAGGGCCTGAAATAAACCATTCATAACTGTGTGTTATTAATTTGTAACAATGATTCCTGATGAGTTATCTAACTCACTCCTTTAATGATCAAGACTGTTCTGAAGAATGGATGAATCCCATCTGTCACTCAAATATATAATGTCATAATAATGTATGTCATACATGTATGCTGACATCACATTCAAAATGCGTAATGAATAATATAAGTTCATCATGAACATTAAACGAAATCAAGGATTTCTTTTTTCACGAGAGAGTTGATACTTACCTCCCTAATACTTTTGATATTGCTAAATATTGGCTTTCACTCAATAAACACTCAGATTAAAACAGTTAGGTGCCCCTACTGGGCAGGGAGTCAGAGCGTAGTCTGGCGGATGCCAGCCCCACCACCGCGCATGCGCAGACTAGCACTTCCTCTGACTAATTTATTGGCTGATACACATGCAACTACAAAGAGCCTGAAGACCGAGCCTCTGTGGGGTGGAGAGGCCGGGTCCGTATCTAGGGAGGTAAGTATCAACTCTCTCGTGAAAAAAGAAATCCTTGATTTCGTTTATTTCACATCAAGAGTATACTTACCTCCCTAATACTTTTGATATTGCCAGAATTCGACAGTGAATTCGGCGGGAGGGAGGCGAGGTCAAAAGACCAGCTCATCCCTATACGCTTTTCTGCGTTTAAGGCACTTAAACTTCTGAAACTGTATGAAAAACAGTCAGGATTTGACTAACCATCGGATAACACCCCCGATGTATGAGAGATGACGAATCGGAGAGACGTACGTCGTCATCTTCGCATTCTTCTTCGTTGCGAACAAATCGATGTTGGGTTTCCCCCAATGGTCGAACAGACGATCCGCCACACATTGATTTAGTTGCCATTCCGTGGGTAAAACACTCATCCTTCGGCTCAATGAGTCTGCTAGCAGATTTAACCTTCCCGGAATATGAACTGCTTTCAAGGTAATCTGGTGATCCAGACACCAACAAAGCAGTCTCCATGTCATCATACAGAGACTGGGCGACTTCGTTCCGCCCTGGCGGTTTATGTAAGTCACAACTGTTGAGTTGTCTGAACGAATAAGAACAATCTTGCCCTGAACTTTCTGTAAGAAATGTTCCAGGCCCAGGACTACTGCTCTTAGCTCCAGTAGATTTATATGTTCCTTTGACTGTTCCAGATTCCAAAGCCCTGATATCGTGGACTCTTCCAGGCAAGCTCCCCAGCCCTCCATCGATGCATCTGTATACACAGTCACCTGAGGGTGGGGAGGGGTTAGCATAACCCCCACCAAGAGATTCTCTGTGTCCAACCACCATTGCAGGTGATGAATCAGAGGCGCCAACACTGACACATTCGAGTCCAGCGAACCTGTACTCTGGGTCCATTGTGTCATGAGAAATAACTGGATCGGCCGCCTGCGTAAGGCGGCCTGAGGAATGACTGGTTCCAATGAAACCATCAACCCCAGCATTCTCAAGTAAACCCGTGCCAGGACATGACGACTGTCGCACACCGACTGAATTAATGAGATGAGTTTCTGAACTCTCTCCTGAGTAGGATAAACATATCCTGTCTCTAGATCGAAGAACATCCCCAGGTAAACAAACTTCTGGGATGGAATCAGCTCTGATTTTGGGAAATTGATCATCCAGCCTAAGTCTGTGAGAGTTTCCAAAACAATCTCCAGACTGGCCGATAAACTTTCCCGGGTGTGTGCTTTCAACAGCCAGTCGTCTATGTACGTGTGGACTGCTATGCTTCTCCTGCGGAGGTATGCGGTGATCGCAAGAACCACACGGGTGAAAACCCGAGGAGCCGTGGAAATTCCGAAGGGTAGCACCCTGAATTCCCACTGTCTGCCCTGGAATGCAAATCTCAGGAAGCGACGGAAACTCCTGTGTATGGGGATGTGGAAATAAGCGTCCTTCAAATCTATCGACGCTGTCCACATTCCCCTCTCTAACCCCGCCAACACCGAGCGCACAGTCTCCATCTTGAAACTGGGCGTCTCTATGAACTTGTTCAATGGCTTGAGGTTGAGAATTGGTCTCCACCCTCCGGTGTTCTTTGTTACTAAGAACAGGGTTGAATAGAAGCCCGGACACCTCTGTGCCGGCTGAATAGCTCCTTTTTGTATGAGGGAATTTATTTCCTCCTCGATACACAACCTTTGATCTGGATCTCTCGGATTTGGAGTCCAGATCGGCACTAGAGACAGTCGCGATGGCGGGCCTGTCATCCAATCGGGATGATACCCGACTGAAAGCCATCGCAAGACTAAACGGTCCTGAGTTAACCGTTCCCACTCTTGCATGTGGTCGGCTAGCCGGCCTCCCACCGGTCCACCTAGGGATAGAGGTGGACATAAGGAGTGCAAGAGCGGCACTGTCTCCTCTGCCAGAAACACCGGCGCGGTTCTCACCGCGGTAACCGTCCCATCAGGAACGATTACCCCGCCCAGATCCTCGCGCGCCATGACCAGCACCGCGCGCACCTCGGTGCGCGGGCGGCTGCCTGGCTGACTGCGCCTGAGGAGCCTGCGCCCCCCTCGCTGCTGGCCGAATCGCACGCGGCCGAGGCCGGCGCTGCGATGGTGGTTGGCCTCTGACCTGGCCACTACCACCTCGAGCCTGCAGGGGACGATACGCAGGGGGTGCGGCGCGAACGTTGGCACGACGAAGCACCTCAAACTGCTCGCGCAGCGCCCTCTGGTTATTGACCAGAGTAACCGTCTCCTGGAGGTGCCTACACCCCTCACCTCCAAAGAGACCAGGACCTGTCATAGGCGTACGTAGTAGCCTATTGTAGAGGTCCTGGGACGGGCACAGATTATCCAAGGCAAAAGTGCGCCTTGCCCGGACACTCCTGGTCACCGCCCGCGTCATACAGTCCAGAGCCAGGTTGATACCATCCTGGATGGCTCGCTGGACTGTGACCGGACTTGGCTGGCGCGATGTGGATGCTGTTACTACCCCTTGTAACAGCTGGGAGACGTGGGACAGAGCGGCAATCGAAGCCCTCCCACTCTCCTCCGCATCACGCAACGCGGCATTTGCTGAACGCAACGCGTTCGAACACAAGACTCCCGTGTCAGAACGGGAGCCTGGCCGCGCATCCTCACCCAAAGCCGCGCGGTCATCCACGCTCGGCTTCGGTACCACACCGTACCGCTGGTAGTCCAGGGGCACGATGCGGCAACGCCTGGCCACCTCGTGCGGGGCCTTAGTGAGACGTCCACTCGACTTAATGGACGTCTCCGCCGCCTCGAACATGTCAACGACATGCTCTGCCAGCGGCAGAGAAGGCATAGCGTTAGCAGCAGGCTTACCAGCTAACCACGGCCTGTGCTCACGCTGGCTAGCCGACTGCTCCACGGGCAGATCTGGTCTAACACTTACCAACCACTGGCAAGCGTCAGACCAATCCTCCTCCGTGGCTAGCTGCGAGCGCTCTACAAGACAGGGGCCTTCGTCTTCCTCCAAAGCGCAAGCAACAGAGCTTGACGGCGGGTACGCTGATATCCCTGGCAAGCCAGGGAGAACATGCGGGCCTGACAATACCGGCATGCTAATATCACTGGTTTGACCAGGAGCAGGCGCCGTGGTAGAGCGCGGGGCATATACCGCCCCACCACGGCCCCGGCCAGCACCAGCGACACTCTCGGCAAGCCGAGGTATGCGGTACCGCTGGCCTTCAGCGCCCAGGGCCACAGTCTGAACCGTGGATTCTACCCCTGGGAGAGTAGAACCGTGGAAAAAGGCGCCTGTATTCCCCGCGAGGGGTGCACAGACGTCATAATCCATGTCCACGTCTTCAGACGGCGACCCCAACAGGTAATCCTCATCCTCCTGGCCAGACAGATTAGACTCCGGGTCAGCAAAGAGAGCTAACCCGGACTGGCCAGGGAAGGTGCCATACGAGGTACTGGCACCCGCGGTGTGCGGATACCCCTGGACTGATAAGCAGCCCGCGGGTTCCAGCGACGACCGTCCACGGTCCCTATTGGGCGCGGCAATAAGCCTGCTGCCAGGGCCGTGGAACGCCCCCTCTAATGGGGCCACCTCTGAATCTTCAAACAACGGAAGCGTACTAAGGAACGTTGATTCAGAGGTGGGGATTACCTGCTCCGAAGCAGATGATGAGGTCAATAAAGGATTTGGTCCAGGAAGCATGCCACGAAGCAACTCTGGAACCAAATCCTTGATTGTCCTCCTCATCTCTCCCAACATCTCGGTCCGGAAGGCCTCCATGTCCACCGCGGACGAGGCCTTCCTCTTACCCTTCTTACTTACACCCTCTTTCTTCAGCTTCTTCTTCTCCTCCTCCACCTTGTCCTTCGCCTGCAAGCACAAGAATTCGGACATTAACTCGCCCCCCCAGTGCTTACATATCTCGCAATTAAGCAAGGGACCACAGGGGCTACACTGAAAACAGAGATGAGGGCCAAACTTGTCCCTCAAAAATCGTCCACAGGACGCACAACCAGGTCTCTGAAAAAGGCCAAAGGACGAGGAGTATGAGCAAACTAGTTAAGCTTAGAAAACTCACCAACTCAAGAGAAGGAAAATGATCATAAAGATCATAATTTATCAGAAAACCAGCTTCGGACAACTTTAATTGTTAATAAAGAGCAAGGCTGATTATGACGTCATTAATCCTATGACAAGAAAAAATCGATCCCCAACAAACATCCCAGTGCAAGGACGAATTGTATCTCTAACCAGAACATGTGCAGAATGGACATTTCGACTACACAAGCATCAGATATATACTGATAACAATGGCAAATAAAGTTAATTATCTCCCTTTCCTCTAAATAATTAACATCACCTCATATCAATAATTAGATACCTGACACCTTGTCTAGACAAACCATCCAACCTGATGAACTGGAGCACTCCACCACTGAACGCCTCTTAACTCTCTCCACCTCTAGGGGAAGGAATTGGATCAAGAGGGCAAAGTGAGAAGACCTTTATAATAGGCCTCCAACCCACTGGACATAGAATTTTTGGTTAGATAACCTAACAGTATTAGTAGGAAATGGAACCATGGTGGAGAGACACAAACCCTCTGCTGATGTCATGTCCATAATATTTCTTCACACAGACCTGTGGACATAAACACAGAGAGATTAGTCTTATATAGCACCTAGTTGAAATAAACCAACTAATCAAGGCGCTTATCACGTTTAGCGCGAGTCCCGGAAACACATTACAACGGGACAAAACTCGCTAATTTTACTAGAAGTCACCTGATTTAAAGGTCCAAGGCCCTCCTGTGGCGAAGTTACTCTTTCTGCCATCTTTCTCAGGTATCAACAGTTCAGAATTTTGCCAAAAACGCTTATAATTGAGCTACAAAAAGCACCAGCACAAAAGCATGTGTTGTCTCTTAGCCAATAAATTAGCAAAGAGGAAGTGCTAGTCTGCGCATGCGCGGTGGTGGGGCTGGCATCCGCCAGACTACGCTCTGACTCCCTGCCCAGTAGGGGCACCTAACTGTTTTAATCTGAGTGTTTATTGAGTGAAAGCCAATATTTAGCAATATCAAAAGTATTAGGGAGGTAAGTATACTCTTGATGTGAAATGAATAGTCCCTCAGTTGTACAAATTGTATGTCTACTTAAATTTGCTAAAAAAAAAATTAAATTTTCATATAGAACATGTCCATTTTCACACCAAGAGAAAACTATTTTTGAAAATTTATGACTGGAATGACTGCCTCGGTTATCGAGCCAGTCATTCGAGTTGTAAATTTTCAAAGAGTCTTCTCTTGGTCTGCAAATGGACATTTCTCAAGATAACTCCAGAAACCGTTATTGGCCGATATGAGTGTTAAAATGTTATTAAACATTCTGTTGAATATTTTGAAACTAATTTGACTAAGCAGCAACAGCACCCAGCCAAATTTGTTTCAAAATATTCAACAGCTTACCTGTATAGTTACCTTGATATTGGGATTCTTGGAATTCAGGGTTTGATCAATTACAACATGGGCGGAACAGAGCAAGAAATGGATCCCTTTATGGCAACTATCGCTTTTTTATGTCCTTTTTCTGTTCATGGAAGTGGTGCATCAACCTTCTCCCAGTGGGAACTCAATGGTGGTTTTCCCATCTGTGTATCTGTAAATTTATGTGACCTTGAAGTTTCATTGCCTTGGTGAACTTCTGCTGAGAGCCTACAGATGCAAGTGTGAGCCAGCTTGGAGATTCCCTTAACCAGGAAGGCATGTTCACACACTCTGATGGTCATGATATTCGAATAGTGTGCTAGTTGCCTGGTCAGTTGCCAGCTACCCAGTAACTCTCTTCAGTGGGTTTAGAATCATGATTCCTTGTCTTCATGAATCACTCCACTATCTTATTCAGCTTATCAAATGAGGCTTTTGGCCCATCATTTGTGGTCTGACGTGTACAGAAAACAGTTTGTGACAGTAATCAGTGGACGTGATCTCATTTATCAGGTTGTGTGTTTTTACCTGCTTCTTCTTCTTCCTGTTATTGCTAAGACACTAATTCTGGTTCTACTGGCGGGATCATATCCAAATTTAGAGGGAAGTATGCCTGTGGGGTCCTGAGCATATGTGCCAATGTTGGGGTCTAAACCGCAACAGCAAAAACTTTTAACAACAATTTACAAAATTTAGACACTTTATGCATTCTTCAACTCTGGTTCTACAGTCGCAAACTTCTCCAAACTTAGGTGGAAACTTGCCCATGTGGTCCTGAACAAGTTTGTGGCTAAAGGCTAAAACGCACCACCAACAGCTTTCAGCAACATTGTTTTCAAAGTAGACATTTTTAAACTATTTTTCAATAACACTAATAAAGCGATCTTTTCCGAACTTGGGTTGATGCGTGTCTGTTTGCAACATAGACACTTTTGACTGTATGGTCGCCCGACTGAAAAATATGTTAACGACGAGGGTATTGGACAAATTTGTCCATGTCTTATGGCAGATTCGTTCAAATGTGCACAGGATCTTATTGCAGTTCTTTCTTACATGTAGTTCATTGTTGTTTTCATTCCGACTGCTTTCATGTACATCTAGTCTCATTTTTTTTCTGCTGCTCAGATATATTTACATTTCTGACAAAACCAAGTTTACATTGCAATTGATAAGATGTCACACTTGTTATGTTATTTGTAATCTCTTGCGTGTTAATTATTCGTGTGAATACTGATTCTATAGATGAAAGAGTCCAATTAAAAAGAATTCACTCAGAACAAAATGGCACAGAAAAAATCAATGGTTTATTCTTTAATGATCAAGTCGGCCAAAACCAGCCTCTGCAGTGGTCTTGAGGAATGTCCATTTGCAGGCCAAGAGAAGACTATTTTTTTTAATTTACCACTGGAATGCCTGGCTCGATAATCGAGCCAGTCATTCCAGCGGTAAATTTACAAAAATAATCCTCTCTTGGCCTGCAAATGGACATTCAATAAGCATATATTTAAATTTTCTTGACATAATTTGACCATTAAAGGATTAAGTACAGTGAGAGCACTTACCCCCGCAGAGACGCACTGTAGCGGTAAGGGAGACAACCCATGCAGTGATTTGGGCACTACTCTCAAAACGTGACTGCATCTCCAGAAACAGAACACCACGTGAACGTTCCAGGCCACCTGAATTCAATATAAATACATAACAAATATTTATAAAATTGTGATGACGTCATTACAATCAAAATTTCCCCTAATACGGATGGGCAGACGGACAGACAGACACACACAGACCTGATCGCAATACTGTCTTCCCTTTACAATGTGAAGGTAAACGAAAAGCCAATGGCCATCAACAAAATTTTATAAATACATACAGTATTTAGCGTGTGGATTTTCATCACAATGGCATATGTTGACATTGCTAATGAAGTTCTTTTTTCATATAATTTTCAAACGTCGCGGAATCATTATTTAGTTTGAACCGATTTCGCTACTGAGACTGTCACAGGTTTTTGCTCAGCCCAAACCGCCCTATCCTACATTGAACTACGGCACAGAAAAGGAATAACTTAACATGTTTACAAAAAACAAAATAAAGTGCACTGCTTAATATATTGAAGATAATTAGATTGGAAAACAATGTCTTCAAATCCAACCAATTCATGCTCAAAATATTCAACAGAACAGATCGGACATTGTACTAGGATTAATCACGATTATTCTTTAAAATATGATCGTGGGCGATTACAAAACTAAATAATCAAATAATCGCGATTTTCAATCTTAAAGATAGTGGTTTTTCAAAATGTAAATAATGCAATCGCCTATTAGTAGCCTAGGCTTCGATTAGAACAAGTCTCTGAGAAATGGGGCGGGGCTTATTTTAGGTATATTTCAAGAAAAAGTTGAAATCCATTCTCTAAAGTGGTTAAACTGAGAAACTACCATGAAAATTGAACACTTTCCTGATACAAATTGTTGCCACATTACGACTATGTTTAATGTACACCTCAAATAAATTATCGCGGAAGTGAAATTATTAAATGGGGCCACCTAAATATTATGTATCCTTTAACAAAAGCCTGTTTATTGCATAAAAAATTAATCCAAAATGTAAGAAACTGTCATCGTGAAAAAATATAAATCACGTGACATTAGCAATCTGCTCAAGTTAAATCAAATTAAGAAGTATCACACCAATGTTTAGAGGGAGTACTCGGGTACCTGTTTGCTAAAAGGAAGGTAATAGATCAATGCAATCTAACTCCCCTGTCTCAAACTCACGTTAGCGTATGAGATCTCGCGAGACCATAAAGAGTTTTGTTGTTGGCTTGCCAACACAAGAAGCGATCTACTGCATTTTAATTCTCGGGCGTTCAAGCAAATTTCATTGCACGTTTGATTCAGCTTTGGATCATTTTATGTTGGGCGCTTACATTGGGATGTTTGGGTCTTGCCAGATTGTATCGGTATTGAGTTAGGAATTAGTACTCTAATTATTTATAATCGCATTTCCGAACGCCTATTACTATCTGGCAATAAGACTGGAGGCGGTTTTAGTGGTCAGCAATACCAGTTTTCATTCTTTTAGCGTTATGTTAGCAATTCTCATTCGAAATAAACTTTTCAGATATTATCAATACTAATTTCCGAACTAGTCAGAATATTTCCTGTTACATAGTTATTTGTGTTGAATAAAACTTTGATAAAGTTCCCCTACCCTAACGCACAATATCCATGACAAGTACGATATAATCGAAAATTGTGATTTTTTTTTCAAAATGATCGCGATTATGAAAACTGAATAATCGTGCAAGCCCACAACATTGTACCAAATAACACGTTTCTGATTTTGTTTTAGAAACAATTTAACTTATTTATGAACTGCACTGTAGGAAGCGCAATATCTATACTAAGTCTTCTGAATACCAGAAATAAGCTGTGCCAGGGTGCTCCCGAGGATAATAAACCATCCGTAGCCTCCATCTAACGCTCCTCCTCTCTGCGGCTCAATCAGGTCACTGTTTTTCTCATCCATGACAGATTCATTATCAGCTCTGATACCGTCTTCTGGAGCAGCCATCGATGACGTCCCCGTTTGTCCATCATAGGTAACATGATTTGTACCATTAGATGACTGTGTATGCAGCTGGAAGGAAATGACATTCAGATTTTGGTAATAAAGTATAGGTACCATCAAACCAATCTTAACTCTAAGTCTTAAATTTGTTCAAGAAAATTTAGATTTTCTCATATCCTATTTAAAATGTCCATTTGCAGATCAAGAATATTTTTGAAAATTTACACTGAAATGACTGACTAGCTCTGTTATCGACATTTCTCAAGAGCACTGTAAAAATTGTTTTTGGCTGAGTGCTAATGGGTTAATTGTCAAGAAAACTTTCATCTTTCCAGGTCAAGAGATTATTTTTGAGTGACTGGTTCAGTTATCGAGCAAGTCTTCCAGTGGTCAATTTTCATTAATCATCTTCTCTTGGCCTATAAATGGACATTACTCAAACCATTGTGCTCAGAGGTCAGTTTTGACCCCCTTGACCATTAAATGTGTAGAGCGTATCACATTGCTGTCAAAAGCTTCATTGAATAAGTAGGAGATAGGCTGGTGCATAAATTGGAAACAATGTTGATGAAAGTTAACATTATTTCCAAAATTAACACTCATCGAAACAGTCATTCCAGTGATAAATTTTCAAAATCCTCTTATCTTGGTCTGCAAATGGTCATCCTAAAGACCACTGCAGAGGACGGTTTTCGTCGCCTTCGTCATGAAATGGTTAACTGCACTTCTTAACCGTTCATGATAAGTAAACAAGGAAGGGAAAGGCCTAGATATTTGTAGGTAGATTCTGAGTGATTCCATGCACTTATGAACGACTTTTATAAGGAAAGTACATAACTTCAATAAAGTTTTGGGAAAACTTTATTTCATTGCATTTATGATGACATGATCTTCAGTTCAGTACATTTAATTGGGTCAGGACTTTTACTAACAAGGGTAAGGGGGGGGGGGGGGAGGGATCTAAGGCCCTTTTAGTAATGGACCTTTATGGTTTTAGCTATGTGGCTGCCCCGCCAATCTTTAGCTAAGCTCAACCCACACCTCGCTCGTGTTGGGATCGATCGATCTCTGAACACCCTGACTATCAATTTCAAAAAAAATACACAGGTAAGCTGTTGAATATTTTGAAACTAATTTGACTGGGTGCGGTTGCTGCCTAAGCATGTTTATTAAATAGCAAAGAATTACAAAGACATACAATTCATACAATGTGTCGGACTATTTGAGATTTGATGGTGGTCCATATGGAACCCTCTGTGACGTAATGATTATGACATCATCATACACGCGTTGAGCTGATTATGATGCCATACGAGGTCAGATGATGGATGGATACTCTGGAAAGGTGAATTGTGACCTTGATCATAAAAGTAAGACAAGGGTGAGCAGTCAATGAAATATTGTTATTACTACAATCGTTTTTGTAGAACATTAGGTATAATAAATTTTAATCAGTTTAATCAGAGCTACAGCTAACTAGACAGCTTTGTCAGAACTCAGAAATGTAAAAAATGTGATGGACAGACCAATGTACAAACAGATATACTATTAGAGAGCTACAACAAAAACTAAAATGTCCTACATCTTGAGCATCTTAAATTTCAGTTTGGGACCCCCAGATTTCAGGTTGGGACCCCCGATTTTTAGGTGTGGGGTCCCTGGGACCTCCAAAATTTAGACGCCATGAGAAACACTGAAGACATCACAAGAGAACACCATTTTTTTTAATTTGACCACTTGAAAGATGGGCTGAATAACCAAGCCAGTCATTCCAGTGGTAAATTATCAAACATAGCCTTTTCTTAACCCTTATCACTCTGATGTCAATATTCAATCCTTTTATTGCTGCAGTAGCAAGGAAACTGTGGTACATTCTAAAACAATTTTGGTGGACGATGATGCAGTCTATGACAGCACCATCTTCCACCAAATTTGTTTAAAAATGAACACCAGCTCGTCTTTTAATTTAATTTGAAAATTAAAAATTTTGAAATTAGAGTGGTATGAGTTAACATGTAAAATGGATATTCAATAAACAAGAATCTCAAATTTAATGACAAATCCTGGCCATAAACCATCTGACTACTGATTTGTTGCATATAACATATTCCATCGTCTATACATCTGGACCTGATAATTATTTTGAAAACAATTTGACTGAACGTTATTAGTGGCTATAACTTTCAGTCAAATTGTTTTCAAAATATTAAACAAGTCAAGAGATTTTGCTGATTGAAATTATTGTTTTGTGGCTTAAAGCAGTGAGACAGCTAAGCATGAACAAAGTCAGATCTTATAAAGTGAGCTGAGACAAGATACATTGAACGCCTGCAGGCTACAGTACACCTCTGAGATAACTTGAATTATTTCCAAATCAAAATATAATAAGGCAGAAATGTCGTCCGATCCAATTATGTTCAAATCAAAACATTCAACAAAACAATTCTAACATTGTGTTCAAAATTGTACTAACTAACACGTTTCCATGGAAACATGTTAAGTTATCTATGAGCTCTAGTGTATTAACCCTTTAACCCAAAAACTTCAATTTTCTTATAGAAAATGTCCATTAGCAGACCAAGAGAAGACTATTTTTGAAAATTTACCACTGGAATGACTCAGACTGGCTCGGTTATCAAGCCAGTCATTCCAGTAGTAAATTAAAAAAAATTGTTTCTTTTGGTCTTTCGAAAAAAATATCCTCTTCTTTCTTCGTTGGATATTCTTATGACTAGGTTAGCCAGTCATTCCAGTGGTAAATTTTCAAAAATAGCCTTCTCTTGGCCTGTAAATGGACATTCCGCCATACCATAACGAGGCTGGTGTTCTCCGGCATGACCATTAATGGGTTAACTCCTAATCTGTTAATGTCAAGCCAACAATAAATAGCTTCTACAATGACTTAGGGAAACCTTTATTTGCAAGCCAAGGGGACTTTTTTAAATCTACCACTGAAATATATGGCTCAGTTTTCAAAAATCATTTTCTCTTGACCTAGAAATGGACAATCAATATGCCAAAAAGATTTCTTCCCTATTCTGGATGAGTACTTTGAAATGATAAGGCACGTTCGCCTGTACTGATTTGGTATTTCTGTATTTAATGCTCACATCTATTTCTTCAGATCCCAGGTTGCTTAGAAATGGAACAAATGTTTCCTCCTCCTTATTAGTATCCTCCCTCGGTGTGTTGTTCAGATAATTTGCTGGAGAAACGGTTTCACGAGGCCCTCGATAAACAACTTTTGCCATCAAGAATAACTGAATGAATAATGACTATATATATATATATAATCCTTGTATTTAGTCTGTGGCTAGCGGTATACGTGACTTGGATTATCTGACCAATTCTGGTGAAAATGTCTGTAGACTATTGTGATTGGCTAGTTATGATAAGATAGTGATACTGGAAAGCACATAATTCCTGTAAGTACCTCGTCCTCCTGAAACAGATTTGTCTATAATTAGTCAATTACAAATTTGCAACCTCTAAATAGTCAAGACCTGTCCGAAACATCCCGATTGTGAATCTACATTTGCAGGCCAAGAAGACTATTATTTTTAGGTTTTAGTGATGGAATGGATGGTTTGATTTACATGTCGGGCATTCCAGTGGTTAATTTTCAAAAATGGTTTCCTCCTGGCTTTCAAATGGACATTCAAGCAGGTTTTGGTCATTACTTTAATCCTTTAATGGTCAAGAAAATCTGGAATTTGATTTTAAAATGAAAGTTAATTTGCAGGCCAAGAGACAACCTTTTGAAAATATATCACATAAATGACTGGCCCAGTTATTGACTATTGAGCCAGCCATTCCAGTCATAAATTTCCAAAAACTCTTCTCTTGGCCTGCAAAATAAACACATGTCATGTCTGTGTGTATGTGTGTGCATGCATGCGTGTGTGCATGCATGCGAGCGTGCGAGTTTGTCTAGAGCTGTATCAGATTTTGTTTAAATTTTAACAGACCGAAGCTGTGGATTTACAAACTTTGACCGTGATCCTGATGAAGGAACCCTGATCCGGATTGGATCAAATTCGTTATCTATCAATATCTCATAAACTGCTTGCCCGATTTTGCTCCAATTTTAACACAAGAAAGGGTGTGACCATTCACTAGGATCCTACAACGTTAGGCATGATCCGAAGAAATTTGAAAAAAATCTGGATAACATGAAAAACATTTTACAAGGTGACAAAAACGGGAAGGTGACTGCAATCTCTGATTGCTGTTTAAATTTTAAAAAGAACACTAACCCTTAGAACCCTAAATTCCAATATTGTCAATATCAAGGTAACTATAGAGGTAAACGGAAATTTTTTTAGTTTTCATTTTTGTTTTACGGTGAAATAGGTTTTAATATAAACCAGAGGCCCAAGCAGCCTGTATCGCTCACCTGGAATTATTGGCCACTGGCACAACTGAAAAAAATAAGATGACCACTGGAAGGTTTACCAATCAAATTTATGTGAAGGTTTAGCCAAGTTTTATTAAAATTGGCCCATCGGTTAATAAGTAGTCTTTTTATGATTTTCTCAGAAAGTTGCAGAAAATACAAGATGTCCGCCAAAAACGCCAAATTTTGACGGACATGTTTTCTTATGTTTCGGCCTTAATCATATCTGCCAAATTTCGGTCTGATCCACTCAGCAGTTCTGGAGAAGTCGTTTTCGCGAAAACTAAACCATCCAAGATGGTCGCCAAACCATTTGGCAAATCAAGTTCGCTCGAACAAACTTGGTTCAGCTCTTGCCCTAGATCATATTTCATGAAGTTTGCATTGATCCGCCAAATGGTTTCAGAGGTTTTTAATGACGTTTCTAAAATCCTGTTAAAATCGAAGATGGCCACCGGACAAAGTGACCGATTGTCTTCCTTTGAACAAACTTATATCCCTATGCCCTAAGGATGCTTCCTGTTAAATATACTTGAAATCAGCCCAGTGGTTCTCGAGAAGACATTTTAAATTTGCCATTGCTTTAGTATGGGAGTATTTGGCGGGAAAAAGATCCAAGATGGCTGACAAACCGTTTATCCAACCATTTTAAAAATGGCAGATTTGAAATCAGAATAGCAAAAAACTATATAAAACCAATTTCGGCTTCTAAATCCACCAAATAAAAATATCCAATATGGCCACCAAACACGCTACATTCTGATTGGTCCATGGCGGCCATGTTTTTTTACTCATCAACTTCCCTTGAACAATCGTTAATGGCCCGTAGTCCCTAATCACATCTGCCAAATTTTGGCCCGATCCCTTCAGCGGTTCTAGAAAAGTCATTTTCGCGAAAACTAGGTCATCCAAGATGGCCGCCAAATTATTTGGCCAATAAAGTTTATTTGAACAAAGTTGGTTTAGCTCTTTCACTAGATCTTATTTCATGCATGAGCTTTGAATCGATGACCCTAATGGTTTCGGACAAGATTTTTAAAGCTATTTCTAAAAATCGGTCAAAATCCAAGATGGCCACCAGCCAAATTGGCATATCAGCTTCATTTGAACAAAGTTGAATGTCTATGCCCTAAGGATTCTTCCTGTAAAATATAATTGAAATCGGCCCAATGGTTCGAGAGAAGATCCAAGATGGCTGCCAAACCGTTTATCCAACAGTTTCAAAAATGGCAAATTTGAAATAAGCATAACCAAACCTATATACAAAACCAATTTCGGCCTCAATATCCATCAAAAAAAAAAAATCAAATATGCCCGTCAAGCACGCAAGAGTTTGATTGGCCCACAGCAGCCATGTTTTGTGACGTATCAACTTCTCTTGAACAACCTTTAATGGTCGTTAGTCCCTAATCAAATCTCCCAAATTTCGGCCTAATCCCTTCAGCGGTTCTGGAAAAGTCGCTTCGCGAAAACTAGGACATCCAAGATGGCCACCGAACCATTTGGTCAATCAAGCTCTCTTGAAAAAAGTTAGCTCAGCTCTTGCACTAGATGATGTTTCATGAGTACTGAATCGATTCCCCAAGCGATTTCGAAGAAGATTTTTAAAGACATTTCTAAAAATTAAACAGAAAAGAGAAAGGCATGTGCCAATCTATAATCATTTCCCAAGTTCTCTACTGAATGTCTATTACTTTCAAGGCACTCATACTGATACAGCAGGGGTCGTCTTAACTTTTAAAGCTTACTGGCCACCCGGGCCCGCAAAGTTCAAAAGTAGCTGGCCCGACAGGAATATAATTGGCTCTAAGGCTTCACCATCATAGGTTTTTGCAAATTAAGATTTTGGCATGTAATAAATATATCGCGGTCAAAATGCACCGTACTTGTCTATTTACTCAATGAAGTAGGTTACATGATTTAGCGTTATTTATGTGTAATCGGTCATAAATCCCACCCACACCCCCACCCACACCCATTGTTTGTTTATGCCCAAAGCAGTACCGTATTTCGCTTAATAGTAGCCTATGATCTAATAGAAGCTCACCCCCCCTAACTTTGACATATGAGCTCCAATGATTTCTTAGCAGTTTCAAAACAGCAAAACTCTGTATTAGAAGCCCACCCCCTAACTCAGCAGACTGTATAGGAAATTTTTCTTAAGAGCAAATTTGTAAGAATAGCGTGTATAATATAACAATCGTGTCACAGGGTGTGTCTACTTCAGACAGATCTCTGCCCTGATACATTCCCGACCCCTCTAGAAGTCAATACAGGCCTCGGATTTGTAAATCTCGACCGCCTATTAGGTTAATACTAATAGTAGGCCACGTATGTTCAAGATATAATAAAGTTTATTCCACACTTTTGTAGTCAAAATGCGCGTAAAACGGTCTTGGCGTGATTAAATACCTTCCTTATAAATATATTATATCTGTCACAGGGGCGGTTTGAGTCAGAGCAGACTCGGACTAGGTTTGATAGTACTAAGTAAGTAAGTACCCCGTCCTACTTGACATTTTGGAATTGTCCTCCAACCTGATGCACGAATGAAATGTTCACTCGCGCAACTTATGCAGGCCTGGATGAGGATGACGAAATTAGCTAATAGCCTAATGAGATAATAAATTATAATCTTGAATAAGCTACCTCGGAGTTACGGCGTCGCAAAGAATTATGGGTAATGTCAAAGGTCAAAGCACATAAACAAATCTCTCGAGTCTGACAGCTCTGGGGTTATGAATGCTATGCCACGAATTTTCCTCCTCATCCATGCGTGTTTTATGGTGTTCTTATGTGTGAACTTCTTAGGGGCAGCTTGATATGGAATCATGTCAAGATATTTATGCAGCAGAATTAGAAAATCAAATAATATTTACGCAACTGGATGCGGAAAACAACGCGGTCAAGCGCATTCGCCCCGGTGCCAATTCGGCCCATTTTTCGCTGTTCCGATTAGAAGTGGATTCACACTAGTGTATTTTGCATAAATTCAATAAATAAATGTAGTTATTAAATGTATTTTAGAAGTACAATTACAATATGCTTATTTTTAAGTCTATGTAATGTCAGCGATTACGCGAGACTGACGGCGTACACACGTACACCAGCTTCATAGTTAGGCCTATATAGTTAAGTTAGTGTGTATGGTACTACGCATACTTGGGTTTTACAATTCCATTGTTCTAATATTCCCAATTTGACACTATATAATTCTCTAGTCTCCTAAAGGCACTATTAGGCTACCTAATGTAATCATTCAATGTAATAGGTGCGCGTAGATTGCGCTATTCATTGATAAAGGAATTATCCCAAACAGAATATAATTATTTTTATCATATTATCCATAAATAAACATCAGTCAAACAAACCACTCAGGCCGGAAGCCAGGGCAGGATCGGTGCACTATGTAATATTACCCCCAATCAGGCAGCCATGGCAGGACAAGCAATCAGGCAGCAAGGGCAGGGCAGGCAGGTAATCACGCAGCCAAGGGAGGGCAGGTAGGCAATCAGGCAGCCAGGGGAGGGCAGGCAGGCAATCAGGCAGCCAGGGAGGGCAGGCAGACATGGCAGGTAATCAGACAGCCAGATCAGAGCAGGCAGGCAGGAATCAATGGCATGGCATGGCAGTTAGTTGGTCGGTTGACCAGCCAGTTGGTAAATCGTCCTGCCACTCACTCACTCACTCACACTCACTCACTCACTCACACACTCACACTCACTCACTCACCCACACAATTTATCAGTCACTCACTCGTGAGTGAGTGAGTCGGTGGGTCCGTCGATGAGTCAGTAAGTTGGTCAGTTCGCCAGTCAGTGAGTGAGTCAGCGAGCCAGCCAGTGAGCGAGTCAGTGAGTGAGCCAGCCAGCCAGTGAGTGAGTGAGTGAGTGAGTGAGTGAGTGAGTGAGCGAGTGGGTGGGTGGGTGGGTGGGTGGGTGAGTGAGTTAGTCAGTCCGTGAGTGGATGGGTGGGTGGGTGGGTGGGTGGGGTCGGTCTGTTGGTCGGGTCGGGTCGGTCGGTCTGTGAGTTGGTCGGTCTCTGAGTCGGTCGGTCTCTGAGTCGGTCGGTCTCTGAGTCGGTCAGTCTTTGAGTCAGTCGGTTTGTGAGTTGGTCGGTCTGTGAGCTGGTCGGTCTGTGAGTCAGTCGGTCGGCGGGCCAGCCAGTCATGTACTCTATTGGTTAGTCGATCACTCACTCATGCATTTAGGCTACTTGGTAGCCCAAACCGCCCCATACACGACGCCACTGCAATTGTGCGTATATATACCTAATTGATTGGCCGAACGATCGCATGGCTGGCTGTAATTGAATGGAATTGAAATTCAACTATTGATTGATTCATTTCTTTATTCTTTAATCATTGATTGACTGAATAATTATTCTGATTGCTCTAGAGTGGCTGACTTGTTGATCCTTTGGTTGCTAGATTGTTTAGGTACATGGGTGATCAGTAATCGCATTGGTCTGACAAATTATTTGATTGACAGTGTGGCAGGAGGCAGTGTCGGGGGGGGGGTGTGTGAGTTAGATCTTCCCAATGGAAATCTTTGAAGATTAAGCTCGATCTGAGAATCCTTCTAATACTTTAATTGTAGAGTTTAGACATAGGGTTGCTCTTAAAATAAAATTAAAACAATACACCACAACATACCATAATTGACCATAATTTTGTTTACAAATTCGGATTTTTCAAACCCAAAAAAAATCACGGGATTGCCATTGTTGGAGGGGGGTCTGTGTGGGGTGGGTGGGTATCACAAACGTAAATTAAAAAAATAAAATACTTGTTTTCAGAACCTTACAAGTTCGTTTATTGGATTTAACACAGACACCATACAAGGACAAGTTGGCTTTTAAATTTTCGAGATGCTTGCCATATACATAGGCGTAGGGGAGGGGTGCTAGCAACCCTTCAGATTTTTTTTTCTCAGTGTATTCTCCGTAGCGCCCATTAGGTTTTGGTCATATAGTTTAGCGCCATCAACCCCCCCCCCCCACCCACCACGTCAAAGTACGTTCCTACACACCTATGAATGTAGGCGCTATTTATGATATGTGATATAAATTTCCAAAAGGTTATAGCAGCCAACTGCTATTGGGGGAAAATGGGTTAAAACATACAGCCAAACATGAGGTTTTTAAAAAAGATTTAATAACAAATATTTACGTTCTTGACACCCCGGCCGTGGCTATTTGGGTGGGGGGGGGGGGGGGGTCTCACGCGCTAACCGCCGAGGCTGCTAATTATATATAGATACAAAATAATAGTTACAAACTGTTGATTTTGTAGGGTTTAATCAATATGGGTATGAAATAAAATAAATTTATATAATACCCGGCGACAGTCGCTGGAATTAAACGTAGCAGTACTACATATTATATAGGCTAACTATATAGGGCATATACGAAAATAGGGTATTTCGTGCGATTCGTGTTAGCCATATGGAATTTCTTTTATAAACACGCAGTGATTATTACGTAAGAATATTATCTTTATGAATCGAGATGTTTGTAAAAAGTTTATTTAGCTGAAAACGCCGTAAAAGCTATGTGATTATTACTAAGCGAAGGCACACAACTGACAAAGTGGTTTGTTTATGTGCTTTGACCTTTGACCTGACGTTCGCTGCACATGCGCATTCGGAACTCTGAGATAGCTTATTCTAAATCTAATCATACAAAAACTGGTAATTAGCTAAAAATAAACTGGTTTCCTTATAAAAAGGTCTTAGTACAATTCTGAGATCAATTATGTGTAGCAGACAGCTATACTTGCGAGATCTACAAACCTTTCCAGCAACACATTCCTTAATTTAGTTTAAATATTGTTTAAAAGTAAACTTTCTTCTTGTTCTTGTTATGTACATTCCGCCTCTCGAGTTTCCCTTCAGGCGGACCTCCAAATATGGAGTAAATTCTTATCTGATTTCACGATATATACACCTGTGCAAAAGTTAAGCACCAGCAAAAACAATAGAACGTAGAAACATGATGGTACAACTAGGCTGCCATACTTTTTGTCCCCGCGTTAGCTGACATAATTCCAAGTACGAAATGCACATGCATGCATGACTTCACGCCGCTTGATGTCCGTGCGTGGCGGGAAACAGCACACGTGTTCAGTTATGTAAAAGTCCAGTTTGAGGTGTAGAACATTACATACAGATTTAGGCGACAAGATTAGGAATTTCGTGTTCATGACCGTGGTTTATTTGTACAGAGAGAATTAGCTCTTGATTGTGAACAGCTATGGCAAGACGAAGGTTAAGTGATCGTATGAAATGGCAAATCATAGGCATGCATACCACTGGTATGTCATGCAGAGAGATTGGCAGACAGCTGAACATTAACCATACTGTAATCAGTCGTTTGATTGCAAAACATGGGCAAACTAACGAGGTGAAGGACAGGCCTAGATCTGGAAGACCGAAGAAGACTACTGCCGTGATGATCGAGCCCTAGTACGCCTTGTTAGGAGATCTCCATTCACCAACAGCAGAGTGCTCAGCCAGCAATGGGAAACGCGCAATAGAGTGTCAATGTCTACCGTCAAAAGGAGACTGTATGCTGCTGGCATGAAAGCTAGGAGACCTGTCAGACGTCCTCTCCTCACTGCACACCACAAAGAGGAGCGTCTGAGGTGGTGCAGCGAAAGAAGACACTGGAACATGAGATCCTGGAGACGGGTACACTGGTCCGATGAAAGTCGGTTCCTGCTTCATGCCACAGATGGTCGAACTCGTGTATGGAGGTCCAGACGCACGGCGTACGACCAACGTAACATCATGGAAGAAGTTCCATTTGGTGGAGGTTCCGTTATGATATGGGGGTGCATCTCATTTGATTGTAAGCTGGATCTGTTGACTGTACCTGGAACACTAAATGGACAAAGATATCAAGATTCCATACTGGATAGAGTTGTGGTCCCTCATTTTGTAAATCATGCACCTGGAACCCACCCTATATTCATGGATGACAACGCCCGACCACATCGTGCTAGAGCTGTGCATGAATACCTCCGCCAGAATGCCATCGAAACCCTACCATGGCCAGCAAGGAGCCCTGACATGAACCCTATTGAGCATATCTGGGACATTCTGGGAAACATGGTGAGAAGGAGGGATCCTCCTGTGCAGAACATACAGGAATTAACAGACGCACTCCATCTTGAATGGCAACGAATACCACAATGGCGTATCAGTCGGTTGGTGACCAGCATGAGACGTCGTGTCCAGGCCGTCATCCAGGCACAAGGTGGATATACCCGGTATTAATAATGACAGTCTCAAACTCGTGCACAGATGTTAAACTTCGTTTTCAGACACCATTAATGACAATCTAGCCACGTGTGTCAACTGTAGGGCAATAGTTGTCAGTTGTGTCAACGTAACCATATTCAGGCCTCGTTTTCAAGTTCAAACAAAAACATACAGTGTATCCCCACCATCATAATCAGCATTCCTCTAGTTGCATTATTACCTCTTGCACTAAGATGGATGTGTACATAAATGTTTATGCTATTGCTTTCTTCATAGCACATGAATATACCCTCGCATGTGCGTAAAAATAGGGTGGTGCTTAACTTTTGCACAGGTGTATAGTTTGGGGTTTTGTTTTTGTTATACGTTCTTTACAACTTTGTTATATGTTCTTTACAATTAATCGCGACGTCATTTGGTTTCATGGACGATTTCTATCAAGGTGAAGTCGGAGTAGATCGGAGCGTTTCTTATGTAGGTTAAAGCATATTCTCTTGCTTATTTTTCGAATGTCAAGAAGTGTGAATCCGTAAGCTTACTTGCATCCAATATCATTTGTATATAGCATTGGTCTGTAGTCGCGATATTCTGTTGCTGCATCAATGCTGTGATCTTCGTCATAGTTGGGCTTCTAACATGTTCTAGCTCTGGACAGTCCAGGAGGAAGTGCTGAAGATCTTCCATTTTATTGCTACATAGTGGACATTTGGCTATTGCCTTTCTGTTTCTAGTTAAGCTACCGAATAGGTGGTATCTCTGCACGAGTAGTTTGGCTTTGATGGTTGCTTTGTACACTGAAGTGTTATCTGTTCCACAGCTACTCCACATCATGTGCGCTGTGCCGATTTTATAATTGTCTGTGTTTAGGTACTTCAGCGTAGTTTTCCCCACAGGCTCCTTCTTAAGTTTATTCTCCAAGTGGGTGTTAATATGTGATGAGATTGTTTTCTTCCATGCTAATTTGTATGGTGGATTTTCCAATACTATATATGTAGATGGTAATTTATATTGCTGAAGGATTTTCCTGATGTTTACTGTCCAGCTGTTTGATGATGACAGCTTGAGAGAAATGTGTCCTTCCACAATATCTCGCTCTAGAGAGCCTCCTCTCCCCTTTCTAAAAAATGTCAGCATTCTCTTGTGGAGTTCACCTTCAAATGGTAGGGCTTCGAGTTGGCAGTTCCAGTTGGTAAATGTTGAATGGCTTTCAGATAGTATCTATATAATTTCTCCAGCCTTTCTATTTCTGTGTGTGTTAGTATTAGACCTTCAAGTCCATGGATGAGAACTGGAGTTATGTATATATCCCATGGTTGTTTTGATGTTGGAGGATTCAACCCATTTAAGCCATGCAGTCCCGCTACCATGAGTGAATATGATGCTCTTGTAGATGATCCCATTCTGGATTCTATTGTGTCCTTCTTTCGAGCATTTGATACAAATACAAATTCAGTTGTATTGGCGGACACCTTACACATATTATGAGACACCTCCTTTCGGAGTAGTTAGATTCAAAGGCTATATTTGGAGAAATCCGTTTATGTACAATTTTGCATGTATTTAAGGCATTATTGTATAGTAATTATAACAAACAAGCTGTATGTGTCTAACATTCGCCATATAGCTAATATTAACCCACGAAGTTGCCGTATGATCGAATAAACGAATCTAATTATAGTAACTACAGACCGGTTTCCCTCACATGTTACTATAGTAACTATAGACCGGTTTCCCTCACATGCATTTGCTGTAAGATGCCGGAACACATCATCTGTTCTACTTTAATGAGCCATTTCAAACAAAATAACATCCTAACTCACAGACAGCATGCCTTCCGAAAATTTCACAGTTGTGAAACTCAACTAATTAATGTCATCAATGACTGGGCTTCATCCATTGATAAACGGAAACAAAGGGACATTTTTATTCTCGACATTGAAATGGCTTTTGATACTGTTCCACATGAACTTTTGAAATCTAAATTGCACAAATATGGTGTGTCAAAAAACATACTAAATTGGATTGGCTCATTCTGAACAGGTCGCAAACAGTGCGTAATAGTCAATGGTGCCAAATCACACGTTGCTGACATTGTGTCTGGAGTACCCCAAGGAACCGTTCTTGCCCCGTTACTGTTTTCAGTCCACATAAATGATATAGTCCAGGACATTTCCCCCAGAGAGTAGGCTATTCGCTGATGATTGTGTATGCTACAGGGAAATTGATGATCCCAAGGACTGTGAGGCACTCCAACAAGACATAAGCATATTAGGTAACTGGGCTACCATTTGGGGAATGCGCTTCCAACCAATAAAATGCAACATGATGAGCCTAGCCAGAAAAACAAGCCATCAAATTCGACTACACCCTAAAAAGAACCAGTCTAAGTTTTGTTTCATCAGTAAAGTACTTGAGCATCAACATCACCAATGACCTAAGCTGAAACAAACACATCACTGAGATCTGCAGCAAATCATACAGAACCTTAGGTCTATTGCAGAGAAATGTATCATTATGTTCCCAAGAAATCAGATTTCAAGCATACATGGGGCTGATTAGACTGGTTCTAGAATATGCAAGTACAGTTTGGAACCTTCATCAGATAACTCATCAGGACAAACTAGAAAATGTGCAAAACCGTGCAGCTAGATTTATCATCTTAAACTATTGCTACGAACCAGGCAGTATGACAAATATAATAGAAACCCTAAAACGCCCACTGGTGTAAGACAGAAGGAAACGAAATCGCCTTATTTTGTTCTACAAAGGTCTACAGCAACAAGCAACAATAGCATTAGTTAGTCTACAGACTCCAATTCTGTAAACCAAAAACATGCACAACAGCCACTTCAACCAAACGCATGAACTGATATCTTCAAATTCAATTGTATTCCAAGTACGTTAAGGGATTGGAACAAACCATCACAGGATCTTCTAAGCAGTTCAGAAAACTCTGCAAATCCTACAAATAAATTTACCGAATTAATCAGAGGCAAAAAAACATATCTAAACCAGCTACTTGACGAATGCACGGCGAAAATAATGTCCTCTGGATGTTTTAGCATAACTAATCAAGATTAAGAACGTGATGCCTTACTTTATTATGGGAATCAGATACAGTGCACTTTAAGCAGTGCATATGAAAAACTATGCTCATAATAGTATTGAAGTCATACTTCATTGGAAAGCTAAGCCAATTTTCTATACATCTCTATTAGTTCTTATAGGTTTGTAAAATTTAACACAGTTGATTGCAATTTTAAAATATTCCCCATTGGCCACTTGATTTATGAATCTAAGTCGAATGTTGTATTTTATATACGCAAATAACTCAGTGAAAACATTACAAAAACAAAAATAATAATGCATTAATGTTTCGGCAATTGAATGCGCTTTCCAATCATATATGATTTACATAATATAATGATTTGATTTTATCATATGAACGGTTTAGATTGGTGTATTTTAGTGCAAAAGTAACTAAATGATGGTCAGCGGCTTGTTAGCGGCTATACCAGCCAGCAGTTTTGTTCTGGGCGTTATGGTGTCAATGTGGGAAAGGTGTATTGCATCAAAGACTTTGGGATGATCCAAAAATACACCTAACATATGTTCATTATTCTCAAGGGCGATAGATAATTTTTCAATCATACATGATGATAAAAAACGTGTCACATCCTCCTGGTTCAGTTTGCTGGCATGTTAGAGATGTGGAGCCGTGCCTAACCCACTTTGCAAGTAACGACTGTAGTTGGTAGGTGCCAGTCACAGGTCTTCATCATTATTTTACAAGGCATAAGCCATTGGCTTGTTATTGCCTCAGTGTCTTTTGTTGTGGTATGGCTTGTTCAGTCGAATTCAGATGTTCTTTCCTTGAAGCCGAATTCTAGTTTGTTCTTGAGTGATTTGACTGTTGTTGCTTGATTTAGTCTCATCGAAACCATTAGATTTAAGGCTTGGACCCTTACCACTCTGATATTATGAATTTTTTATATCTTTTGCTGTGTCAATAACAAAGAAGCCAGTGTACATTTTCCAACAATTTGGTTGATGATGTTGTTGTCTAAGACAGCAGCGTCCTCAACCAAATTTGCTGAAAATTAAACCAGATCATCTTTTAATTTAATTACAAATTTTATGACAACTGTTGTTATATCTTCGAGGCACTCTAGTAGTTGAGTTTTACATGATCTATTATGTCGGAATCCATGCTGGCATTTGATAAATAGATTGGCTGTTTCCAAAAAGTCTACTATGCTGTCCCTTATGCCTTGAGGACAGCATTTTCTGTTTCACGCAATGTTGATTTGGACTCCGACCATAGAAGGGATGGTCCCCTCTCAAGTGTGAACGATGTTTGTGACATGTATCGCAATGTTGACATATTTAATGCTGCGTCCATTAGGTTAGCTTCCCAGAAATTTATGATTGCCTCATGGACCTTGCGCTTCCATTCTCTTTAGTTGGCATTTGGATAAGTAGAGCGTGGGCAGAAGTCAACTGATATTTCCTGAGAATATATTGAATGTATGAAAGCCAGAAGTTGCTGGATAGGGACTTTATTACAAGTTGTCAAAGAACAATTATGTACTCGCACCGTGTTGGGTCGGCAACTAAATTTCTAAGTAGACTTAGTATTTTTTGTGAATTTTGCTGGTTACTGGCAGAACTGCATGTAGCCCATACACAGCTAGGTTACATGTACCTGAAACAATGATCTGTAGCTGTGACAGGATAGACCTGGCAAAGGTTTCGAGTGATGCAACCTGGCTGTCTGGGAGTTTCTATAGCTCAGTTCCATAAGTAAGGCATGGAAGGATAAATTGTGTCAAAATTTTCTGGCTCACAGCAGAGTTCAGTCAATTTGTCTCACGGAAACCAGGGCTGGCTAGACTGTATGCTGCCCCCACCGGCTGAGGCCATATTCTTCTCAGCTCTGAGCATGTTAACTTTGGAAGATGTGCTCATCAGAAAGCCGAGGTGGGTTGTCCATTCAGACATAGCGAGTTATTCAGACTTGTAGTTCACACCAGACGTCTGAGTAGAGGTGCTTCTGCCAGGATACATGATCATGCTCATCTTCTTCATGCCTATGGTGTAGCCCTGATTGTCTGGATAGTTATGTGCTGCTGTTAATGCAGTCTGCGCACCAGGGTGTTGGTGCTTTGGGAGGATAGCAACATCTGTGCTGCTACACAGATGTCTCCTATATGGCCTTCGATTCCAGCCTTCTCGATCATTAACAGGGCAGTATTGTTGAATGCCTTATAATTATCTGGTGAGAAAAACCTCCCCTGCCCAGTGCTTGGAAGAATCTTGAAAGGTCTGGATAGCTTGCCTTCCCATTTGACTTGCCAATTTAAACCTTTATACCAGTCATCTAACAGACTCCACATCTATAAGGGAATTCCAACTTGCATAGTTCTGCAAGTAGACCATCATGCCACACCTTATCGAAATCCTTCTGAACATCAAGTGTAATGAACAGTAGAATTTCGCAAGATTCTCTGAACTCAGCAATTGTTTCAGAGACAGCAAACACAGTATGCAAATAGCTTGCATGGTCTGTAAAACCATGCTGCAATTGGCTATGTACGTGTTCTAGAAATGGCATCATTCTGTCGACTGAAATGAGTATACCATGAAAGAAGGAAGCCATGCTCATATTTTGCAAACAACAAACCAAGAAAAGGATCTAGAGGTATGGATTAACAGTGACAAAGAACCATCAGAACAGTGTATAAAAGCCGCAATCAAAAGGGCATTTAAGCATTTAGACAAAGAACCATTCAAAGTTGTATACAAAACCTATGTTCGGCCACATTTGGAATACTGTGTGCAATCCTGGCCACCCTATTTAATTAAAGATCTTGTGAGGACTTGCGGTCGATAACGAGTTTCAATTAATTGTATGGTCTACTACACTATTTAAACACAATAGCGTCATTTTGGAGCGAGAAAAATATGTTAGGCAGCCCAAATAACGAGATTAAATGACGCCTCAATCTGAATCACATCACCACTCGATGTGGTGTCACACCGGGAACCGCGCTGTGAGCTAGGTCAATATTTCTCGGTCTGTAGTACAAAGGTAACATATTTTTAACGTGCGTTTAACAGGATAGACTTCACCTACCATAACATAAATTATGTCAGGTTGAAGCTAAGTCTTCAAAAAAAAAATTCATGATTTTGAACAAATTTTAAATATGATTTTTTTCATAGCTGGGCGGGGGTGGGGGGGGGGTTGATAGCAAAATGGATGTTAAGTTCATGTGAAAATATTCAGCAGTGTTGTTATTCTTTTAAGTCAGTTTAATTATCCATGGCTGGCACGAGATATAATATGATAACCAGCTGTGTGTGTCGGATTTTGAGATGCAGGAGCTGATTTGGAGGTGTATTTGGGCTGGGGTTGGGGTGAGTGGGTTGGAAAGAAGTAAACTTAACTAACTTTGAATATATGTTGATCATGTTTAATTGTGTATTTAGTTAACCATTTCACCAACAAATCCCTGAAAAAGTATATTCTTTCTGATATAAAACTTATTCTGTTGAATATTCTGAAAATAATTTGACTGGAAGCCACTACTGCCTAAGGCAGCAACAACTGCCAA
Organism: Chaetoderma sp. LZ-2023a; assembly: GCA_034401795.1. Taxonomy (NCBI): domain Eukaryota; kingdom Metazoa; phylum Mollusca; class Caudofoveata; order Chaetodermatida; family Chaetodermatidae; genus Chaetoderma; species Chaetoderma sp. LZ-2023a. The sequence continues at coordinate 63,408,084 of CM067362.1, read as the reverse complement.
TCAAATTAATTTCAAAATATTCAATAGTTTTCCTGGATGGTTGCATTGAAAATGAGACATGGGGAATTCAGCGGGATAAATGGTTAATGAATAGCTACATGCCTTTAAGGGTTAAAGCATATGGATGTCTATGATTCATTACATACATGTACCTGCAACAATGGAAATAATTTACCTGCTCCCAAATGTATTGCAATATTTATATTATACATAAGACTGGACTGATTGTAAAATTTATTGAATTTTCAGTTTTATTATTTTCCAAGCTTTATTTTGCTGTGCTTAGCAAAAACATAGTAAAAGAAACCATAACCTACACCATGAAAGATAATTCTCTACATTTACCTACCTCAATTGCTAGGGGCATGTGAGTGGGTTATTATTTTATTGGGCCTCAAGACATGATACCAACTGCTATTGCATAAATTATGTGAATGTCATTACAATAACTGAGAACCAACCATGCAGAGCCTCACATCCACTTCAAATTATGCATTAATCTACATTTAATAACAAAATTATTAAAATAATTACATCATTTAATATATGGGTGACGGATGAGATATGCTTGATAAAATAGATAGTATAGAAAGAACAATCAATGTTTATCTCAGTTTATGCAAACAGTGTAAGTTCTACAAAATGTGTTAGCATTTGATAATCAGATATGTGCATCTGCAAGTGCCATGCCATGAATTGGTTCAGATAAATTAGGTAGCATTGCCAGTGTTGAATCACTCACTTCATATTAAAACATTGCTGCACATATGTCCCCACATCTGCCCAAGCATAGAAACCAATATGTCTTTTAAATAAGAGTGGAGTAGACCTGTCGTGTATGAGTTTCTAGCCATGCACTATTCACTCAGGAATTGCTGAAAATTATATATGAGGAAGCAAGTTCCTGATAGACAGGGCTGTAGCTCCGCCCATACAGGGAAATTTATAGGCTCTAGATAGCAGATTCAATTTAACAATGACCAGGTCTGGTGGTAATTGGAAGTTGTACTAATTCAGTTACCACATTGGTAAATTTTTAGAAATTGGAATTGCTAATTGAAATTACTTTGCTCCAAGAATGACTAATTCATAATTTCTTTTCAATCATTTTATAATTTTATCAACAGTTTTGACTCCTAACATAGTATAACATATGTAATATAACAAAGTGAGTAGGTTTCGACCCTTTAAAGGCCAAATTGTCCAAAACCAGCATTTGTATTGATCTTGAGATGCCTGGCTCCATAATCAAGCCAGCCATTTCAGTTGTAAATTTAAAAAATTGCCTTCTCTTGATCTCCAAAGTGTAAACGTACATTTTGTGTGAAAAAAATGGAAATTTTCTTAATGAAATCTGACCATTAATGGGGAAATTGTCATCTTTGCCAAACATTACTTGTGTAGTGGTATGTCTTGAAAGATGTCCATTTGCAAGCCAAGGGAAGATTACTTTTTGAAAAATGAAATGGCTGGCTTTGTTACTGGGGCAGTTAATTAAAGTAAAGTAAAAAAAAAATCTTCCCTTGACCTACAAATGGCCATTTACTAAGCAAAAATTCAAATATCATTTACCAATCCTCACCATTAAAAGGGTTAATGCTGAACAGATAGCCCTAGAGCCAGGTCCCACAGCCACTGGTCCATGGCAAATGGCCTCACCATGCTCATTCTGTAAATTTCAGATGTTTTTCCAGTTGAATATTAAAATATACTGTCCTGATCAACTATCTGAGTATGACTGTATTTAGTATTATTTTATTTACTGACTATTATAAATTCTCACGGTTGCTGCCATGAAAAGAAATTGTCTTAACCACCACACTCCCTCTACCCCTTCACACAAAATCTAAAACATTTAGGGGTCTAATGCTCCCTACCCCCACCCTCTGTTTCTGTCACTAACCCCACAAAACACACAATTTGTGAAAATAACACTCATAAGTCGAGAGTTTAATAATAAATTCATCAACTATGTCATGGTGGATTTAAGAACCTAAATGTGGGGGTTACCTCAGACAGACACACACGTACGCGCCAGACAGACACACACGTACGCGCCTAACCCCCCCCCCCCCCCCTCTCTCTCTCTCTCTCTCTCTCTCTCTCTTCGCCTATGCACACGCGGATAATAATTATGACAGTAAGCATATATATATATATATATATATATATATATATATATATATATATATATATATATATATATATATATATATATATATATATATATATATATATATATATATATATATATATATATATATATATATTGGCCGCATTCGTAAATATCTATCGGGCAGCCGCTTGTATTGGTACTATAGCCTACCAGGATCCACATGCACTGATGGTGTGGGGGGGGGGGGCGTTTCTGACATATTAGTGCGGTAGTATTTTGCCTTCTAATGTGCATAGAATCAATAATATATTTCTAAAAATGCATAGTAAAATAGTATTTGATGTTAGAATTGTCAATTCGGCCAACTTTACCGCTAGAGCTGACGTAAAATTGCAATTTACATGGCTTTGAGTAGTATCAAACGCGGCAGTGTAATGTTGTTTACTAACAAAACAGTGATCAGCTGGCCGTACGCTTGACGGCCAGTCATCTGCGCACGCGTCAAAATGACGTCATAAGGGAATTCCGTAAAACCTCCTTGGTAGGTGAACTTACAGATGTTCAGAGGTCGCTAGCGTGTCATCTTTACTTACAGTGCAGCTTATAAATAAGTTTAAATGCTTCCAAAGCAAAAACACAAATATGTTTGTTATAACCATACAAACACGATACAAGAAACTTTATGTTGAATATTTTGAACACAATTTGGGTTGAAATCCAACCCAATTATGTTCAAAATATTCAACAGTATATGTTATTTAAGTTGTACTATAAACGTGCGGAGGGCAGTTCTGTTATATTCTGTTCTTGGAGTTTCCGCCAATGTCTGGCGCACCACCACCTTTCGGTGTATTATCCGAGACTCTCTAGAATCCGCACATTACTGGAGTTTTCCATTAATTATATATTATATTATACACACACACGAAAACGATCATTAAATCTGATATTTATGTACATGCATGTACACACGCAAGTGATTTTCCTATCTGTATATAGGTAAATGGTCACAGTTCATAGACGAGTAAATTTATGTTCACCAGACGCGTAAATGAGTTCATTGTTATTGAAATATATGTAGGAGCATCCAGAAAGCATAAGGTGCACCGTATTTTTCAATGTGCAATTGACTTTAATTATACTAACTTGATATTTTATAATGCAAGCTTTGTTAGGTAATTCATTTCATTTAAGAGATGATTACGTCTGATATTAAGTTTATAGCAGAGTTTCCTGGAGATGGATTCAATTTTCGACATTGAATCGCTTCCAATCAGGCGAAACAAGAGAGTTGTGTCGAGTAACATCTGGAGAATAAGATTCTCATCCTTGCTTATTAATTCCCAGCTATCTTCCGCCACTAGATGCTCGATTTCCGCTATATAGATGCTTCTGATATCTGCAAATTCTGGACACTGAACTAGGAAATGCATACGGTCTTCTATAACGTTCTTACAAAAAGGACAGGCATCATTCTCATATTGATTAAATTTGGATCTGTGTGCTTGCAGATAGTATGTACCGGTTAGTAACCTTGCCTTGATGACGGCACGTTTTACATCATATGTATTTGCTGTCACTGTTGACCAGATCGGATGTGGCCTTCCGATATCAAGGATGTCAACATTCACATAAGATGTATGGCCTCGCTACGCACCTCGACCGCTGCCTAAATTGTAAACAAACCGTGGACTATAAGCAAATAGATTAGTTTAGTACCTGTCATTTTAGTTAATTTTAAACGCATAACTGGAGTAAGTGCTATATTGCAATCATAAATTTATTCATAAGTCCACACAATGGTGATTATTGCGATCGTACGTGCACTGAGCGGTGTAGCCCTACTTAACTATCATCAAAAAAGTTGTACGTTTGTGTACATGCATGCCTATCATCTATGCAAAATCTCTGCGGTCAATCTAGAAAGATAAGATATATATGCATTTGTAGAATTGTATTCCAAGAAGAGTGTGGATGGGTTTGATTAAATATAGCCTAATTCACGTACACCAAATCCGATGTTATTGTCACCTCTAACAGGCCTATACGTTAGAATTCTGATGTCAGGCACCGTGACCATGAGGTCTGTCCTTTAAGTTTAATCAACAAAAATATCATCACTTATTATTGGAACCTTTGTGCATCTCGAACAGTGTAGTGGCCCTGCGTGAACAATGAATTGTCAAGGAATATGTGCATAGGTGCCTAATACGCGCAGCAGTAGAGAGCCTAGCTATGCTCCCCTACTGGCCGAGACCAATAGGAATTGGTGTCGTCCCGCTGTGACGTCATAACTCTAGCGCGATAGCTAAACACGTTTGGTTGTTAAAGGCGGTTGCTATATGCTTATCTCAGCTTTGGCTGAGCCGATTACAAAAATTTAAAAAGCATTTTGTTCTTCTAGTAAAGGAGAATCTGTATTATGATTGTCAAGTTAATCAGAGCGATCGGGTATCTAGTCCTCACAACGTCTTAAAAAACATTAATCACCTGGAGTAGGTGCAAAAACGATGTACTAAATTAGTAACTGGCCTACGAAACAAAACTTATAAGGAACGGCTAAAAATTTGATCTACTATCTATCACACAACACAGATTAAGAGAAGTCCTCATCGAAACATACACAATTTTATGTGGAAAGGATAACATCAAAGGAGATACATTTGTAAGACTAGCAAATCATTCTTGGTGATGCAGTTACAAGATTAATCTATTCAAGCAAGCGCCAGTACAGAACACTAGATAGACAACACTTTTTTAGCTGTAGGGTAGTGAACATGTTGAACAGCTTACCCGAAAGTGTTATCAATGCGAAAACTATAAACGCATTTTAGAATGCACTAGACAGACATTGGAAACTAACTAAATACTCTATCGTCACATAATATACCCATGGACACATACATATGTAAAGGCCTAACTTGTAACTAATGTAACTCTAACTCTAACATATTCCTATGTGATGTATAGTACGTGTTGCTGTATGTGCAATTACATCATAGACTAAAACACTGTCTTGTTTCGTGAGTCACCTCCAAACATGTTTTCCGAAATAGCAGAGTGCTCTAACAAAATGTATCATTCCAAAATAAAAACCTTTTTCTGCTCTGCATATTTGGCAGAATGTTCTGCAACGTTTTTCCTTTGGAAGATGCTCCTGGGTGTAGGCCTGTCAGACAAAGCTCTTTTCTGGAGTTCCTGAATCGGCATCATAATTCAATATTCCGTTCACACGATTGCTGCGGACACACAACTACAGTACATCTTTTCACAGTAGCAAGATCAAAAGTTCATGAGGGAATGTGTAGGTTAATTGTCTAAACCTTTATGAGCAGAATAGTAGTAGTGCGTAACTAGTATATTTCACTCCATTCCATAGTAAATTTTTCAGCATTGAGCATAGAGTAGAGTTTTTTATGCAGTTCTAGTACAGCATCATGCCCATCATCTAGTCCTTATAGCTTGCCAGATGCCATCAGAATTTTAGTGGCACGCCTCTAGTGAAGCTGTAGGTTTTGCTAAGCAGCTTACCCTGGAGTTCAGGACAAACAAGGAGGAAGTGCACCATTGTTTCGTCCTCAGTCTCACAGAGCGGACAGTCAGTTGAACCCCCTTCTACTCCTGGTCGTTCCACCAATCAGATGCGATCTTTGTACTAGTAGTTTTGCTTGAACAATAGCTTTATATATGTAGATATCGTGTCTGTTTTTGCAGCTCGCCCCCCCCCCCCCCCCACCCATATGAGGTGTGGCTTGCCAGTTTCACAGCCATCAAAACTGAGGTACTGCAATGTTTTCTCTGTAGCTTCTTTTTTCAGCTTTCTGTCATAGTAGGCATGGATCTGAGCCGACATCTTTTCTTTCCAGTTCAACTTACTTGGTAGCTGTTTTACCAAATTATATGCAGATGACAGGTTGTACATTATGAGGATTTGTTAAGATTTTACCATCCAGCAATGTGATGCTGGAGATATATTATAGTTCACATTACTTAGTTTGGGTTGGGCTAGAAAAGTAATTGGAACCCATAGATGTGTTCAATCTATAATAATGGTACAGTTTGTGAAATGGCTATATTTCATGTTTTTATTATCAATCTCAAGTTTATACAAGCCACTGATGCTATACCTAGAAAAGGAGAAGACCCCTTCTAGGAATCTTTCTCATAATAGAATTGGCACTAGTTGGCCTTCAGTTGATTAGATAAATAGCGTTCATTTTTTGATCTGTTCAGGAAAGTGACCCGCTTTATTATCTCACTTCATTAGACGGCCATCACTTGTCACAGCAGCAACCAGTTTTGTGTTCTGAGCCAAAGAGAAACCGTTTATATGTTCACTAAAGATCTTCACCATGCTTGTTTTCACTTGGTGGTAATTCTTAAACAATCGGCAAAGGACATTGATACGCAGCTACCTAAAGCCAAATTTTGTGAAAATAATACCCTAGTAGCATTTATGTGTCAAGGGAAATGTTACAGATTTCTCCATTACCAAGGTCACACAAGTGTAGTGTTTGAATAATTGTATACCAAAGACCAAATATACATGCACCATTGACCTAGTAGTCCGATAACCACTAGTTTACTTGGCTGGTACATGTAGACTGGCATGGACGACTTATTATTTGTAATTTGTTATCAAATCTGATAATATCAGATAAGATGTATTTAATTGTATAGGTCAATATATAAAGACTTTCTCAATAACTGGTCGGATTCTCCCTCCATCCCGCACCCCACCCACCCCCACTTTCTCCTCTCTCTCTCTCTCTCTCTCTCTCTCTCTCTCTCTCAAACATCTCCAGTGTATTTACACTATGTTCTGAACAATAAGCATTCGTCAAATCAAAAGAAGCCATGGAACAGCTATGTCTTATAAGATGAATTACATGTTCAAACACGTCAATTTTAAAATGACGATTTTGCATAAAATCATTTAGCTTAACTAAATTTAGGACCGGCATATGTAAACCATGCTTTTTCTTCCAAAACCATTTCATTCAATACAAATTTTGATTCATAATTATTTATCTCCTCTGTAACTCCTTGGCTCAAACAAATACTACGTGTTTATTTACAACATGAATGCAACAAACTACTGAGTAGCCAGCTACAGTTCTTAGAATGAATTTATTTGATGAGAAGCTTCTCCATACATCTAAATCTTAATTGTAAACTCTATCTGACTTAAAATTGCATACCCGAATTGGATCTGGTAAACGATACATTCTGCTGAAACAGATTCACATTTAAATTATGCTCCTGTCATGTTAGCTTCTATTTAGTTTATGATTAATGTGTCACTCAGCATTATTGTACTGGCTGACTTTTCACATGTCGAGCAAAATTAAAACAAAGTTATGTCGTGAGTTGTGTACTCCTTAAATGTATTACATGTTGACAATGATAAATTGGGAAATTTTGACAATAATTACGGAACCCGCTCAAGGTGCCAAGTTCTCTAAGATCTGGATTAAAGCTCAATAGTGAATTCGGCTCTGCATAAAAGTCAGTGATGCTGAGAACAATGAGTGTTGCCATTATAGTATAATGCATCGATGGTGATGGATTAGAATCTAACAGGATCTGAATTTGTAGAAACGTGAAACATTAAGGTTTATCGCATGATTAATGATTTTCAGGATCATTGTAATCCCAGGTAAACACGCTATTTGAGCAGTGCAAACATTGGAAACTGCCACAAGGAGAAGATGATATTGTTGACCAACTTGGCACAAAGCTAGAAAAGATTAAAAAAATGAGAGTACAAAAACCAATAGATATAATAACTTGTGATTGGTTAGGTCTGGAATTAAGAATGAAATATTCTAGTCAGATCTGCTTTGTGCGGAGGTCGATAAGTTGACACAAGATAATACACTGCCATTTGAGTGGACTTCAGAAGCCACTTATTCTTCTTGTTCTCCTCCTCATTCTCCTTCTCCTCCTTCTTCCTCCCCTCCTTTGCATTCACAAGCACATAATAAATTCAATCAATTCATTCTTCCCGGATTGAACAACGAAGGAAGCCGCTCTCTACATGTGTTTCAACATACACCTTGTGTAGCGGTTGTTCTGTACAAGCTGGGGTCAGCCAGGGAACCATAGATTTCACACTCTTGAAGGAAATGTTCTGCTGTTTCTTCTGCTTTTTGACATCTGCAGAAAGATAGGTCAGCAATTTTCAGCTTATAGAAGTGGAACTTTATCCCATTATGTTAGGACCATAATCTAAACGGAGTTGTTTGTCTTCTTTGGACAGACTGTAAAGTGAGGCATTTGGATAGATGTGCTTACACTTAATTAGATGGTCTGCTGCAGGTCATCAAACGTTAGTATACACTGGAGGTTGGCATTGTGCTCACTGCAGAGACCTAATAAGAGTAGACTGATTTCTGCGAATCGGAAAAGGTTTCAACGCTGAAATAAAATTGCATCTGCACATCGTGGCATGAGATGCGTGTTACTGAGATCTTCCATAGCATTGACTAGGTGTTCTTCTCATGCCCGTGGTGATTATTATAAAAGATTGGTTTTATGCTTTATTCAATGGCTGCATGTTAGAATTTGACTCAGTCATCCAAGCAGACGAGCAACACTCTGGTTCAGGATATCCATCTTCGCTCCCCAAGGACTTCCTTCAAGTATTTGCACGATTGCCTAATTTTGCTGTACTGTAACCTTTGATTTGACGATTTGTGAATTACATGCCATTCTTTTTGTCAAATGTTATTCCCAGACAAGTTGCTACATCTTCAGACTGGATTTTCTTCTTGTTAAGTTTTTAGGTTTGTGTTTAGACCCTTCTTATTGAAAGTGTGGAGAGTATGGCCATTGTTTTCTCCTCATAGACTGAAACTATCACCGTGTTGTCTACCCTGTAAGGTGGTCAAGGACGAGCTGCATCATATTGTTTGTATTGGTGTGTTGTACCAGAGGACTAGGTCCTCTACATACGTTGCTGCATTAATTCATTTTCGCATGTTCTGTAAAAAATCTGGATTACTGCAATTGGCTGTGGTTTGCCACGGATGGAGAGAACTCTGTCCAGTTTTGGCCATTTCACCATATAATTCCTATAGTTTTGTGTTGCAATATGGCTGGTAGCCAGACTTATAACCTTTTGTTATGCGCTGTTCAGCTGTTTTGAAGAGATCTTAGGCTGCGCTGGTCTTTTGCAAGGTGATTTGTGTATCATCATCATCACCATCATCATCATCATAATCATCATGAGGATAAGTATAACATATCTGTCTTCTCCAGTTGGCAGTCATGCAACACCATATACATACAATGAGGGTGACGAGGCCTAACGCGAATTTCGCAGGTCATTGCGGAGGGTGCATTGTTGGAGAATATATTCAGTGATCTGGTAACCAGCGCCACAGTGGCCGATTGGTGAAAGGATCAGCTTAGGGGGTGGGTCATGGAGGGAAAGAGATGATACTATCATCGTCTGCAATCTGCATTGTAGTGTCGTTGTCATGATGAGAGCAATATTCAGATGAACAGTTATAGATAAGATCCGCCGACGTTTTGCGCATGTTGGGATATATTTATGTATTTTGAACCCTGAATTCTCCGAATCCCAATTTCGAAGTAACTTTACTGGTAAGTTGTAGGGTATTTTTGAAACTAATTTGAGTGGGCTGCTGCTGCTGCATGTGCCCACAACAACTCCCAATCAAATTAGTTTCAAAATATTCAACAGAATGTTTATTAACTTGTAAATTCATCAAGGGCATATAATTCGGAGACATGGCGGAATTCTCGCGCTTCATAACGCAGTTATATTACGGCATCATGAGTGTGACGTCAGCCTACATGTGATCTAATTGATTATGATGTAATTTATTTGAGTGACAAATCAGATCCCTCCATTCAAGTGAGTTGAGGAATAATATGCTTACCTTGGCATGTACGCACTTCTGAAGTCCTGTTCGAGATAAGTACTTTATCCACTGCACAATGGAAAATAAATATATTAGAACACGTTGTATGTTAAATATATTTGGCCAAGCAGTGCATAGACTGAACCTGCCAATTCAGATGAGACGAATATTACGTCATTATGATGAGATAAAAGAGGAAGTCATAGAAAGTCAACTTGAACAACCCGATGTAATGCGTCAACGCAAAGACGTAAACAGATAAGTTGTGGAATGATATCCAAATCGAATCCCCACAGTATACTGAAGAAGAAGAACTCGGTAGGCAAAGTAAAATCTAACCAGTATTGGATTAGGCCGTGTCTAGGAAGCTTAGTATATTATATATATATATATTTTAGATGTTAAAATTTGTTGATTAAAAGTCAACAGTTCCCGAAAGGAATATTAAATATTTGGTTAGAACTAATTTCATAAACGGCAGAAACGAACTAAAGATATACCCGTTCGCGCATAATAAAACTTCGTAGGCTGCATGTATTGAGACAATGAAAGGTAAATCTGTAATGGGATATTATGGGCTCATCGAAGTAAGCGGGCCCATGTTTGATGGACCTTTCCAGTTTTACCTATGCCCCGCCCATCTCTAGCTAAGCTCCACATACACCTCGCTTGTGTTAGGATCAAGTGATCCCTGAACTCCCTGATTATCAATTTCCAGATACAGGTAAGCTGTTGAATATTTAGAAACTAATTTGATTGGGTGCTGTTGCTTCCATAGCTCATTCAAATTAGTTACAAAATATTCAATATAGCATGTTTATGTAAAGACACAATTCGTACAACAACGAACGCTTAGTGCGTCTTCAATTATGCATTCGCAACGTAATTATCTACGTCATTATGACGCCATCCTACATGTCACGTAGTTGATTATGACGTCATCTGAAGGATGGATAAACTGGAAAGGTCCATTAGTTAACACATGACAGGAGACACACGTCATCTAACGCAGACTAAACGGAACTAGTGGCAGATATGTCACCATTTTAGGCTATATATGGCACCTGCTCGTGTGCTGTGTCTTCTATAGTGGCCAATACATGAATACAATAAGATCCACGTATAACGCTGTGATCCTCGAGTAGGGAAGAAACTCACATCACGCATCAATTAGTATACAGTTCAACTCGTTTCAATGTACTATTAAACTTTTTTTTAATACTTCAAATATAGGCCTGCCATTAGATAATATTAGCTCACGTCGACTTTCAAAATCCGTGACAACTCTTATCAACGTAGTAAAGAATTGTAACGGTTTTAATTTATTTATATAAACTTATACATGCATGGCAAGGTCACCAGAGTGCGCGTCAAATACTAGGACTATATCAAATGACATCTTTAACCGGACAGTTACAAATGTAGGTACTCCGCATAAATTGCGTCAACAATAAATCCATCTGTCATGCCTAAAGAGCGTGGGGTTTTTTGTGGGGTTTTTCTCATCCAAGATACACGACGGAGAGCCAAATGCGCCTCAAACTGAGCGACGCGTGCGGGAAAAGAGACTGTTATAAAGTACATCTCCGTGGCCAAACACACGGACCTCTTCTGTTTTAACCATTCCCCGCCCTTCTCTAGATAAGCTCCAGCCACACCACGCTCGTGTTGGGATGGATCGATTTCTGAATTCCCTGACTAATATGAAAATAGGCGTTGCCTATAAGCAAACGCAGACATCATCATTTATTGTTTAGATAAATAGGACGAGTTTGTATATGGTTGAACTGTCCTAAATACTTATGTATAGTACATTTGAAGCTAATTTCTCATCATGCTTGGAGGGCATTCTGGTTAATCCAGGCCACGGCATTCACAAGAATGCGTATGCCCATCGTCAGCGATATGACGATATGATGTACGACTCAACTATTCTTAGTGGGCCCATCGGCTAGGCTGGCTAAAACCGGCCTCAATAATATCACAATAGGTTCTAGCCCCATTAAACTGTAGAGCAGCGTAAAGGACTTTGGTATTGTGTTGGATAGTGAGCTAAGTCTTGAGAAGCAAGTTAGCCATTTTTGCAGTACTTGTTTCTTTCAGTCGAGGAACATCAGCAATATCAGAAAGTACTTGAGGAAAGAAGCAACTACTACACTCTCCTTTGTTCGTTGGTGCTATCAAGACTGGACTATTGTAATAGTTTGCTCGCTGGCGCTCCAAAGGCACTCATTCATAAGCTCCAGTCTGTACAGAATACCGCAGCTAGAATTATCTCACTCTCCGGTAAATACGAACACATCTCTCCAGTGCTTCGCGACTTGCACTGGCTGCCAATAGAGCAGAGAATCCGTTACAAGATCATTTGCTTGACCTGCTTACATGTCCACTCTCATACAGCCCTACGCTCCAGGTCGCGTTCTCCGATCACAAAACAACAGAAATCTTAAAGTTCCGAAAGCAAAACTGGTAACATATGGACAGAAGACTTTCTCCTTCACCGCTGCTTCTGAATGGAACAATCTCCTTTTAGATACCAAAACATGTCATACTCTAGTCTTTCAAACCAAGTCTCAAAACATTTCTATTCCGTAGATCTTCAAGCGCTTACAGCATGCTATTGCAGTTTTGCTCAATATAAATGTACAATGACGTTATAAAATTTGTACCGACCTATCGAGGCGCTCCTCGCTATTTTGGAAAATACAAAACAAGTTCGTAGTTACTATGACGTCATAATGAAATATCGTCTTCGCGCGAAGCCATCGCTCACTGCGTTCGCTATAAATTTCCAGAAAACTATACTGGCAAGTTGTTAAATATTTTGAAACTAATTTCACTGAGTGTCAAGTCAAATTAGTTTCAGAATATTCAACATCATCTTTATTAAATCGTAGACATACAATAGGTACAACACCGCTTAGTCCGTCACCAATTATGCGTTCGTGACGTAGGTATCTACGTCATTCGTGACGTCATAATCAATGGCGTCATCCCACACGTAGTTGATTATAACGTCATATGATGGATGGATAAACTGGAAAGATCCATTGTCACGAGGTCACGCATTTTTATCCTTCACTTACGCGGCCTCGCACAATGAACGGCGTACCTAGTTTTAGCATTGCATGCTAAAACACTGTTAAGTTTAGTGTTGAAAGCCAGTATTGTGTCATTTTAATTTCAGGCTGTGCCGCTTCTAGATATACAATAGAAGAATCCAGTTTCTCAGTCAATCATGACGTCATAATCAACTACGTCACACGTAGGTTGGCGTCATAATCAATTATGTCACAAATGACTTGATCTAGTCCGTCTTAAACGGTTAATAGTCTGTCAAGTTGTACGAATTGTGTTTTTACTATTGCCATAGGTAGCAACAGCACCCAGTCAGATTAGTTTCACAAAATTCAACAGCTTACCTGTATAGTTTTCTGGAAATTGGGATTCAGAGACTGCAGGGGTAGATCGATCCCAACACTGGCAAAGCGTGGGTGGAGCTTAGCTGGAGATGAGCGGGACATAGCTAAGGCTGGATTCAACTATACCATTTCTAGTGATGGCGTACATCACCTCTTTAGATGCAGTAGCCCCATCTATGTGATGCAGTGCCACCACTCTTAGGGAAGTAATAGAGCACTTCTAGGGACGCAGTACGCCACCTCTAGGGATGCAATGCCACCCTTCTATTGAGAGACGGCACGCCACACCTAGGAATGCGGTATCATTATGTCTACGGTACCCCCACTTCTAGCCTAGATAACCCATCCCCAACACACACGCGCGCGCTTCTATGGATTCTGCACAACTCATTCAGCGGATGCGGTAGCAGTGTAACTCCACTTCTAAGAAAGTAGTAGGGTTACCATTACCGCTAAGAAAGCGATACCGCAGGACAGTATTTTAAGAAGACACTGGCTACCACTGCTTGTTTTCAGTTAAATTACGCCAGTCTACGTGAGCGTCTTAATATAGAACAACAACAGTGACCGAGTAACTGTGACCGAGTTACCATTTATTCAGCACATATCTTTAAGCACTTAAACTTAATCAGGAGCGTGTGAAAGACATGGTATCATTACGCCAGCTTGATATTCACTTGACCTTTAACAGTATACCTATATATTAACCTAATACCATTAAACTTAAAAGAAGTCTTAGATCAAGAGATACGTATGACACAACCTTTATTTAACCGCTCTTGTGACAACTTGTGGTGTATAATAGTAAAGCCGACCACTGCTTTCTCTGCAGTTGTCTGACTGTCTATTTGCAGGCTAAAAGTCAGTCATTCCAGTAATAAATTTTATATTTAAAAATAGTATTCTCTTGGTCTGCAAATGGACACTGACTAAACAAAAATGTAGATGTTCTTGACCAGTCAAACCAATCAAAAACACCTCGTAAAAACGAATGTCCTAAATTTCAGTTATAAACTTACAAAAACAGTCTTCTCTTGGCCAGCAAATGGGCATTCACTGAGCAAAAATTTCAATTTGCTTTAAAACTCTTGACAAATTAAAGCCGTAATTGATCAAAGTCGCCTTTTGAGTACTTTGAGGCGCAGTTGACACGCATGCGGTTATGGAATATAATTCCTAGTGGTTGATAAGTTGCTAGCCTGAGTCTTTAGTCTCGAAAGGCCACGAATTTTGGTGGGAAGGTATATAAAGATATAGTCTATATGCTCCAATCTAACAATAGAGGCGTGGCTTCTTCGATAATACTTCTCGCTCTCGTATCGAAGGAGATCTCGCGAGATACGAATGTCTATGCTCAAGTTAGGTCTTTAAAATCAGGGCCGAACTTAGAACTCAAGGGTTTTCCGCAGTTTCTGAAATTCATACCCAGGTCCCTCGGAACTGCCGTTAGGTTCCTGATTCACGAAAAAGCTAGGGCCCAGTTTCAACAGTAATCCTGCTGGGGGCAGTAACATGTTTCAAACACAAAGTAAAAAGATACTGTTGAATATTTTGAACATAATTGGATTAGAAGATATTACTGCCGAACATTTTACTTGGTATTCAAAATTGGTGTTTTTTGCAAATACGGTTACTTATTGATGAGTTGTACTATAGGTACTAATACTATGAGTGTAGCTTGAAGTTATGCAGGCATCCCAAAAATTAAAACAATAAATATTTTGTGTGAACATTTTTGGGGCCCTGAAAATGTGGGGTCCCTGTGCAAATGCACTTGTTTCACTGCTTTAAGTTTGGCCCTGTTTAAAATAGTGCAGAAGTAGTACATACATACCGCTCGAATACCAATACATCATTACATACTCCTGAGAAGCAGTGGATGGACTAAGAAGCAGCTCTGAGGTTGGTACACGCTTTTGACAATTTGGCACTACAATGACTGGCGCAATCATCGGGACGCTAATTGCACTTTAATTTTCTCCAAACGCTGTGGCAAAGTGTCAGTTGTTTAGGCAGTACGCTAATTATCCACGAGATCCAAGATTTACCTCCCCTGCTTATGGCTATCCTCGATCGGGCAGAGAGGAGGTGTGTCGGTGACGTCAGCCTCTTGTCCAAAATGGCGCCTCTATCTACTGCTTACTTTAGCAGTTTAAATTGAGGAGATCTTTTTTATTTGTTGGCATAAAATTGTGCTCTTGGTCTCAAATTAATGTGGCGAATTAGTACTTTACACCAGATGCATAAAATACCCCCCAGTGGAATATTCCTTTAATGTATTACCTCATATTGTAAAAAATGGAATTTGGGAATCAATAGAAGTAAAACAAAAGTCTTAATATTTGGAAGCAACAAACCGGGGTGGGAACGATTTCACTTTGACATAGATGGTGAGGCCATCGAAATTATAGATAGATATAAATACTTAGGAATCCATTTCTTCCATAATGGCAGATATGTTACTGCGCCAAGGCACTTACACGACCAGGCAAATAAAACACTATACGCACTGTATTTATAGATTGAAAATGTAGACCTCCCAATAAACTGTCAGATTGAAGATTTCTGATGTCTTCGGATTCTATTTAATTGTGATCACTTCGACTTCGGTACGGCCTGTATGTGTGGTTGCTGCGACAACCGGTCTTACCGACGACGAAAGTGATGGATACCAGCTCGCCTCGTTTGTAGATGAAGGTAACGATATTTCTGTCTGTATCCGGGCCTGATCTGACTATTCTAATCGAAGATAATGGTAAGCTACGGTGGTCTTCCGTAGATGCCAGAGTAACGCTATAGAAAACACGAACTCGTGCCTTGAGGTAAAGTATCAAGGTGATGGCTTTATTCTCTTAACTCTAACTATACTATGATAGACTTTGAGCAAAAGTGACTTATACTGTCACAACAGAAGCTATAATAAACTTATTTATTTGATTCAGTTTTCCTACTTACAACGATTTAAGAATTCAATTCAACATTTCCCTAACTGACTAGCATTACTCTCAGTCGCTCTGATCTGATATGCTATTCAATTAACTCTTGCCTACTGAAAATACATTCAGCAAGAATTTTATATGAGGTGCGAGGCGGACCGGACTCTCGATTAAAAGTTAAAGTCCCCCTTTTATACTACTTCAGTTCCTATACTCCCTCCATCTTGGTTTCGCACCGCCGGAGGCTGCTCTGATTCTCATTGGATTATGACATCATTTTGATCAATCAAAACCCCGACCCTCCCTCCCCGGGAGGATGCTTTCTTCCTAGCACTTGCGGTTTGGCTGGTTCTTGAGTAATGGGATCTGTCGTTCCCCTAACTTTATTTTAGAATTTCCAGCTGCTTCCCATGACAGAATGACGGATGCTTGTTTGATAGCAAGTTCCGATTTGTGTACCTAACGCTAGAATGACGGATGCTTGTTTGGTAGCAAGTTCCGATTTGTGTACCTTACGCCTACCATTGCCTACCAGTCGACAGTCGACCGCTTGTTCGCTTGTAGGATGCTAAAGTTATCGGTAAACAAGTTACCATTCCTCTTAGCCTGACTGATTACTTTTCGGCTTATCTTCTCAAGCTTTCGTGAGAATACAGATTCCAGCCTGGTGCCACCCACTCTGCCAATTATCCAGCGCTGATAACGTATACATTCCCCTTACAAAGACGCTATGGACGGTGCCAGTTATCCAGTGCTATAATATATATCCTAATACTAAGACGCTATAGACGATGATCAGTGCATCTAAATATACCCCGTGACATAGTCTCTTAGTAGCTCACCTGGTATTCAAACATGAATCGTGCTCGGGCTTACTCCTCATACATATAAGATGTCCAGCGGGGTCATGACCTCCCCACAAGACAGTCCCCATATCTACACATGCCCCTCAACCGAAGTTAATTAGCCGTCTCTGAAGGCCTACAGAGAGTGATAATTAACTCGTTGTGCACCATCAACAACCTAAACACGTCATACCAGACACCTCCAGACTATGCCACAGAGTACAACTCCCTCATCACCTACTCCAACAATAGTAATTAAACATGTCCGGGTAACGGAATATCATGCGCAACTGACCGTCCCCGGAAACATAGGAAAACAGCATAATCCTATACAAAGTACGAACTTGTCCGGGTAATGGAATACCATGCGCAATTGACCATCCCCGGAAACACATTAATAGCATCATTAATGCCCTTGTAATTCAAGGTGCAACAATTAACAATATAACCCTATACACGGTAAACGCAATGAAGTCAGTATATAATAACCTTAATCCTACAGTGCGAATAATCATTAATGGTCATACAATAGTTCCTACATCAAGTAATAAAATAATCACCAAATAGTGTTCCAGTAACAGCATATAAAGTTCATACCAAAATGTCACGTTGATGATATCTCCATATAATCCATATTTGCGTTAGGATTGTCAACGTCAACGTATCCTGCCATCTCAATCCAGTCGGCAGCCGTCGGGTCGATCTCAGTCCGTGCAGTAGCATTAGGCGATGACCCGGCTACCATACTCAGCGGCTCCGGTAGTGCTGCAGGTCTCCGGGGCTGCTGGGCCTGAACCGGTGGCACACAGATATGAATATGGGCATGATTGTTATCACTGCTATGGGCCGCACGTGGCTTGCAACTTATCCAAGACCAGATGCGTGACAATACGCCACATTTATATAATATAATCACTATAATAAGCACAACGACGAAGGAGCCAGCCGAATACGACACAAAAGAGTGTACCCCAATGCCATCGACCATCACTGGGTCGATCGCGGATAATGGTGCTAGCGGCACGTACTTAGATTTTTGTAAATGGTTCCATGGTTGTATTTTCAAATGATTCACAATCATGGACTGGTTAAGAACTCCGGTCACATCCAAATGGGGCATCTCAATGGCCAGGCTAACCCGAGCGTACGTCCGACTGTAAGACGCAACAGGCTCGAATCGCCAGCCCTTCCCGCTATAACCACATTCGCCAGACAGTAATGCATACACTCCATTACTCACCACACATCGGTCGGTCAGTCGTCCATCGCAGTGTATATCCATTGTTTCACCGAACGTTTGCAACACTACGCCTATCTTCTTATCGGCAAACAATTTGCTAGATGTTTCATTTGATTCGGAGAGCTGAATATTACAAGCACTGTCGGTCGTATTGGTTAACAGGCTTACAATGCATGGAACGTGGGTCTTGTCAACCTGTAGTGGACCATGACACACCCGGGGCTCCTCCCCACGACATTCGGATGGCGTGAAGTACCATCCAGTTTTGGTGTCAAGACCGATGCTGGTCCGCGCGATCAGTACTTGCATGTAGTATCCGCTCGCAATTAGCGGTTCCGGCCACGCATGCAACCCGTATTCGATATATTCGCCCCCGTCAATTAGCGGTAACGTCGCTACGTAATGGAGTCGTGAGTCGTCTTCCCATAACGGATACACGACCACGTTGCGGTAGTACCACTGATATGGACGTATCAGTTGATTTCCTATACTAACTTGTTTGGCCACGGAATTGAGGTCAGGCGGACTGAATAATTCTTCCGTTAGTCTACCCAACTCTAGGGATGCCGTTTGTCTATGAAACTGTGCTGCTGCCTTCTGGTAGCTATACACCACACTTTCAGCAGAATCAACGATGTGCCCAAGCCGCACTAATGCGTATAAGTCGGCTTGACGGGCGGCGTGCACCTTAAACATATCGCTCACGTTTCTAGTCAATTCCACTAGGCCAGCGGTAACTTCGTTGATACGGTCAACGTTGGTGTTGATCCCTACGAATGCCAGTTTCACGTGGGACGCCAGTTTGTTGGAGAAATGTACCAAACGATTCACGTCCCTCAAAGCAACTTTGACTACTTCTTTAATTGCATCTATATCACCAGAGGTAGCGGTACGGAATAGAGACGAGGCTATGTCCCCGACAAAGTCAAATAAGCCACGTTTGCGTTGTATACTATCCCTGCTCACCATAGTTTGTTGTGTCCTAACAGCGATCTTCTTAATATTGTTAACACGATGTTGTAAACCGAAAATGTCTTCATAGCTCAACGTAGTCTTTCGACCAATGTTCGCAATAAGAACACGAAATTGCGCTAACCGTTTAAGAAATTGGGCAGGTAAATAAGGGTGGTCGATAGACACCACTACAGTCCATTCAGCTCGGATAACGGATATATCCTCAGGTTTAGTTATCATTACCCCGTTCGGTAATCTATGTACACTAGACATTTTACATAATCCATTTACTAAGCTCACTAGAGTTATCACTACACCTAATCGTGAAATATACATGATTCCATGCGCAGTGATGTTTACTGGTACAAATTATAGACAGAAGGATAATTAGCGGCGGTTACGTCGCCTTATAACTGCCTCTATACGACTAATGAAGTCATCGTACAGGGCGCGGCCGAACGCGCCAATCCTGAGCCACTTGCTGTCAAACTCGACTTCCGGCACATGACTGCGCTTGCGCATAAGGTAACGAGGCGCTGGCAGCATTTCCATTGGTTCCGGCACACTCTCAGGTACCTCCTCCGAGCTGTCCATCACCACTGATGGAGGAGTCACGTGAGTTTCCATCAGTGACTCATGGTTTCGAGTCTCACTCGTACCAGGTTGACTGATGTTATTATCAACCATCCTACCCCTCTTGCTCACCCCTGGCTCGTTATCAGAAGCTGGTCGCTTCCTACGAGTTCTCTTACCAAGGGTTGCCTTAGGGTCGGATTCTGGCCCATCTTCGGACCTTGGGAGCATCCGCACCCTTGGATGATGGCTATCTCTCATACCCTTCACAGGGTTATGAACAGGGCGTGGCCGTACCTCGTCCCAGCACATTTCTGAGTCGACTACGCGTGACTTAGATATATTCAGCACGCGCATCTTCCCAGACCTTTGATGCCGGACGTGAGCCACTGGCCCATTGATCTTAAAGATCTCATATTCGGGGTCACTATGAGAGGTCAACTTCATGCGTTCCTCCGCCTTTACGACCACCGAATCACCCACCTTAAATACACCTGCGTTTGCACGCTTGTTAATCTGCTCACGGTGGACCTCACGAGACCTAGCCGTTTCCATACGAGCACGCAGTAGGGAATTGTTAAGACAGGTCAGTCTTTCACCAAGATCCTGCGACGCGTCTACTGGAATAGCAAACGGCAGTCTCGCCCGTCGACCGTATGTCAGATAACATGGCGTATATCCTGTCGTGGAATGACGAGTACTGCGATTTGCGGTTAACGACGCACCCAATTCATCCTCCCACGTACGAGAAGCATTGTTAACCCCTTTCTGGATTAAGTCCTTAAGGGTCCGATTGAACCTCTCGGTACGCCCATTGGTTTGTGGGTGGTAGGGGCTCGATCTTCTGTGGTCGATCCCATGTTCTCTAAACCGCTCTTCTAGCGATTTAGAACAGAATTCCTTCCCCTGATCCGTTATCACGATCTCGGGGACACCATGACGAGCGACGTACTTGTTGAAGAACTTGTCTTCAACATTTTGAGATGTCTTTGCTGAAATCGGATATGCCTCTGCCCACGCAGAACAGTGATCGATCATCGTCATGATATACACATTACCTTTACTCGACTCCAACAGTGGACCTATCAAATCCATGCCGACTATCTGACTCGGATAATTAGCCATGGTCATTTCACTGTACCGCGGTCGAGTAGTGACAGGTTGGTTGACCTGGCACGTCATACACGTCTCTAGCATACGTATCACGTCTTTCCTCAAAGACGTCCACACAAACGAGTCTCTTACCATACCAATGGTCTTTTTCAGACCATGGTGACCAGCTCATTCATGAGCTTTCCGGAGCACTTTCTCACGGAACAGGGTAGGTAAGACAATTCGGGGGTACTCAGCGTCCAACGCTGAAGGTGTAATTAACGAATATAAAATACCGTTCTTGACCATATACTCCTCCGGGGTGTTCATGAACAACTCTGGGTATTCCCTGGTCTGCTCGGCACACAACTCGTCGTAGGGAATGTCGAATACCTCGAGAGGGACATGCGGCAATGCACCCTCGTCTACATCCGGTATGACAAAATCGCCTGTGTCTAAGGTGGCGATCTCCACTGGACGACGCAACCTGGACAACATGTCCGCTCGAATATTCTTCGAGCCTTGGATGTATTCAATCTTACATCCGTACTCGGCAATCAGCACTGCCCAGTGCTGCACTTTCGTGTTCTTAACTTCTCCCACTAACAAACTCTTTAGGGGTTTGTGGTCAGTATACACGGTGAACTGCGCGCCAAATAGATACGGTCTAAGTTTCTTTAATGCATATATCACAGCATAAGCTTCCTTTTCTATTACGGGCCAGTTTAGCTGACTGTCCTTCAGGGTCGAGCTTACGTACTGTATCACTCGTTCTATACCCTTATCATCTACCTGTACCAATATCGCACCTATCGCATAGCTAGACGCATCGGTATAAAGCTTATATGGAGCATTTAAATTCGGATAGGCGAGAACCGTCTCACTACACAGCAAGTTTTGTAATTTCTTAAACGCTTGCTGTTCCTCCTTACCCCATTCAAAACGTTTATATTTCTTAGTCAATTCTATCAAAGGCGTAGCAATTTCGGCATAGCCTTGCACACAAGAGCGGTAATAACCTGTAGCGCCCAGGAAACTTCTCACCTCTCCCACGTCGCGGGGCGGTGACATTTCCCTTATGACCTTGACCTTTTGTACCTGAGGAGCCACTCCTTGTGCAGAAATGCGATATCCTAACAAGTCCACAGACCCACGGGCAAACTCGCATTTCTTTTTCTTAACCTGCAAATTGTATTCCTGAATCCTTCGCATAACCTTACGCAAATGCTGTGCATGCTCAGCCGGATTTCTCGAATATACGACTACATCATCAACAAAAACATGCAAATATTTTCCCACGAATTCTCGGAAAATATCGTTCATTGCAAAAACCAAAAGGCATCCGAACAAAGTCGAACAAACCTTCACTACAAACGAACGCTGTTTTCTCTATGTCTTGGCTGTCCATCGGTATCTGCCAATAGCCAGACTTCAAGTCCATAGTCGAAAATATCGTTGCGCCGCGCATTGAGTAATAAATATCAGTTATATTCGGTAATGGATAACTGTCTTTGCGACATATAGAATTCAACTTCCTGTAGTCAACACAAAATCTCGTGTCCCCGTCCTTCTTGGGCACTAACGTAATGGGCGACGCCCAGGGTGACGATGACGGTCTTATGAGGCCCGCTGCCAGCATTTCAGCCACTTGATTCTTGACTATATACTGCTTGGCAAGCGGTAGACGGTAGGCTTTCTGCCTTATAGGAAACGCATATCTCCTGTTGGTACCGTACACTTCGCTTTGGGGACCAATCCTAAAGTGTTTGGACGAGCCGTATCAAAGTTATCCGCAAAGTCCTCAAGCACTTTGTCGATAGCTTTATATCCGGTCGTTTCTTTACAACTCCCATACACATAATTCGTCTGTTCCCTATAGGGATATTCAAAGGGATATACCTGGCCAAACCATACTACTACTTTGGCCTGATAGTCAATCTTTGCATTTCCCAAGTGCAAAGCGTCCGCCCCAAGCAAACATTCATGCCTCATCCTTGCTACTACCGTACTCGGAATAGGACGGGCGTTACTGAATTTTACCTGGGTCTCCCCCAAAAGTTTTATTGGGGAACCATTTACTGCTAAGAGCATCTTTGCCCTTTTTAATGGCCTAGCTACGCCATATATCCTTGCGAATCAAGGATGTGCTAGCACCAGTATTCACTAAGGCATGCAGGTACTTACCCTGATCCGCTGGACCGTTTTTATCCAATCTTAGACGGATTAGAAACCGCTCGGTCGGTATGCTTACCAACGGCCTCCTCCATCCTTGTTTAATGAAGGGCTCCTTCGTCCACTAACAATTTCTGCGTAACTGTCTTGATGGGAGGATGAGTCCTGTCCGACACCGTATGAATAACGGCCATGCTCATCCGTCCCTTCACCGGTCAACACGAATCCATCGCGGTCCTCATACTCGTCCCGACTGCGCATTTGATTGTTTATATCTTTCCGGAGGTTTCGTGAGCAGTCTCGTGGTGTGACATTTCTCTCCGGATGCCATCGGTCGACGATGTCGATGTCCATATCGTCGGTGCGTGGCCGCTTGATGGCCTTGCGTGCAGCTGGACCTCTTGATGGGCAGTCCCTCATGTAGTGGCCGTCTTTGCCACACCCGAAACACTTTACCGTTACGGCAGGAGTCGGCTGCCGTTTCATGTACTCCCCAAAACAATGCTGGGCCACATGTCCTTCTCTCCCACACTGGGAACAGGTAATCGGCGGTGCCCGTCGCGGTTGTCGGGGTCGTTGGGCAGCCTGTCTGTCGACATTCTCCCTCGGCTGCATCGGTTTACGGCAGTCACTTTTGTAATGTCCCGTCCTACCACAGTTATAGCAGGTTATATGCTGCAGGTTCTTGTTTCCTTCGGCTGTTCTTGGAGAGGGTGGAGTGCGTCGTTTCGTTGGTGGAGATACAGCTTTCTTCTCCGGCTTTGCTTGCCTGGGTGCCGGTCTTGGAGCTTCTTCAGCCATCTGTAAATCATTGACAAGGCCACAGAGCTGTTCTACCATCTTGCTCTGCTGAGCAATTTGTCGCTTTAAAGTCTTGACTACATGCCAAATCTCTCTCTCCTCGTCCGGCTCCAGTACATTCACCTCCATCCCTTCTTCCTGGCGCTCATCATCTATTTTCATCGCCCTCAGCAGGTCATTGCACGTTTCCTCTTCCTCAGCTATCTCAATCGCCCGGGTCAATGTTGTGGCGCGCTTCCTGATTATCCTTTTGCTTAGCCGTCTATCACTTAACGCCTTCAGATATATTCCCAATATAGTACGGCGGTTGTCGTCATTCTCTGTGGGATAAGCTCGGCTGCTAAGCTCCTTGTACCTTCTGTTAAAGGTAATGATTGTTTCATTGCGCCATTGTCGCACTCCTTCCAGATCATACTTGATCCGTTCTCCTTCGTTTGCTGACACGAAGTTCAGCGTGATGTAGTCTCGAAATTCTTTGAAGGAGACATCCTCTCTCACCTTTCCCACCAAGAACCCATCAATGGCTCTCGACAATTGTCCTCGGGCTGCCCGCATTATGATATAGGCAGGTATACCTTCAAGCCGTCCCTCGTTTGCTACCCATGCTCGTCGAGTCTCGTCGAGGAAGGTTCTCACCTCCTCCAGCACCACTCCGTCACAGGGTTGTATGCGGTAGATCGTGTCCTGGATCTCCCTCCGGTACACCCGCTCGACTTCCCGATGGTTACTGCTTTCAATAATGGCTCCCGCCATTGCTACACCCATCGTCTGCATAGCGGCGGCGGTTTCCGGTCGAAGCTGGTGTGCTACTGGTACTTCCATGGGTGGCACGGCAGGGTCAACGCCTCGCTTGGCTGGTGTTTCCATTCTTCGTTTTTATTGATAATGAAAGCTGACAACGATTCTCTGAAGACGGGGTTGCTCGGGGCAGACTACTTCTGTAGTTATCTTCACGGCAGCACCCGCGCAACACTCGTGATGCCGTATGATACGGGTGCTCTCTGACAACTTTGCGGCGTTTATGAATTCTTGTACTCGGTCCCCCAGGTCCTCTAGTATTACTACGCCCGGCCGGTCTGCTTGGGCCATAGGCTACATACTCACTGTGTTCGGTTACTCTGGATCCTGGCGGTGGCTCGCCACTGAAGATTTCTGATGTCTTCGGATTCTATTTAATTGTGATCACTTCGACTTCGGTAAGGCCTGTATGTGTGGTTGCTGCGACAACCGGTCTTACCGACGACGAAAGGGATGGATACTAGCTCGCCTCGTTTGTAGATGAAGGTAACGATATTTCTGTCTGTATCCGGGCCTGATCTGACTATTCTAATCAAAGATAATGGTAAGCTACGGTGGTCTTCCGTAGATGCCAGAGTAATGCTATAGAAAACACGAACTCGTGCCTTGAGGTAAAGTATCAAGGTGATGGCTTTATTCTCTTAACTCTAACTATACTATGATATACTTTGAGCAAAAGTGACTTATACTGTCACACCAGAAGCTATAATAAACTTATTTATTTGATTCAGTTTTCCTACTTGCAACGATTTAAGAATTCAATTCAATGTTTCCCTAACTGACTAGCATTACTCTCAGTCGCTCTGATCTGATATGCTATTCAATTAACTCTTGCCTACTGAAAATACATTCAGCAAGAATTTTATATGAGGTGCGAGGCGGACCGGACTCTCGATTAAAAGTTAAAGTCCCCCTTTTATACTACTTCAGTTCCTATACTCCCTCCATCTTGGTTTCGCACCGCCGGAGGCTGCTCTGATTCTCATTGGATTATGACATCATTTTGATCAATCAAAACCCCGACCCTCCTCCCCGGGAGGATGCTTTCTTCCTAGCACTTGCGGTTTGGCTGGTTCTTGAGTAATGGGATCTGTCGTTCCCCTAACTTTATTTTAGAATTTCCAGCTGCTTCCCATGACAGAATGACGGATGCTTGTTTGATAGCAAGTTCCGATTTGTGTACCTAACGCTAGAATGACGGATGCTTGTTTGATAGCAAGTTTCGATTTGTGTATCTCCCATGTCAGAATGACGGATGCTTGTTTGGTAGCAAGTTCCGATTTGTGTACCTTACGCCTACCATTGCCTACCAGTCGACAGTCGACCGCTTGTTCGCTTGTAGGATGCTAAAGTTATCGGTAAACAAGTTACCATTCCTCTTAGCCTGACTGATTACTTTTCGGCTTATCTTCTCAAGCTTTCGTGAGAATACAGATTCCAGCCTGGTGCCACCCACTATGCCAATTATCCAGCGCTGATAACGTATACATTCCCCTTACAAAGACGCTATGGACGGTGCCAGTTATCCAGTGCTATAATATATATCCTAATACTAAGACGCTATAGACGGTGATCAGTGCATCTAAATATACCCCGTGACATAGTCTCTTAGTAGCTCACCTGGTATTCAAACATGAATCGTGCTCGGGCTTACATATAAGATGTCCAGTGGAGTCATGACATCCCCACAAGACAGTCCCCATATCTACAAGATGAAACTATTTGACGCAATGATCATCCCAATATCGACATATGGCTGTGAAGTCTGGGGATTTGAGTAAGTTGATATATTAGAGAAAATACAATCAGAAAATACAATTAGATTTCTGTTGTAAAATTTTGAATCTGAACAGGAGTACGCCTAAATTTATGATTTATGGCGAATCAAATAGATACCCTGTTAAAATAAACATCCAATATAAAATAATAAACTTCTGAATTACCTTAGTAAATGGCACAGAAACCAAACTTTCACATCTTCTATATACGTATATGCTGAACGAATATCTACACAATGGGACACGATTTAACCGGCTACGAAATATTGAAGTAATATTAAATACAACGGGAATGGGGTATCTATGGAATAATCAGACACTTATAAACCAGAATCTAGCAAAAATAACAAAACAAACACTCGTAGACCAATTTATCCAATCTTGGACTGGGGAAATCAACAACTGCTCAAAAGAAAGAACGTATAGTATTTATAAAACATCGTACGAGCCAGCATCTAAATATACCCCGTGACATAGTCTCTTAGTAGCTCACCTGGTATTCAAACATGAACCTACTAAAACTAAACAATATAAACAGAATAACACTAACCCGATTTAGAACCAGTAATCGTAAACTACCAATAGAGACTGGGAGGTGGGACCAAGGGAAAACAGGATGTGCTCACTGTGACAAACAAGACATTGGAGATGAGTATCATTATCTATTTCTATGCAACTTTTTTAACGGTCTTGTGAGGACTTGCGGTCGATAACGAGTTTCAATTAATTTTATGGTCTACAACACTATTTAAACACAATAGCCTCGTTTTGGAGTGCAAGAAATATGTTAGGTAGCCCAAATAACGAGATTAAATGACGCCTCAATCTGAATCACACCACCACTCGCTGTGACGGCACACCGGGAACGGCGCTGTGAGCTGGGCCAATATTTCTCTGTCTGTAGTACAAAGGTAACATATTTTAAAACGTGCGTTTAACAGGATAGACTTCACCTACCATAACATAAATTATGTCAGGTTGAAGGTAAGTCTTTATTTATTGATATTAACTAATTTTTAATGGTTTCATGGATAGCTATATTCGCATAATAATAGGTCTATAACTACGGTAAACCATGGGCAACGCTGACAATCGGCAATATTTCAATGCATGTGACAAATACTCTGTAGTCTAGTAGGCTTAATTGCGGATCCATTACCATTCTTGAAAGGACTGGGTGTACTATGTAATATCTGGGATGGATGGATGTGAGTGTGATGATCGAGGTGGGTGGGAAAGGTTGACGATGGCTGTAATTGTACTATTATTCATATCTAAATGTATACGCTACAGAGTGCAGTTACAACTTTTTCTGAAGATTACGAATGTACAATAAGTGTGTCAGTGTGTCCTATGTGAAATTTCCCGTGATTACTGATTAGAATGTAATTGTTTACCTATAAGCTTTTGGAAATGTGTTTGTATAATAATAATGTAGAGGCATGTACTGGTCAACACGTACGCACTATGTTGGTGTGTGTGTGTGGGGGGGTGGGGGGGGGGGGGGGGTGGGGGGTGGGGGGGGGGGCGTTACGCCTGTGACAACCATATGAACTATATCGTTTTTGAAACCAACTTCTTCCATGTATGGAAGTAGCATACACTCATATTTCAATGTTATGAAAAAGCAAAACTAGCGGATGAACAAATTTTAAATAGGTAGATGAACTGACAGATGTTCAGAGGTCGCTAGTGTATCATCTTTACTTACAGTGCAGCTCATAAATAAGGTTAAATGCTTCCAAAGCAAAAACACAAATATGTTAGTTAGAACGATATGAACACGATACAAGAAACGTTATGTTGAATATTTTGAACACAATTTGGGTTGAAATCCAACCCAATTATGTTCAAAATATTCAACAGTATATGTTATTTAAGTTGTACTATAAACGTGCGGGCGGCAGTGAAAGCCTCGCTACGCACCTCGACCGCTACCTAAATTGTAAACAAACCGTGTACTGTCTATAATATGTCAATGTAGACTATTCGCAAATAGATTAGTTTAGATTAAATTTATATTTACCCGACATTTTAGTTAATTTTAAACACATAACTGGAGTAAATGCTATATTGCAATCATAAATTTATTCATACGCCTATACAATGGTACATTACAATCGTACGTGCACTGAGCGGTGTAGGCCTACTTAACTATCATATAAAAAGTTGTACATTTGTGTACATGCATGCCTATGTCATCTATGCAAAATCCAGAAAGATAAGATATATATGCATTTGTAGAATTGTATTCCAAGAAGTGTGTGGGTGGGTTTGATTAAATATAGCCTAATTCACGTACACGAAATCCGATGTTACTGTCACCTCTAACAGGCCTATACAATATACATTAGAATTGTGATGTCAGGCACCTTGAGGTCTGTCCTTTAAGCTTAATCAACAAAAATATCATCAACTTCGATATTATTGAACCTTTGTGCATCTCGAAAAATGTAGTGTCCCTGTGTGAACAATGAATTGTCAAAGAAAAGGTGCATAGGTGCCTAATACGCGCAGCAGTAGAGAGCCTATAGCTATGCTCCCCGAGATAATAATCTAGACTAACAGGAATTGGTGTCATCCCGGTGTGACGTCACAACTCTAGCGCGATAGCTAAAAACGTTTGGTTGTCAAGGTGGTTGCTATATGCTTATCTCAGCTTTGGCGGGCCGATTACAAAAATTTAAAAAGCATTTTGTTCTTCTAGTAAAGGAGAATCGGTATTATGATTGTCAAGCTAATCAGAGCGATCGAGTATCTAGTCCTCACAACATCTTTAAGGAAGTTAGAAACGATATTCTACCAGAATACTATTGCTACCGATCAAACTTTCACAAATTCTATCAACTTCTCTCTAATAATAAACTTAGTCTGCTATCTAAACTTTGCAAATTCATCAGAAAAATAGTCAAACACTTCAAATAACAAGAATAATGATGACAACAACTTGGACGGCAACAACACTACAGCAGCGGCGTTGAGACGATAATGTCCACTGCAGCGACTACTCCCTCTACCACTACTGCTGTTGGCACAGCCGTTGCTTCCGCTGTAATTACTATTGTTGCTACTACGACTATGTTTCCGCTACCTCTAGTCCTCTACTGTGACTGCTGCAGAGTCGGACTGGGGGTGCTTTAGGGGCCGTGCCATCAATTGACTGGAAAGGGCCTAGAGTTAAGAGATGCTAAAAGTATCGGAAAAATATGACCATATATCCTATTGAATTCCAAACCAATGAAACCATGAATAACTTTCAAAAACTAACAGGAACCTGAGTAATGTAATATGTTATGTAATAACATAAGTGAACATGTTACAAGATCTAACTATCCAGTTTGCGCAAACAAAGAAATACACAGTTAAAGGGTATACTGTAATGACCGTATACGTACATCAGCTATGGGTATATGAGAAGTGTTTTTAGTTCAGTTGACAATACTGAGAGTTTTTTATATACACACTCATTATCAAGTGATTTCAGAATATCGACTTCAACCGTGCACAACAGGAGTGCCTCTAGCAGATCTTGTCCAAGCAGAGATCTCAGTCGGCTCTTAACATATCTCAGTTTTGAAAAGATCCGTTCACAAGATACCACTGTGCAAGGGAGGGTAAGTGCAACTTTGATGCAACTATACAGTTTATTGTAACTTCTGCAGTGGAAGCGGTAGCCAACTAGTAACATGAGAATACATGCGAGGCAGCGAGAACAGTTTCCTTTACAGAATGGTGGATCATCTGGATCTTCATCACTGTCACTGTCATCTGCTACTGTGGAACTTACTGGCTCGCCAAGGTACCTGTGGCATTGTGCAAAATGGATGAGCTCCTCTTTCAATTCTTGCTCATCTACATCTGACAGTTGAGCAAGACATCGCATTGAGAAAGCACTGCTATCAGTCAGTTTTTCATAATTGCAAGGGTTAAGACATGATAGTTCAGAATAGAGTTCAGTGTTTCTTTCATTGAATCTGGTTGATATTTCTGCATTCAGACGATCCACTATGGGCAGAAATGCATTTAATCGAAACTGATCTTTTGGATCAGTTGTGACACGCTCGTCGTTGGCTTCATCAAAAAAACGTCGCCTTTTACGTGTAATTGCCGATTTTGGAAGGGTTTCCTGTAGAGTAATATCAAAATCCTGATTGCTGTTAGCATCCACAAGTTCCTGTACTTCTAGACGAAATGTGCTTGCTTCTTCGAAAATCCGATCAAATTTGGAACGATCACCTAACAATACATTCTGTTCATACTCCACCATTTGAATTGCCTGATTTAGATGCATTCCTCGTGTCTGGAGGTATTTAGTAACTGGATTGAAGATTGCGAGCACCTTTTTGAGAACTGTTGCAGTAAGGAGTGAGTTGAAATTTAGATAGCTTGAAAGAAGACCGTCACTCAGACGCTTTGTTGCAGAACTACTTTGTTCAGACGTGCTAAGATCCCATAGTGAACCTAAGAGAATGAAATAACGTTGTGGATCATCACAGCTAAAATAGCCTTGTAAGCCAACCACCAACGGGTTTTTCCAAGTTTCACCATTTTTGTCAGCTTCTTGGATCCACGAGAGTGAGCTTCAACCCACTTTTTCCACACGTCCATTCGTCTCGAACTTTCATTGAAAAAACTACATGTTTGCTGAAGAAGCCCCATGAGATTCCTTGGTTCCTTGATTTCAGACAAAACTGGCGAAACTACTAAATTCTGTTGATGAGCGATTCCCCATACAAAGTAACCCCCTGGGACTTCAGCATTGTAGTATTTCACCAGGCCGCATTTTCTGATGTATTCGCAGATGCTCCATCAAGAGAAAGGCCAATAAGTGTTTTAATGTCAATCCCAAGTCCCTCAAGCTTTCCAACAAGAAGTTTCCAGAGGTCCTTCCCTTTGCCAGAAGTAATCACTTCAAAGCCCAACAGACGTTCTTGAACTTTGCCATCATTGCCAACAAACCTTGCAACAATGTTCAGTTGATCTGTTCCAGAGATATCCACAGTCCCGTCCATCATGATGCCATACTTTCGATTAGATTCCTCATTGATTGTCATTACAATTTTCTCCTGAATGAGTTCAGCCAGAGCTTTGATAATATTGTTAACAGTTGTTTTACTAAGGAAAGTAGTAGTGTTGCCCCGACCTTTACCTTGTTTCTGTCCTTTCTCAAAACACTGTGCCACATGATTGCTAAGGACGGAGTCATACTTGCTAAGAAGCAACACTGTTTCAAGAAAGTTCCCATGATGCTTGTTTGTGTCTAACAGATCACGTGCACTTTCGGATTCACCTCGGTAAGGCAATCCTTGGCCTGCGACTAGCTTGACCACATCTATTATACGAGCAAGTACTTGTCAGTTGTGTTCCACTTTACGATAGGCAGCAGTTTCTGAAGCACATCTCCATCCAGGAATCAATGAATCAATGTCACCTCCACGAAGGTTTCGAAAATATCAATCTGAAGCTTCTCGGTGATTCTGGGAAACTTCATGTCGTTTGACTAACTGACTAGCTCTGCGGAAATGGTCTTCACCAACACCTAGCACAAAATCATTTTCGCGATTAACAGAAAAACAACAACATATTCTGCAATAGAGCTTTCTGTCAATATATGTCAGCCATTTACGCTGTATAATACTGCCATCAGTTTCTTTCAGATGATAAATGTCCACTGAGAATGGAATATGATGTTGGCTGATGAGGTTGCAGTGAAAGATGATCATCGTGGTGATGGTGGTGTGTGTTGGTGCTAGTTACGCACGCACGCACGCACGCACGCACGCACGCACGCACGCACGCACGCACGCACGCACGCACGCACGCACGCACGCACGCACGCACGCACGCACGCACGCACGCACGCACGCATCCGTCTGTCTGTCCATCCATGTGCCCACTGTCCAGTAGTTTACGCACGCACGCACGCACGCACGCACGCACGCACGCACGCACGCACGCACGCACGCACGCACGCACGCACGCACGCACGCACGCACGCACGCACGCACGCACGCATCCGTCTGTCTGTCCATCCATGTGCCCACTGTCCAGTAGTTTACGCACGCACGCACGCACGCACGCACGCACGCACGCACGCACGCACGCACGCACGCACGCACGCACGCACACACACACACACACACACACACAGGGGCACGCTTGTACATGCACAAGGGCACGCTTGTACATGCACAAGGGCACACACAGGGGCAAGTGCATGCGCACATGGGGGCATGCACACGCATGGACACGAACAGTGGCACAACATATAACTAGCAGTATCGCATATTAGCATGTGTGCATATGAGCGAGACCTTTATTAAACACTCATTGACATACCCTCTCCACCCTATATGCCATTTTTCACACACCACGCTCTCACAAATTCCGACCACAATGTCGAGACAAACCGATAGCCATCAGAGTCAGTCATTCTGATGATACATTTTCAAAAAAATAGTCTTCTCTAGGTCTGCAAGTATGAATATGAAGAAATTCGATAGGAGTTGGTGAGTGGGTGGGTGTTGGTGGTGGGGTGGGGTTAATGCATGGTGTTGGGTGTAGGTGGTGGTGGTGGTGGTGGTGGTGGTGGTGGTGGTGGTGGTGGTGGTGGTGGTGGTGGTGGTTGTGGTGGTGGTGGTGGTGGTGGTGCTGGTGGTGGTGGTGGTGGTTAGTGGGTGGTGGTGTATGTCGGTACTGGTGGTAGTGGTTCTGGTGGTGGTGCTAGTGGCGGTTGTGGTGAAGGTGGTGGGTGGTGGTGTTGATGCTGGTGGTGGTGGTGGTGGTGATGGTTGAGGTGGTCCTTAGTGGTTGGTGGTGTATGGTGGTAGTGGTTCTGGTAGTGGTGCTAGTGTCGGTGATGGTGTAGGTTATGGGTGGTGGTGTTGATGTTGGTGGTGGTGATGGTGGTGTGTGTTGGTGGTAATGATGATGATGGTGGTGGTGGTTGTGGTGGTGTAGGTGGTTGGTCTTTGCTGGCGCAATGGCTAGACAAATAGATAGTCAGCAGAGCCAGTCATTTCAATGATAAATTTTTTAAAATAGTATTCTCTTGGTCTGCAAATGGACATTTTCTATAAGAAAATTGAAATTCTCTTGAAGAAATTTGAGGGGTTAAAGGGTTAAAGGGTTAAGAAAATCTATAGCGGCCATGTAATGGTGTAACATGAGGTGGTCGCTTAGGGCAGGTTTGACTGAATTATATAGTAAAAAAACAGGGTTATACCGTATCACTGTTGTGTAGCCCAAAAGGATATATTTATATTTGACTTGTAGTAAACGACCATCTATGATTATGCTACTATGCTCGTAATGTGGCTCTTAATTGTAGAAATGTAACGTCGTGAATGATACAGCATAATCTTTAGTGGTAAACAACTATAGCCAGTGAGCGGGTTCATGTGTTATTATCGATTTTTTTTAAAAACTTTACTCCCAGCGAGGACATTGCAATATCTTGCCAAATATCAATCTCATGTCATTTGTTCACCAGAATGTGTTTTTATATATGCGAGTGCACTCAAATAAATCAAGTGCTAACACATGTTCATAAGTGTCGGCTGGACGCTATTGTTCATAAGTTGGCGCTGGACGCTATTGTTCTAAATGACTGGCTGTGTGCTATTGTATATACAGGTGGCCGATGCGCTCTCATGCAGTATAATTAATGTATTTTATAGTCTGATATGAAAGACGTATTTTATGAAAAAAACATTCAACAGCGATCAGCAGCGTGGTTTCCAGAAAAAGGTAATAAAACTAGGAAAAATTACTGTGTCCGGGTACATACACATTTTGCCGCCTGTTTAAAATTGCACAACATTGTTTGAAAATGTAATAATTAAATGACTGCCACTTTAAAGACATATATATCCTTAAATACGATAGATACATGATTATTATCTATATAATATTATACAACATTGATTAGCTTACCTATTACCCGTGCAACGCAACTGTCTGATTTAAAAAAATTAAATGACTGAGTTTCAAAATATCTGTTTAACTACGAAGGGGGGGGGGGGCGTTTATTACGTTAAACACAGCAAGAACACGATCAACGCATGCCAATACCTATTTAAAAACACATTAATCTATGCATTAACATGTCATAACAGACAATACCCTGTAGGCAGACATTTAGAGCGGACACCTGCATGAACAATAGCAGCCACCCACTCATTTAGAACAAATGCGTACAGTGTACACCCACTCATTTAGAATGATAGACTCCACCCACTCATTCAAATCAGCCAACTAGAACGCAGTATTTAAATAGGTCAATAGCTTCTTCTTCTTCTTCTTCTTCTTCTTCTTTTCGACCGCTGGTATCACACTTGGAGAGCCGTTCTCAAGATGAAATCTGTGGTTTTCTGCAGTTCTTCCACAGGCCCATAGAGCTTTTCAAGAAAAGAGGTTGACAAAGGCCAGATCTCTTCTCCCAGCAGCTGATACGTACTGCAACATTGAGGTATGTGCTCTGTGGTCTGTTCTGTTTCTCCACAAGGACAAGCAGGCGATGTCGTAAGGTGGAACCGCCTGTACATGTGTTGGTTTAGTCTGTTATGTCCAGTTCTGAGACGAAAAATGGTCACTTGCTCTGGCCTCGAGAGATAATGGTAGGCATCTTCTGATTGAGGTGTTCTATAGAGTGACTTGATGATAGTCCTTATCTCTGTATGGGTAACCATGTTTTCTGTCTGATTCTCTTCTGCGCCCACCTTTGCCATCTTGTCAGCTTCCTCATTTCCTTGGACTCCATAGTGTGAAGGGATCCGCTGCAATGTTATCCGAAAGCATTTGATGGTTTGTAGTGCTTCTTCAAGTTGTGGCAGCTTACCTTTGGTGATAGCCTCAAGGACGGAGCTGGCATCAGATAAAAAGACAATCTGTGCAATAGGGTCTGCTGTTCTACTGATGGTATTAGCTGCATGAACCAGTGCTTCGACTTCAGCTCTGTAGTTTGTGCAGTGTTTGTCTGTCGGTATTGCAGCTGACTCATGTTGTCCATTTGGATACTGTATGTGCAGTCCGGCACCTCCGCTCCTAATTGCATCTTTGGCTGATCCATCTGTGTAGATCCTTATCCATGTCTCCTGGTGGTACATTTCTTCCAGCATGGCTAGGGTCAGGGCCTTCTTGCTCACATCACTGTGTTCATCTTTGGTCGTGAGATGAGGTACTGTGGTGCGAATAGCTATGCTCTCTAGTTTGTTTTCCCAGGGTGGAGGACCATGGGTGTGGTTTGGTCTTCTATTTGTGCTGGCAACATTTCTTGGTGTTTCCTTTGAAGTGCTTTTGTCTCTTTCACAAAACCTGATCTTTTAAGTCTTCCTGATGACAGCTGTGCTTGCCTGATCTTCATCGGGTGGTTGTTGAACGATTTGAACTTTGCAGCTTGGATCAGTGCTTTGCATTCCCTTCCTTTGCTGGGGGGATGCCTGCTGTCTGCTCAATTTTTTCTATTGGTGTTGATCTCATTCCACTAGTGATGATGCGCAGTGCCTGGTTTTGTACTCTGTCGAGGTTCTGTTGATGAGATTTAGCTGCTGTCATCCATGAGCTGGATCCATACTCAAGGTATGGTCGTACGGCACCTAGGTAGATGGTCTTGAGGAACCTTCCATTGGCACCCCACTTTGTTCCTGCCAGCTTCCTCATGATGTTTAGCTTTCTTCTGGCCTTTGCCTCTGTGTTCTGGATGTGCTCCTTCCATGTTAATCTTCTGTCATAGGTGACTCCCAGGTATGTCTGCTGGTCCTCGTACTCGAGTGGAGTACCGCCCAGTGTCAGATTGCCAACCTTGGTTTTGGTGGACAGTGAGAATAGCATGGCTGATGATTTTTCTTTGTTGATGGTAATACACCAGCGATTGGCCCAAGCTGTAATTCTGTCCACGGCGAGCTGCATTCTGTACGTGGCAGTCGTTGTGTACTCCTCGGTGCACCAGAGTACGAGGTCATCTGCATATAGGGCTGCTTGGATCCCATTGGGCAGCTCTGCTACACTGTCATTAAGAGTATGAACAGAGTTGGTGATAATACTCCGCCTTGTGACACCCCTTGTCTCAGCAATACCTTCAGTCCAGATTGTCCATCCACCAGCACCCTAGCTCTGCGATTGTGTAGGTATGACTTGGTCCATCGGAACATGTTGCCACCGATGCCTGTGCGCCAGAGCTTCACGAGGAGGCCATCCTTCCACACCTTGTCAAATGCCTTCTGCAGATCGACAAAGGCAGCTAGCATCACCTTCTTGGCTTGAAAGGTGTTCTCTATGACCTGTGCATGATGTGTTGTTTGATCTTCTGTGCTCTTGTATCTTCTGAAGCCGGCCTGCTCTGAAACTATAATGTTCTCCGACTCCAGGGACCACTGCAACCGCTGGTTGACGATGCGCTCCATTGCCTTGCATATGCAGCTTGTAAGACTGATAGGACGGTAGCTGAGCACTTTCGTCTTGTTCTTCCCTTTTTTCAGAATAGGAGTCATTTTGGCTTCCTTCCAGCACTGAGGAACCTCTCCATTGGTCCACCTGAGATTAAAGATGTCTAGCAACTTGCGGAGAGATGCATTACCAAGGTGTTGGGTCATTTCATTTGTAATGCCATCTGGCCCAGGATATTTCTTTTTCTTCTTCAATTGGCAGATAGCCTTCTTCAGTTCTGCTAAACTAATGTCAACTTTCATTGCATCGTGAATGTTGGTGTCTGTTCTTTCCCTTTGCTTTTTTCTAACCTCTTTTTGACGCATTCGTGGTATAGCAATGTTGCTTTCTTTTGCATATTCCTTCGCAAAGGCATCTTTCCTGACAGTGTTTGTCCATCTTCTTTAAGAGTAATCTTCTCTCCCCCGTCACCCTCATCATTCAGTGCTTTAGTCAGTCTCCATAGCTTTGTGATGTCTCTCTAAATTAAACCCTGCCGTCTTTTCCCTCCAGCTTCTTCTTTTGGCCTCCATCTTGGTCTTTAGATATCTGGCTTTAGTTTGTTGTAGCGTGAAGTGGTTTTCATGACAGGGATTAACCTCTGCATCTTCTCTGGCCTTGTCTAGTTTATCATGTGCTGCTTGCAGTTCTGTTGTCCAGTAGGGGCAGTAGTTTTTCCTGAACCCTCGGGGAATCGCTTCGTTGGCAGCCTTGAGGATACTTGAATTAAATTCCTTGACCACATTGTTGATGTTTCTCCCTTCCACTGCTATATTTTGGGTAAGCTCATTGGAACGAATGCCGAACAGACTCCAATTTGCCTTTTTGTTGTTCCACCTTTGATGTTGAGGTGAACTTGTAGAAATACTTCCAGAAAGAGAGAGGAGGACTGGGCGGTGGTCGCTTCCTCCTAACTGCGATCCGACCACTCTACTGGGGTTTCTGTGAATGTCTTCTGTACAAAATGTGAAGTCCGGCGTTGTTGTCGAGTGCCACCGGCGCGTGTAGAAGGTAGGCTTATCTGTGGGATCATTGACAAGTAAAAGGTGCTTTTCATCTTGCCATGCTTCAATGTCTTCTCCTCGTTTATCAAGTGTTCTGTATCCCCAGCTCTGGGACTGTCTACTAACGTCTCCCGCAATGAGGAAGTGGCAGTCCGCTACCTGGATTGTGTCAAGTGAGAGATTCTTGTCATTAGGGCAGTAATAATTGACAATGTCAATCACAGAGTTGCTGGTTGTTACCTTGATCTTGATATATTCTGCCTCTTCCATAAAGGTTTTGATCTGGCTGGCGTTCACGCTGTTTCGGACCAAGGTGATCAACCCGCCTTTCTTTCTTCCTCTTCGATCACACCGGAAAATCTGGTAACCTCTGATCTTAAATGGTTTTCCTTCTTGCAGGTGTGTCTCTTGAATGCAGCAGATATCAATGTTGTTTTCATACAGGAACTGTTCGAGCTCTGATTTCTTGTTGGTAACCCCTTCTGCATTCCAGTGCATGATGTTGATACTGGGGTTCTCTTTGGGTTTGGTCTTCTCTTTCGGTTGGCCAGTAGCTCTCCATCCTCGTCCCCTGGCTCCACAAGACGAGTTGATGAGACCTCCAGAGGCGTGGAGCCCGGCGCTGCACCTGCCTGGCGGATCCTCACAGGGTGAGCACCATTTCGGTTGATTCGATCTCCAAGTGTCATTTCATTAGCGTTGTGCATAATGCTCTGGTTAGCCCCTCCAAATGTCTGGATTGACACCCAGTGGGTTACACCCCTGCGCCACGTTGAGGTCGAGCATATAGTCTTAAACATGGGGGGTCAAGAGCTCATTTGCATAACAATAGCACACAGCGTCCGCCTAGACTACTGACATGCGAAATATTTGAATTTTACGACAAATTCAGAGGGACTATTTTTCTGTTAACTACCTGTCATACAGAGTACTATAGGCTTTATATCATCTCGTTTTATGTGAATTAATATTGTCTGGTATGAGAGTAGCGCTCGTGTCCTTTTAAGTTTCAAATCTGTCTACCACCATATTCTGGTGGAAATCACTACGCCAATGGCTACTCAATACAGACGAGTTACTTTTCTCAATCTCGAATTGAAGGAGATCTCGGGAGATACGAATGTTACGCAGGGCTCCATTCTCCGCTTGGAGTTATGCCATCAGCTCCACGAACTGTTGCATCATTGGCTCTGCTTTGACTTTGACCTGTTCTGTAAGTTAGACACGAGACTGTCCTCGTTGGCCGCCACTTGAGGTGTGGCATGACTGTATGTGATATTGATGTTACACATCCTCGGGTACATGGATTTTATGGCCTCTGAACTGGCTTCTTCAAATTGTTTATCTGCATTTCTATGGGCAAAGCCAGCAAAAATGTGTTCATCGGCGTTCATTCAACGTCTTAAAGCATCCAGTAAATTGAAAAAGCAAGAACCTAGGCACAGGATGGTTTGAGCATAGCTTGTATCTCTTTTACTCTCTGAATCGTCAGAACTTTCTAAGTCAACATGTGGAGGCATGTGTGCTGGCGTACTATTGAACTGTACCGTAGGCTCAGCAGCAACCTCTATGTCCCTAACCGTGTATTCTGTTAGTGGCGTGCGTGTATCAGATGGTTGTGTGTGACTTTCGTTTACCTGTGTTAACGGGCGTCATTGGCGTGTTTATTGCCATCTCTGCACCCTACTGTAATACATGCAGGATGTATGTATGCGCAGAAAAAGTGTACAGCGCACTTAAAACTTTGGCGTTTGTGGTGATTGCAGGTGGTGGTGGTGCATATTAGAACGTGTGTACTTTGTGGTGTATGTGTATGCAAATTGGATATGTTCTAGTGCCAGAGGTGCTCACAATGATATAATAACTTAGCATTGTTCAACCTTTGGTCTCTTAGACGGACATCGCCGCCATGAGTGCAACCTATGCTGGGTGCCTTTCCCACTACACATGCATAGTGTACAATCAAATTTACAGAAATAATACAGTGAGAATTAACACTACCACTGGAGCTTTGTTATCCAGTAATAACAATATATGGTTCTTCAGAGAAATGCGTCCTGGCATCCGTTTATACCACGGGGAAATGTCCCCCTGGGTGATATTCCCATCGTAGGTCGTTTATCATCGTGCAGATAGCTGTGACGGGCGGGGTTTGTGGGGTGGGGGTGGGGTGGGGACGCTGTGGCCTGCTAACAACGGTCTGCATTTGGGTAATGGCATGCATTGTAAAGTATAGCAGTATTCGGTTTAATATAAATTTGCACATCTTGAGAACGGCTCTCCAAGTGTGATACCAGCGATCGAAAGGAAGAAGATATAAATCTGCACGTGTAGCCCTCCTGCATACCAAAGCTTCATTTTTATGAAGTCTGATCACAAGAGGCATGCCTCGCTATATTGTCCAATGAGCCAGCTTGATCACACATAACCAGCAACGGATTGATGTACTGACATTATCAAAACAACAGACTGGCGACCCAGTCAATAGTGGTCACCAACTGAGCTCACGGCCAGCGACAACCAATGGTCTGATCTGTATCCATCTTAGCCAATGGTATGCAAACGTTGACCATACTCCATGGCCTCTCCTACAGGCCAAGTCTAACAAACACAGCAAACTTCTACTCTGATAAAGGTGTCCTTGGTATGAACTGTCATTCCTGCATCACGCATGTCCACTTGCTTAGATTGTTTTGGCGCAATCCCAGTAGCCCAGACATGCACCGACTAGACAGTACCATAGTAGGATGTTGATTCATCCTTTGTTAAACACGAGTGCCTTCATCCCCTCGCCTGCACTATAGATTACACTTTAAGGGCACACTTCTGCCTGTTGCACTCAAACTTGTAGCAGCCTAACCCTCTCTGTTTGAGTGCTAGTAATCTTTTAGCACTGCTTGCTGGCGTTGTTGTAAAGTAAATTTATTCCTGTACACGTCACTGATATTTAATATGTTCTAAAGGCCCAACTCTCTTGCGCAGTAGTTATATTCCTGCACGCGTTAATATAACTAAATATGGCCAAAAATGACAGCTATTTGTTGCTAGAATTTCTAAGTGCCAAGCATAGATTGCAACACTGCTTGGCCGATTTGTATACAATTTTACTACAAGGCATGTTTCTGGTGCTTGCACGCGTAATTTGTGATAGCTTTTCTACGTCCTGCAAGGTGTTGCTGGTGCTTGCAGAGTAACTTTAACTGGACAACTATTGATTGAGCTTGTATATAAAAAATTTAAGTTCAACCGGAGTTCTGTTTGTAACGTAAAAGTGAGAAACAAATGAAATAGTCTGAACTTATTTAAGGAACTTGTGCAACTTCAAACAACTAAACAGACAGAAATAAATAAATACGTAAGTGAGGATTTGGTCCAGCACTGCTGGATGTACGGTGTGAAATTTAACAGATTCGCTATGGACTTTGTTATTCTAGTGAGAATATCTGATACATAGTCAGAGTCTTGCCGAGCATCGCATAAGATGCACGTTGTGGAAATAATATGGATTTTAATCAATATGCTGCTGGGAAGGCATAGCATAGGATATGATGCCCACTGGTGCGGGTACTTTTTAATTTATGAAATTTTGAGATGTAAAGTACTAAAATTATCCCTATGCTTTATAATAAAACAAAAGTGTAGACTTAAACAAATGACTACTTTGGTGTTGCTGGTGTAGTATGGAAACTTCGTCTAAGTACACAGCTATTAGTACCCGCGCTCCTCCGCTGTGGATTGTCAGAGTTCATGTATTGCACTAGGCGCCAGTCCTGACCGCCACCGAGGTGTGGGTAGTCAACAGTAGTACATAAACTCGTAGTTCCACAGTCTTTTACAGACGCTTGGAAAATAGACAGTTAACTGGCGTTTGGTGTGTCTGAACACCACGAAAATACTTTTAAGTCTGAAAGAATGTGTAAGGGGTTGGTAAAATTAGTTGCTGGAAATAGACTAAGTCTGATAGAAGTGTCTGAACGTCACAGAAATAATCTAAGTCTGATTAGTTAATGCACAATACTATAATAGCACAAACGCTAACGCCAACCGTCATTGAAGTTTAGGTAGTCAGCGTTATTGGTACATTCAAACAATTGGCCTATAGGCCTTTTGCTGGCGCACTATTGGTCCGATTTTACCAGAATAGGAGAGCATGTTGCGAGACGAGTTCTCATTATGAGCCATGAAAGCGAACTGGTTGAGCTCTGTATGCAAACTAATAACTTAGTGGCTACAGAGTACAGCTCCATATGGTGATGTCATGGCTTGTTGCATATGCGTGTTAGTCTCGAGGAAAACAGTTTTCCAAATTGTTTATTGGTCAAAAGAAGCCTGAAATGCTAGGATGGATTCCAGGCCTGGCCCTTTTGCTCGAAACTGAGTCCGTATTTTGCACTGATGAGCTCGGACACGTTTGCCCGGCCCCCATCATATTTTGACACATTTGTTTATCAAAAAACTGTATCGTTTGGAGGTAAGTTTATGCCCAGTAATGCTTCATATTATATTAATTCATATCCCTGACTATCATAATTTATGCAACCAATTCAATTCAATTCAGGTAGATTTATTTGGTAAATACATATTAGTATAACACCATATGTAAATAAGTAGTTCATCTAAGGCAAAGCCTGTTAGGCGATGGACCTCTGACATAGTTAAACATTCACATACACAATACATTTAACATAGCATACATAGAACTTAGACTGTACATATAATTCACATAAATTATGCAATCATAGATACATGAG
This sequence comes from Chaetoderma sp. LZ-2023a, assembly GCA_034401795.1. Classification (NCBI taxonomy): domain Eukaryota; kingdom Metazoa; phylum Mollusca; class Caudofoveata; order Chaetodermatida; family Chaetodermatidae; genus Chaetoderma; species Chaetoderma sp. LZ-2023a. Next base: position 63,365,285 of record CM067362.1, on the reverse strand, counting down.
GCATACATTCACACATACATGCATAGGCTACACATATGCATACATATACGGTATGCATATGAACATATGTTCATCCCAGGGTCAGAGATCACATTCTTTAAAGGATCAGTATCAGTAGAGAGTGGGTTGTTTGGTTGATTCCTAGCCCTGTATGCCCACAAGCATATGAATACACATCCATACATATACACTATCTATATGGCACATACATATACACAGGCTATATGGTATAATACATGCTGTTAAGGGTTGATCTAACACGTTTCTATTATCTCTGTTTGAATATTTCGTTTATATGATTGTTGGGTAATGATTTGTGTGCGGATGTTTGTGTCAGTGTTATTCCATAGTTTAATGGCTTGTGTGGTGGGTTTTTCCCTGAACCTTTCTGTACGGCAGCCACTTCCCACCCAATAGATGTTTACACAAATTCAACATAATCGGTTTATATAAATTCACTCTTTAACACTTAGTAGCGTGATTCACGCTAATCTAGGTTATAACACGAGTCTGCTAGGGTTGTTATTTTTAGACAGTATGGGATTCTAAGCGATTATCTAAATAATCGAGGTTTAAAGGTTTATATTGTAGAATGTAGAGCGTTATTATTCAGAACACGTCTTCCGTTAATTTTATGAATAACTAAATTTTAACATAGTGAATTCTCTCTACAATATTCTCCTTCTAGCTCCTGCAGTCTGTGCTGTGACAAAGCAAGAAAAGGAAAAGATAGTATTCGTGAGTTCGTCCTACTTTTTAATGCACCTCACAAAGTTTAAGTTACAAAATTTGGTTAATTTTACATCTTTTGAAGGTTTTTCCCGATTTGCTTTTAATGGATGGCTATACTCAATGTACATACGAAGGCAAGAATGTCTAAGACACAATTTGCCGTATCTGTGCTTGCGCATGTGCCAGGCAACTTGGAGTTACCTGTAATGGAAAGGTTTCTTTCATAGAATAGGACATGGCCACGTTCGCGTGATGCCGATGACTGAGTGAACACTTTTGGATTGTATATATAATCTTTGCACGACTTCTTCCATTATCACAAATTTTCCTGGGAATGTTTGCTACCATTAGAGAACTTAGCAATTCTGCTTCCTCAAGACGACAACGGCGAGTCTAGGTAAGAAGAAAACGACTCCGACCTAATCAATCCCTGCATACACTTGGTCCGTTGGAAAAAGATCGTGAAGTACACGACCTCGCCATTGAATGGCTGACTTTTGCTGGACACTGCTCAGGATGGCGCCTCTGTACAGCTGATCACTGATTGGCTGGAGATACTGCAAAGAAGCCAGCCATTCATGAAACGGCAATGAGATACAGAGCAGAGAGTATACAGCTCCTCACTCTGTGACTTACGATACCGCAAAACCTAGGAATTTGCGCTGATGCCTCACCAATGATCTCGGTTGACAGTACTTGTTCCGTTTCTCTACTCTAATACATGACAGAGAAAGTACAGCGGGATTTCTGAGACAAATCGCTTGTAGAGGGACGTCATTTACATAGTCGACAGAGTGAAAACCTTTTAATACAAATAACAGCCTAAATTCTTCGGCCTTCAGAAACTTACACCGTTCTTGTGCTGCTCAAGAGACTTTGTGAACAAAGTATTTATTCCGTCTCCTGACACAAAAGAGAAGTTGACATGAACTCCACCATGGTTGAACCTGCCAACGTTTCCTGTGCCATGACATAGTCAAAAACACTTCTGCTGCCCACTGCTTACTGCAAAGGAACTCAGAAACTCTCTGTTCTGTACTAGCCTCTGACCGAGTTTCACTTCTGCTTCTTCGTATCATCTTATTCTGAAGGACAGATCTCCCGTGACTTAAGAACATTTTTTGTGAAAGCTAACTTTCACAGCGCCGCCCATTCGACAGAAGCATTTTGTGAGAAACATTTTGTGAGAAACATCTTCCTCTGTGCCGCTCTCACGACTAGAAACCCTTGTGAAAACTGACTTCCACGATTCTTCTGACCACTTCTCCGCGAGAATCCACCTGAACTTTCTATCTGCTCTAAGAAGTTCTGCTCGCTCGGATTTTATGATCGCTGGCTATTGAGGATTAAGTCACCGCGCACCGTTTTGCCTTGGGAATGTAGCTATCAAGGCTGGTTCAAAGCCAATAACGCTGCAATAGCAAAACCTAGACCCTGCAACTGCGGGACTTTCCCGTGACTGTGAACTTGCTATCACGCTTCTAGGACTTGAACTGTGCATGTTAAATCTTAAATGTGCGCATTAATCTAGTTCTCTATTCTTTACAGATACCTAGATATATCGCCTTAAAATTCTCATCTATTCATAAAAGATATATATCCTAGCTAAACTTAGGACTATTTGTTACTTTATGGACCCCTTAACTAACTTGGACTCTAGCCGTGCCGACTTTTAGATAGGTATTTGTGGCGGCCATTATTTCATACTCTTTTGTCTTCGCCAGTGGTCAATTGTTCGAATAAAACCATTCTCATAATGCTAATTCTAGTCATTCTTTCGCTGGTTTCCAAGGTGAGTGCATATTAAGCATAGCATAGCACAATACTAGTTCTATATTTCCTATGCCACAAATGAAAACAAATATATCTATACCAAGTTTACTGAATGATGTTGCTGCCTATAGCAGCAACAGCTTTCCGTCAGATTGTTGTCAAAATAATCAGCTGATAATATAATTGTCACTAGGCAAAGTTTTTCTCAGAATAATCAGCGGGCCTTTTGTCAGCTAACAAATGCATACACACTAGTTAGGCCTATATGACATACGGAATCGAGACCCAGTCTCAGATATGCTCGAAAATTCTGTTAATTTCATTGGCAATTGGGAGATATTATTCTATTCACGGTAGGCATATCAGAGGCGATCGTGCGCGTGCTGGTGGACAGCTTGACCATTGTGAATATATTTCACTCTGAAATACGCATACGATATAGGACTAACTAATTGTGTATGCACTTGCTCGCAAACAAAACAGGAAGTCCGCTGATTATTCTGAGAGAAATTTGACAAAGCTGTTGCTGCCATAGTCAGAAATGATTGTCAATAAAGTTGCGCGAAATATCTTCAGCAAGTCTTGCAACGTTGACTACACTGCTGATTATTTTGAGAAAATTTTGATTGAAAGTTGTTGCTGCTACCGGAAAGTTGTTACTGCTATAGGCAGTAAACTTGTTATTCATATATTTGTTGTCACTTGCACCATAGGAAGTATACAACTATTATTGAACTATGTTATGCACTTACTATGCACTCACCATGAAAGCGGGCAGAAAAATGACTAGCATTAGCATTACAAGTATAGTTTATGTGAACAACTGCGCACCGGCGAAAACAATATAGTCTGATATAATGGCGCCAGCAAATATCTATCGAAAATGGTGGCTACAGTTCTAGTTAGTTAGTGTCCATAAAGTAACAAATAGTCCTAAATTTAGCTAGGATATGTATCTTTAAAGAATAGATGAGAACTTTAAGCGCTGTTTATTATTTCTCCCGCCCTTTTAGCGGCGCTTAGGAAACACTCAAAAGGCGATCGGCCATCTTAGCCATCACCTGCGGACGACAATCTCGTGCCCCACTCAATGTGAAGACAAATACTAGTGTTGTAGCTGCGTCACTTTTCGAATACTTGTAAATACAAATAAGGACGTTCACCCTTTTCGCCACTTTTCTAAGCGGGTGATGTCATTCATGCAGAATAAATAAATCTAAACTATGCTGCGATCGTAGACGCATTTCCTACTACCATCTTCTATTTCTTTTGCTTGTTTTGTAGATCACTACACTTGACTTGGACATCCCACAAGTAGTGTAGTCGTCAACGGACGTTTCTACCACTTTTCCTCATTTAGCTCCTGTTCGAAGCTCCTGCAAACGGCATGTGTATACCGACACCTCAATCTGCACTGCTTCGGCGTGGCCAAGATCTGTTTTGAGAACGAAATATTATTAGGACTAGGAAAGCTGAGTCCCTCCGTTCGCAGCACCTCTCAGCTTGCCGTTCTCACGTCTGAAAAACTCATCCCTGACTCCCCACGCCATTGCGAATGGTTTTGATGCCACAATATTACATCTAGTGCAGTCTGTTAACATAAGAATCGTGCAAAATATGATACCAACATGCCACTTGGCACACAGATAGGGAACATGGGCAGGATGAAATTAAGCCACAGACCCAAGCTCGCAGAGCCTCCATTTGACTGTATGACGTCATAATCCAATATGTCTGCTATACGTGAGGCATATTTGTTGAAAACCCTTGTATTTATTGCACTGTTTCAATATGACTGCCGATTTTGCTGCAATTTATGATCTACAATGATGTTCTTATGTATTTGCAGCAGAATATCACTCAAATGATCGAATAAACCGATTCGTCCACCCGTCTGTCTGTGTCTGTGTGTGTATGTGTATGCACATGTATGCGTGTGTGTGCATGTGGTGCATGTGCACGTGCGTGTGTAATCAACCCATTGTGGTGACGAGTGACAAGCCAGTCTATGTCATAGGAAAGCAGTTACAATGGCTATTGCCCTCAGAGTATGGTGAAGACAAGATAATTATGATGATGGGTGGTCTACATATCGAAATGGCTATGTTCACGTGAGACCACTCCCCATGGACACATTCTTTCCAAGCATATATTTTTTCTCCTATAGAGAAAGTTTGATCGCCTAAATTGTGCACCACACACTAGGATGCTCTAGGCGTATCCTCTAGGAAAGAACAAACATGACAGCTTAATCCTCTCCGTTGATTACCAAACATTAAACAAAATTTAAGTGGCCGTGCGGGTAGTCAGGATAAATGTAGAGACAGCTAAACGATACTGTGGATAACACTGATTCTTAGTGACCGAACCAGATAACCGCCGCATCACACAGAATCCTTATCACGTCTGCCGCGCCTTCTCAGCCTGTCGTCGCATTAGACCGCAGTGTGGTCCAGACTCGACAGAAGTTCCACTAAGCTCTTTTCTCTTTAATTACATTGGATGATTTGTGTGCCTGCAACTCGGAAGGACTGCCCCTTGGACTACTAGTCCCAATAGTCTAGCCCAAAATTTAGACTGGTTGTCAAAAAACGGTGGCCGAAAATAAACAAAAGTTTCCTACCTAACTGTTTGGGTACAAACCACTGCTGCTGTTGATGTCCCGTAGCGGGTCCTTCTTGGGTACAGTCTGCCAACTGTAGGCGTTTGTGTGACTAAACTAGCGGTTGGAAGATTTTTAGCCTTGATGTGTGTTTTATGCCTCAGGAGCTAACAGCTAGCCACACTATTAGGTTAATAGTAAGTAGACGAGACCGTTGATAGCCTCAAATGCCCTCAAACACCTATTGACCTGCAGATTGACTCAAAAGGCGTAAAACCTCGCGAAGTTACCGTCACTTAGAGGCACTGATAAGAATACAGGAGATACTCAGACAATCGTACAGAAGCGCATGCGACATGAAAACCTGTCGAAACAGTATGACGAACTCACCATTGCTACTGCTCCCTGGGCACCCAGAATGAGCGGCTCCTCAGAAAAGAGGCAGATCAATCACGGGGGTACCACGATGAATCCATGCAATGAGCACTATTTTGTTTACTCGCGGTAGCAGCTGGTGTTAACACTAACTATTCATGACTAACTTATATGAGGAGTGTTGTGTATCAGCACTGACTGAGGTCATAGAATCACACATTGTACTGTAGGTCAACACTGACTGAGCTCAAAATGACTGGACGGCATACAAAACATACAATGAATATGTGAAGCGAACATGCAACATGTAAAGCAAGCAAGACAAATAATGGAGAATGCTGCAGTGTGTCTAACACTATTTATTTCGACCCGTCACCGAGCTAGTAGTGGCGTAGGGAGCAATGTTTTGACCCCATTATACAAACTCGAGCAGGGAACAGTTAGTTCTACCTATCTAATCTTTTAGCCAAAGGAAAGGACGGGAGAAATCTGACTGCATGAGGTGAATGTGCAGTGGGCCTATTCGAGGAGTTGCTGATGGAAATGTGGTTAATGTCACAGTCTTTATCCTTCTATATGATGAGCGTTATGTATGTGTGAGAAGAGTAGCGGTATCAGAAGGTACTGACCGTACGAAAGGTTGCGAACAAGAGCTGTGGCGAGTATGAGGTGATCTAGCAATGTTTTCAAAGCAGCAAGGAGGTGGGCGACTAGCAGGCTTAGCAACGGGGGCGAACTTTCAGAGCTTCCCCTTTTTCCTAAGTGTGTATATTCATATATTCCAGTCGAACTCTGATTACGCTACGGAGGCATATGCCGGACTCACTACCTTCTATATAACCAGGACCACATGTGTGGATGGCGGTTATTACCAAGTGAGCTGCGGCTAGTGAGTGTATTCCAAGTAGTGCTGTACTGCGACAAAAGATGACTAAATAAGAATGAGTTCAGGGAATAAATTTCTAAGGTAACTTATAGGCCACTGGGCATCTATTACAATGTGCACTTAGAAGCCATCGTTTCAATATGAATGGTAAAAGATAGGGAGTATCGGTTTTAAACTAGACATACAATCGTTAATGCAAAATCGGTAGTCATATTGAAACAGTGCAATCTTCTTCTTTTCGTTCGCTGATCAAACCGCCCGTCCTGTAAGTGACTATCGACATGATCATAAGCATTAAGTGCGTGGATCCATGGTTTATTAGAGTGCGCCGTGCGGCCTGGAACCTCCGTCTTCAGCACTCGAGGTTTCTGTCAGGGTTACCTCACCCGTACCTACTTTAGTCGCCTCGTACGACACACAGAGGATACGGAAGGTGTATTCTAAGCCCCACCTACAGGGCAAGAACAGTGCAATAAATACAAGGATTTACAACAAATATGCAGATATGTATGGCAGATATGTTGGATTATGACATCATACCGCCAAAAGGGGGCTCGGCTAGCTTGGGTCTGTAGCTTAATTTCATCCTGCCCATGTGCCCTATCTGTGTGCTAAGTGGCATGTTGGTATCATATTTTGTACGATTCTTATGTTAACAGACTGCCTGAGCGAGAATGGAGTTCTTATCGGCGATCACACCTTGGCGGGGGCAGTTGGCTCATGTAGGGTTCTAATGATAAGTCTGGCTCGTGATCTGGCAGCAAGATATTAGGCTGTAGTGGTCGTTCCAAACGCTGAGCATTTCTTGGTTGTGTTTTGGCAACAGGCGGATATCTTCTTTGTTAGCTCAGAGCACTAGCTTCCCATCAAATTCTGGCAGCTATCATAACGGGACCTGATGACGACGGTTCAACCACCACTGGTGATGTGGTATACTTTTGGTTGTTAGATTACCCTGCTTGATCCGTGCGGGGCATAAAAAGATTAGGACAGTTCCTATGCTGCAGCACTGAGTACGTAGTTGCATCGACGGTTGTAGTTCACTGAGTGTTCATCTGCTCAATGTGGATGGGAGCCAGTTGCTTTTTTCCCCTGCAGCTCAGGCAGCTCTGGTGTTTGGTTCTCAGAGCTGTGCCAGGTAGGCGGCACATCCATTGTGTCGATTTTCATTTCTTGGCCGGCTTATATACAGTCTGGAAGGGTCTTGTACTCCTCCCTATTTACAAAAGCGAATCAGGTGCTTTTACTTCGTAAAGTTGCTTCAATCTTCTATTGCACCAGACTCTGGGCTCTAGCTTAGGCACTTCAGCAGCAGGTTCTGAGAGAAGATATTTAATTCTCAGAATATCTCCAACATGAGAAACCCATAGAGCTATATCACGGACAGCTTCAGAATCCTGTCGAAGAGAGGGTTACAATGGCAACAAACTTTCCTTTTATTGGTTAAGAAGCAAGCTAACAGTGACGAAATATTTTCAGGCCACCTATGGAAGAAAAACAGGTCAAATATATACTGCTACTGTGAGGCACACACTATATTTATTTAGCACTGGACATTGCGTGGCTAGCTTTCTAGTTTCTCTTGCAGTGAATTTGGACTACGTCCGTTCCGTTTTTACGTATAGTGTGCATGCACAATGTTGGGAATTTCCAGCGGGGAGACTGTGCATATTCATTGCAGGGCAGCGAGATGCGTAGCCTTGCTGGTAGGTAGATGGCAGTACGAGGCCATACCCACGGATGATTGAGGCCACGCCTCCATCTGACTACACTTTGTATCCGGCAAACTCTGATGAATGGTATTGAAAGGAGGAGTTGGTTCAGTGACGGCAGGAAAGTGCTTGCCATATATGACGTAGCGTCCGTCCATGGACTACTTCCAATTAAATATACCAGGAAGAGGACCATGAAACAAGCTGTATCTCGATATTGAAGCAACAGACTATTGACGAGTGCCAGGTTGTATCCTTCTCTATGCCATACAGTTACAGATAACTTCAAAATTGGATCACTTCAACCAGCAGTAGCAACTCTGTCCACCACTCACACTGACATACGAGCTTCATCGGCGCAACTGTGACTGCTCACCAGAACATACATACTGCAACCAAACAGAGTTGCCACAACCAAAACGCTGTGACCTCAGACTGTTGCATTTTGTGAGAAAAATATCTGTCACTATCCTACTATTTTTTCGGGGGCATCATGTAGGGCACTGCATGATATGAGAAAGCGAGGATATGTCTTGGCTTCTACTTTGCACATAACACACTCTGACTTGGGGAATGCACTTTCAACAAACAAAATGCAACATGTTGTGCCTCACCAGAAAGAGAACAAATCATCAAATTTGACTACATGCTAAAAGGAACCAGTCTAAGTTTTGTCTCATCAGTAAAGTATTTTGGCATCAACATCACAAATGACTTAAGCTGGAACAAATACATCACAGCCGTGCAGAAAATCGTACACAACTTTAGGACTGTTGCAGAGAAATTTATCAATCTGTTCATAAGATATCAGACTTCAAGCATACATGGGACTGATTAGACAAGTTTTGGAATATGCAAGCTCAGTTTGGGACCCTCATCAAATAACTCTTCAAGACAAACTAGAAAATGTGAAGAAACGTGCAGTTGGATTCATCACCTCAAACTATAGATACGAATCAGGCAGTATGACAAATAAAATGAAAAAACCAAAAACTCCTTCCACTGAAATACAGACGAAACAAAACCACCTTATTCTATTCTACAAAGTATTACAACAGCAGGTAAAGCTACCATTAAGCAGTCTACAGAAGCCAAATGGGAAAACCAAGAACATGCATGACAGCTACTTCAATTAAATTTATGCGAGAACCGACAATTATAAATTCAGCTTTATTCCCAATACGATTAGTGATTGATTGATTGATTGATTGATTGATTGATTGATTGATTGATTGGTTAATCATAAATCTCTGATTTCATAGGAGAACCTCCAGTGGACTGGAGTTAAGAGAACTTATAATTTTTTTCAACAACTATTTAGCACATTAATAACATGCAAGATTTCTAAAAGTAAAACATTTACAATACTCCGCTTTCTCTAGCCACTTAGTCTAAACATTTACCTTTATTTACAGCAGACAGTCGGTACTAATTATTAACAATACACTAATAGTTTGGTAATACAATTATCTAAATGTACATACTGCTTATATTGCTATGACGACTTATTGACAGCTGTGCATGTAGACAAATGTGAACAATATATTCAGTTAGACCAGATGGTTATTAAATAAGTGTGAGATCAGTTACATGGTAATTTCTGGATGGTAATTAGTAATTTGCATATTGATTGATTGACATACAGGTAGAACCATCAACTGCATCTTTTATAACGATTAATACCATGAGAAAATAGGTGAACCACACGAGGTGTTGTACGTTCTCCTCGTACCAGGAATCCCAAGTGCCTAGTGAATGTGTGGATCGGCCAGAATAACACAGTACAACGCCCACAGATGAATTGGTAGGCCTTTTTGTTTTGTTGTGACTTTTTGTGTTTGCTTCTAATTCACCAATGATTTTATTATGCTGTTCATGTAGCTGATAACAAAGTCTCTGTGTGATAAATTCGATTTACTGCACCAAGTGAGGTGATAGGTCAGGTAAGATGTCTCTAGCTACAAGTAGTGATATGTATTAGATCATTTTACATGATCAGTCTTACAAAGTCTCTCAAAGAAGCCTGCTTCATACTCTTGCCCAATCACCTTCAATAACTCTGTAAGTAATGACACTCTTGGTTTCACTAATGAAGTATATTTTGTCCTTGGGCTCTTCTTTACCGAGCTTACAGGTAGGGTCTGATTGTGTATGATTGAATGAAGCATGATTCATTTGAAATATATAGCTTCCAGTTACAAGATTCAGCTTCAAGTGAAGTTGCAGGACATTGCAAGTTGTAGCAGTTACATGTTTAATTATACGGTTCTTTTCACCTGGTGTGAAACTGTTAGTATTCAGAGTCTGCAAAGTAGGATAGAGTTGGGCTTGCCTTACAATCCTCATTTTCCAATATGCTCTAACTTTCTTTGTTACTTCGTTTCCACGATTCTTTGTCAGGTAGTGATTCCAGCACGCTGTGTGCTGATGGTAAACTGTACAGAGATAGAAGTTGACGCAAGTTTGAGAACCAGCTATCTCTGCTACTGTGCCATTACAATCTCCCTGTCTGCTAACTCTTTCTCAATATTGCTGTCTACTCGACAGATGCTCCCATAAACTTCTAGGAGTTTTCCACGGATCTTGGATTCAAGTGGCAGAAAACCACTCATTTGTAGACTGCTGGGTCAGCGATGGTTACAGGTAGCGAGAGAATTTGTTTCAGTATTCATCTGAATTGTTGCTCCAATATTGGCAGATTTTCTTCTGATGGAGACATAATTCTAGCCTCTATGTTAAGATAGGCATAACATATATTTGCAGTAGTTTACATGCAGTTGAAGGATCTAGGCCATTCACTCCATGCACTCCTGCTCACATCATTGCATATGCCGCCAATCTTCCTTTTGATATATTATCCTGTATGATTCTTGTAACAGGTTCTGTGTTAGTACATAGGACTCCCATTGAAGAAACGTGACGCCAGGGCTCGGGGGTCAATGAGATGGGAGGTGTCTTGCAACTCTGCTCACCATCGATCGTACTAAAATGGACTAGGTTGACTATTTTTCGAGTTACCGGGCCGAACTCTAGTTGACTCAAAGTTCCACGAACTGGAAGAATGTTGCTTCCTCCTCTTAGATTGCAGTTCAAAGAGGATTCCTATCAAGAGCTCAAAATTGGGTGTTGACTAAAATACTGTTTAATGTAATCGAGTAGATAATTGAATTTACAGGCAATATCGCCAAAATCTGTACTTTGAGAATAATTGTGGTTAATTTAAAGAAATATCTTACTGAACATGATCTATTCTAAATTCCACAGTCTGAATAAGAAAGCAAAAGCTCTCTCGTGAGTTTCTAAAGGTGAAAGATGCATGATTCAACACTGCATTCTTATTTATAGGGTGACGATCATTCAAAGCGTCCTTGTCATCATGCTTTCCAAAAGAGTAATCAGATTTGATGATTGGCTGCCTATTAAATCACTCACTGTTTTTAGATCCCTTTAGGCAATCAAACCTGAGCACGCTTTCGGGAAGCACTTTCTGGGAATACAGTTCCTTCTTACTTATCATGTCCTACTTTTAGAAAATTAAGAAACTTTCTCAAATGGTCACAAAGTTTCGCAGGTATTCAAATATCACTTTTTATGATTTAATCAAAATGTACAAGTCTTTAACGCTTTGATTACGAGCTACCAACAATGCTTTCTTAATAGACTTCTTGACGTGACAATAGGGTTAATATTTCATTTATCGGTTCCAAGAATCAAGTGGTTATAAACTTATATACTGATATTTACCATGCACTGGACATATGCTATTAGTATTAACTTGTATCATCTTATTTACACACCCAACATTCTCGTGCGCTTTGCTAGAAAGCAAAAACACTTCAGCTTGGCATGATGCCACAAGTTTAAGAGTCCATCCGAGGTTGAATGTCAAGGATTATATCAAAACTTGTTAGAGGTCATATGCACGGTCAGGCTGGCTAGTATGGAGCGACCCATCAGTGCCAACATTTAGACCATGTACATTGCTTGATTTACCCTTGGTAAGTTGTTGGTGCCCTATGTCCAGTTCAATTCGTCAGTCACTTCACATGGTACAGCTTTTGGTAGTATCGTGAGAATGACACATTTCAACGCTTGTAGTGTATAATGTTCTTTCTTGCTAAAATCAAATGTCATATCTATTAAGATGTGTAACTCATTAGGGTAATTCGCTATAAGAGCAACATCATCTGCACAAGTAGGTTCTGCAATATATTTCCAATATGCATCACTATCTCCCTCTCTGTGATTCTATCAAGCAGAGCATTTATATAAACGTTGTACATATCTGCATTCAGTATGCATCCTTGCCTCACTCCTCGTTTAAAAGGAATAATTACGATATTTCACCTTCCCATTTTATGCATGATGTTGCTCCCTCATACATCTGCTGTAACAGTGTCCATAGAGTTACATCAACACCATTCAGGTTAAGCTTCCTGACAAGGATGTTATGGCTGGTTGGAACAAACTATCACAAGATCTTCCAACTTCACATTCAACACTGACATCCATAGACACAATATTAGAAAGAACCATAACCCACATACACAATTCACAGGAACCGAAACAGGAGCGCAACAAATTAAAATAACAACCACACAATTATGGAACAGCACCAGCACAAAGATACGGGAACGGATTTGAAATAGAAAAGCCTTTAAAAAAACCGCCAGGGAATCCATAATTGGCGGATACTGATGTGTAGTACATTTGTACTCACCAATGTATGGATTCCGTTATAAGCAACGCTAACTAAAGAACATCAGTCAACATAACAAAGCAATTTACTTCTTCTACTACTACTACTACTACTACTACTACTACTACTACTACTACTACTACTACTACTACTACTACTACTACTACTTCAACTCAGGTGCATCCAATCTGCATGCTACAAACTAACGATAAATTGCAGGAACAGAGCTTACCACATAGACTCTATTGTATCCTACACACTGCGACCATGCACAATACACTAAAATCACCATTAATGCAACTATCAACGTGTCGGATTAACCCCTTTAACCTGCAAACCCAAATGAACCTCAAGCCCTAATAAAACAATAATTGTCTGCCAATGCTGGTGCTGTTTTGACAAGGAATGGTTTCTGCCATTGGGACAGATGGTTTGGCTCAAAATAGCCCCAGCATATCAAACAGATTACTAATATTTGTCTTGTAGCTGATATTCGTGGAACGCATTGTGAAAGGATTAATGGGTTGAATATGTTTAGCCTAACCAAACTGGTTGAGGGTGTTAGTACCATGCCTAATAGGTAAGACTGGTGGATCGGGTAGCATAGCGGCTCCACATACAACTAGCTATAAATTGTAATCCAAGATATGGAAGATGGACAATGCTGAATCCTTTGAGATGGGTATACTGGAAGCTCATGTTTTAACTAATGCCGCAGCAGCTGTCAGGCTGCCGAGTCCCAACATATCTAGTCATTGCATAAATAAATGGAAGTAAGAGAATGGGACAGAGGGGTCGAAATTGGCAAACCTAATCTTTTTTCTCACCTAGCAGCCAGAACTCATATTTACTCTGTACTTGCAGTGGGCGATTACTGTCAGTTTAAGTCAATCCCACCTTTCTGCGTCAATGCATTTTACTAATTCCAATTCTGATCTTATATTACCAATTTTATCAATCCAAATTTACCATGAGAAACTGAGCTCGAATACCTACTGATCAATTACTGTTGTTATTAATATTATTACCTTTATCAAGGTATTATGTTATGCGCATTCTTCTGTTTCAGTCTGTTGGCTCGCCTACATGTTTCTGTACATCTGTCAAAAAGCTTTGTCCGGGCCAGATGTCATCGTCTTAGTGGAGATATTCAGTATAGACGAAGTGTCATAATTTTGCTTCAGCCCCAACCCTTTGATGGCAAAATTTTTAATTTTCAAAATAAAATATATGAACTGGTGTTAAATCTTTCAGGAAGATTTGGTGGAAGATGCTGCAGTCGTAGGGTGCAACATCGTCCACCTGAATTGTTGAAAATTGTACGCCAGTTTCTCTGCTATAGACATAGTAAAAGATGGAATATTGCCATCAGAGTGGTCGGTGTTAACAAATTTAGGAGAGCTATACCATGTTGAAAAGCATGAAATGAGCTAAAATAGATGGTCCCAATCAGGTCTCAACTAGCTTGAACCTTCATCTGATATTCCTTTTCTCAATGGACTTATCAGATGTTGGCACTCCACCATAAAATAAATATATCTAAGTCACAACCTCCAAAATCTTTCTCACTGTAATAAGGCTGTGTCATTGTTGATCACACACACACACGCGCATGCGCATGCGCACGCGCACGCGCACACGCATACTCACATGCACACGCGCACACACACACACACACACACACACACGCGCACACACACCGCCCTATCCCCTCCCATCACCATTCCCAATGTACCATGTTAAAGACCCTACATCTACAATAAAAACCCTAGATGGAACATAATATGGAGATTCACAATGTACCATATTAAAGACCCTGCATCTAGAATAAAAACCCTAGATGAAACATAATATGGAGATCGTTTATATGTAAAATACTCTAGAACAATCATGACAATATGGTACAAAAATATATGTTGTGCCGTCCTGTTTTCTGTGTTTATGCTTATAAATGCGCTAATTTTACATTACAGATGTTTGTATTAACCATCACCTTTTACTATACACCTGCGTGTGTTTATCAAATTAAACATTTCCAATTGTACCACGTGATCCTCCAATAAGTTTTCCATATTGGACGATGCGAAACCTTTCGCATTAATTTCTTCATATTGCATTGTCAAGGGAGGTAACTTCTATTGTGTTGGTCAAATTTGTCTGCTGCAAGTAGAAGTTTTCGCCATTAATATTAACGATGCTATCCGAACAGTGATTATGTCTCTGGCCAGGTTATTCCATGTTGGTACAGTTTGTGGGGAAAATGAACTTGATGGTTGGTATGGCTCTAGCTTCCAAAGGTGACTACGCCTGGTGGTGCCTACGTTCGCCCACCGAGGGTGATACCCTGCTGGTACACTATCTCACCATGTAGGATTTTATACATGAGGACAACATTGGTCTTGCTTAGCCTAGCCGTTGTACTAGACTTTCCCAGGTGTTCTATCATACCTCCCTCCCGCCCGCCCGCCCGCCCGCCCGCCCGCCCGCCCGCCCGCCCGCCCGCCCGCCCTCCCTCCCTCCCTCCCTCTCTCTCTCTCTCTCTCTCTCTCTCTCTCTATCTATCTATCTCTCTGGGGTATAGGTGGATTAGGCAGCTGGAGACGAACCTCGCAGCCTTTCGTTGTACTGCTTGTAACTGAGTTTTGAGGTCATTTGTTGGTGGATCAGACACTGTAAATGCGTATTTTAGTTGGGGTCTGACCAGTGATTGGTAGGCTCGCTCTTTGACAGATGCTGGACACGCCTTTAGGTTTCTGCATAGGAAGCCGAGTATTCTATGTGCTGCTGATGTTGATTTTGATATGTGGTTATACCATTTCGGTTTATTTGTTAACTCCACGCCAAGGTATCGTGTTGACTTTTTGTCTTCTAGCCATTCACCTCCAATTGTGTAGTATGTGGTGAGGTTCATAGACAATCTATGTGAATTCATAGGAGTGGTTTTTTCAATTTGTCTGCATTTGTGAATAACATATAATTAGCTTTCCTGACATTTAAAGATAATGCATTCACTTTGAACCACTGTATTACTTTTTCCATTTCATAATTTGCAGTTTTGTACACGACATCTATGTCCTTGTGGCTGCAAAACGCATTGGTGTCATCTGCAAATAGTATTAGTGATAGACAGTTGCGAATGGTGGCTAAATCATTCATGTATAGTAGAAACAGCAGATGGCCAAGAATTTATCCTTGAGGAACACTGCAAACTAGTTCGGCACTGAGAGAGAGCGAGAGCGATAGCGAGAGAGAGAGAGAGAGAGAGAGAGAGAGCGAGCTCCATTGTATTGCACATATTGCGATCTGTTAGCCAAGTAACTCTTTATCCAATTGAGTGCAATGCCACGTATTCCATAATGTAGTAGTTTTTAAATTAGAATTGTGTGGTCAATTGTATCAAATGCTTTCGAAAGGACCAAAAATATTCCTAATATATGATCTTTATTTTCAAGGGAGTCTTTCCATCATATCTACAAGTGCTAGCATAGTCGAGTGCCTTTCCCTAAATCCATATTGTGATTGGTAAAATATAGAGTGTTTGTTTAGGAATTTTTATAAGCGGTTATAATAGAGTCTCTCTGGGAGCTTTGAGAATAGAGGTGGTACTGAGACAGGCCTGTAGTTAGTAAAATCAGAGGAGTATTTTGCTTTATATATAGGTGCAACCCATGCCACTTTTAGTAATGAAGGAAGGATCCCTTGTGCCAATGACAAATTACAGATATGGTTTAGTTGAATTAGTATTTGTGAGATACAGATTTTTTTTAATATTCTCCACTTAAAGTTGTCAACACGTGCACTTTTATTTGGTATAATTTGCATTAGTATTTTAATAATTTCCTCTGTGCTGGTAGGATTAAGGAAAATTGAAGATTGGTCACTGCCTGTCAGATAATCGTGTACATTGGCATTTGTGTCAGCTTCAATTTTTGTGATAAATTTGGCCTAGTGTTAATAAAGCATTCGTTAAATTTGTTTGCAATTTCCTGCTTATCAGTTTTAATATTATTGTTATAAATATGTCTTGATGTTTCTGATTTACATGTTTCTTTTTTGTTCAATGGTGTCTTTCTAAATTTCCATGTCTCTTTTATGTCATCTTTCTTTTCGCTAAATTTATTTTGCTAATAATTTATTTTTGCCATCCTAATTATTTGGTTTAATTTATTTCGGTATTTCTTAAACTTGTTAATGAAATTTAAATACACACGGGTTTTCTTGTGACAGGCAGCACTCAATCCTCTGGTTAGCCATGGCTTAGTAGGATTTTGTTTGAACCTTCTTTTAAAATGGAAAGCTGTGCTCATAGGCCTCTATGCAAATAGCATGCAATGTGTTGTAAGCATCTTCACATGAGTAGCATTCAGTCAATTGAGTCCAATCATCTGTTGGCATTTTGTTTTTAAATTTGTCTATATTCTCATTGCCAAAATCTCTACAAGTTATTTTTTCTTTTGCAAATGATATTTGTTTAACTATACCTGTTTCTATGTAGTAGATGATGGGTAAGTGGTCGGCTATGTTGTCTACAAAAATGCCTTGAAAGGTGTTACCTTCTACAGTTGAATTGGTGTAGAAATTATCAATGACTGTAGCTGCAGTTTCCATAATTCTTGTTGGTCTGGTGATTACAGGGTAGAAACTAAATGCATGAAATAGATTTAGAAAATGTTGAGTCTGAAAACAATTTCCCGTTAGTAAGTCAACATTGTAATCACCCATAATATATGCCGTTTTATTTTCCTTTTGTGTAATTAGTAGAATTTTATTTAATGTTTCCATGAATGTTTCATAGATCCTTTCCGGTTGACTATAGACGACACCAACAATTTTATTTTTGCTGTTTGTAGGAATTTCAATAGAGAGGGTTTCAATATCATCCTCTATTACTGATAAATCGTCTTTTATTGTGTACTGTATGTTTTCTTTTATGTAGATGCCTACTCATCCACCTGGTCTAATCTTTCTGTGCTTTTCAATAAATACATAATGTGGTATATTGATTAGGTGAACTTGACAGTCCTTTTTTTTTTTTTTTTATCAATGTCTCAGTAATGCCTATGAGATTGAATTCGTTGGCGCACATATTGAAAAGAGTGGTCAGCTTATCGATGTTCATCAGGATCAAACAAACATTCTCATGGAATAGTGAAAAGGAAATCGAGTCTGTATTGTTTGTCATGGTAGCATTGAAGTCTTTTGGTGTTATGTAGTTGCATTCATGGGAGGGAAGATTAATTTCAACATCATCTTGTTCATTTTCGGATATTGTGGGTCGGTAAATTTTGTTAAGACTGAATGGGTTTATTGATGTTTTGCTATGTATCGTCAATGTAAATTCTGCAATTGCAATTCAGTTTCTTCCAATGCTATATAATCCTTAACAGTAAGTTTGGAGCATGTTAGACGGATCCAGTCACCACAGTAATCACATAATATGCCATATTGGTTACTTTTTACTTTGCTTTATGCAAGATGAACATGAGAATTTGGTCGACATAGATGGGAAGGGAAGTGGAGAGGAAAGGAATAAGATTGGATTTTAAGACAGTTTTTAAATTCCCATTTTACTTAGAAAAAACCCACAGAAAAAAACTCACAGCAAGTGACTACTTGATAATTTGTTGGTTGGCAGATTAAGTGATAATATTATGTACACAGTGTATGGCAAGTGGACTGTATGTCCACATAATATGTATTAGAGATCTATAATTGAACATTACAAGGGAGATAACTCGCATAGATGATATATCAATATAAAGTATTAATGGTTATTTCCCTTGTTTTGGGCGTCACATGCGTAATAGATTTCTATGTGGCTGTTCTTCATTGACAATAAAATGCACATCCAACTGCTTCTATCTGCTTGCTCTTCAACGCTCCCATACAAGAAATATGTTGAATATTTTGAAAACAATTTGACTGAAAGTTATTGGTGGCTGAATGGACATTCGGGCCGATTTCGCTGAAAGATTTACTAAGCGTCTGACTGCTGAGTTTTTGCAGACAACATCTTCCAAGTGTTATGCCTCTGGACCTGCTAAATATCTTGAAACCAGCTTGACTGTAAGCTGTTGGAACCTTCCGTCAAATTGCCCTCACAACATTCTGCAACTCAGAAGTTTTTGCTCATTGGATTTATTGTTTGGTGACTTGCCATAGATCGGTTGGTTTATTGGGTTCATATCTTTGGTGGGGTTAATAACAAGGCATCAGGGATTAACAGACTACATGCATTTGGACAGCTATCTTCATACATAATATACAACATAAGAGACAACAGATGCATAAGCAAATAAATAAATGAAAAAGCAGACAGGCAAGTTAGTGATTTTAACTCTTACACCGATCAATCAGTTTCAATCCTTTAACCCTCAAATCTGCTCAAGGGAATTCAACTTTTCTCACAGAAAATATTTATTTATAGATCAGATGAACACAACCTCCAAAAATTTAACATTTGAATGACGGGTCCGGTTATCTCAAAGAAAAGTCCTATCCCGATCCACACAATGATACTTTTCAGTAGCCTCTATTCCAATGTTCCAATACATGCCATGCAGGAACTATGTTGAGTATTTTGAGGACACCATTACTGAAAGTAACCAACATGCCAGATAGCCTCAAAATATGTATATGGCATAGATTGGTTTATTAAATTTGTATTAATTTGTGTAAGGGTTAATAATAGGAGTGCAATAAGGTTAATGGGCTGCACGCATTTTCTTGGCTGGTAGATTAAGTTCATCATCATCATCACCATCATAAAATACAGGATATAAGCAACTAGCTTGTTACTGACCCGTTCAGATGGATTCTATTTTAATTATAGTTATTATGTACACATAAGACTCTTAGATGTACATGGCCAGAGTTCGATTCCATACACAACAATCAGAAGTTTAAAGGTTTTCCACATATAGACAGAAACTACCGGATTGAGCCCGTTTAAATATATAATCAGGATCAAGATCTCTGTTGGCTTCTTCTTCTCCTAAGACACGAGGAGCATACAGAACAACACTTATTAAAAATAAAATGTGGAATGATGTCCCTGGTGATAATGATAGCAATAATGATTTTTTAGACCGGGCTCATCTACAAACCCAAACCACCAGAAGTGTGGATGTACCAACAACAATAATAACCCTTGAAGATAAACATGATGTTCAAGAAGAGGCATTGGAACTGGTCACTATTAACATTGAAAATATCAAATCAAATCATGTATATCTAAGCAGTCTACTAAGTAACAACAATGCAATAGTGTGTATTCAGAAGCACTTCCTGTTTAAATACAAACTTTCATTTATAGCAGAAACATTCCCAAACCACATGTTCATAGCGAAATGCTTTGATGAACAAGATCAAATCTTAGCATGTCACAGAAGTAAAGGCCATGCATGAGTTGCAAGTATGTGGCATCAATCCCTAAGTCATACAATAGAGAGTTTACCAGACGTAAGCAATCGCTTTGTGGCAATTCATATCAATGCCACTCCTGAACCAATCATTCTTATCAACACATATATGCCAGCAGAAGGGTCTCTGGGTAAAAGCGTCACCTGTAGGGGTATGCTTGATGAAGTTGCAGAATTAACAGCCCAAGAGTCGGGACTGTGTGCAATCTTATGGACAGGCGACATTAATGGAATGTTTGACAGAGGCAGAGTTACAAATAACGACAAACTTCTGAAGCATTTTTGTGTGGAGACTGGCTTTAGAGAATCTTCTTTGATGCCAAATATGCCTACATATCACCACTTTACTGGAAATAAGACATCACAGCTGGATCATTTTCTTAAACTATTTTGTCAAGCAAGTCCAGTTACAAATATTACAGTCGATTCTCGTAATCCAATAAATAACAGTGCAAATGATGCTGTCATGGATACTCTTTCCACAAACATGAATGTGTACAAACCCATTGAAGTCAGTTCATCAGAAGCAGTCAAAAGATGGATAAACTTGGGCACGGTGGATATGAATAGATATAAACAGATTACTTCCACCCGTCCACAGGTGATGCTAGAAACATGTGATCCATATCCTGTTACTGACGTGTTGCTGAAGAGAACAAATGCCATATTATATCAATCCTCTCTTGATGCTAGCCCTCCTGTCAGGAAAAGAAACAAAGCTAGAGCGTGTTATAAATGGAGCATTCAATTAAAACCTCTGGTTTATGACGCAAAGTTGGGATACAGAATATGGAAGGATGAGGGTCGTCCAGAGGATAGTGAATTTGCTATAAAAAGAAGATTAACAAAAAGGCTCTGAGAAAGTTACAGCGACAACTCGTCGCAAAAGAAAGAAATCATCTCCATGACACAATAACGGTTGCTAATGAAAATGGCCAGGGCAAGATGTTCAGGGCAATAAAAAAGCTTCGAAACATGAAACCCTCTGAAAATCCATCAATTGTCTTTATTGCCTAAGAAGTCAAGGGGACAGAACCTGAATTATGGGCATCTTGCTTTGAGAAGTTGGCAACTCCAAAAGATGAACCAACTTTTGATAATGTGATGAAGCAATCATCTGAACTCAGACGTCTGCTGACTAGTCTTACAGAGTCCTCAGCACACTCTCTCGGTCCTATAAGCATGGGAAAGACTAAGAAACATATAAGTATGCTCAAACATGGAAAGGCTGCTGATATAATCGGAATATCGTCAGAACATGTACAGTATGCAGCACATGAGGTCATTCTGATCTTAAATATGATTATCAATTATATGCTAACTACTGGAAAATTCCAGATTCGATAAAACTGGCCTGGTGACTCCTGTGCCGAAAGAAAGTCAAGTCAGTTCGATACCCAGATAGCTACAGACGGATTACTGTTGGCTCTATCCTTGGAAAGGTTGTTGAGAAGGAGATTGTCAATGCATCAGGCCAATACTGAACCAGTCAAAGAGCAAACTCCAATTTGGTTTCACTGAAAAGTGCTCATCAACAAATGCAGTCTTCATATTAAGTGAAACTATTGCTGAAGCCATGGATAACAAGACTCACCAGTGCATTGCATTCATGGATGCGAGTAAGGCCATCGATATTGTAGACCATGAAGGACTTCTAACCACTGTGCACACTCAAGGTATTAATGCCAAGCTATGGACCATACTTGATAGTATGTATACAGGTATTGGTGCAGCAATTAAATGGAAAGGAAATTTCTCAAGAGCATTTAATGAGGGTCAAGGAATCAGACAAGGAGGTGAGTGATCCACAGATCTGCTCAACAGCAGGAGTAATAGCCTACTAGATAATTATGAGACTCATCCAGCAACATATCGAATTGGTACAATTCCGAGTGGTGTGGTTATGTGTGCAGACGATTTAGTACTTGTTGCAAGTACAGCAAATGCCATGCAGCAGCTGATTAATGAAGCCCAGCTAAATGCAGCCAGTGAACGCTACCTTTTCAGTAGTACTAAGACCACTAACATGGCAGTTAAAGGCCCGCTGCCTGTGAGCCTATGCCTTAATGAAAAGGTACTGGATACCACAAAGCAGGAAAACACCTTGATATCATGAGAATCTCGGTTTGTACAAATCAGCAGACAATAGGGTGCAGAATAAATTCAGCAAGACGAGCTGCCTATTCCGTGATGCGTGGTGAGCTACATGGGCTAAATGGGCTGAATCCTGTTACATAAAAATATATCTGGGATATTTATATCACCCCAGTTCTTCTGCATGGGTTGGAAGGATTGATTCTTAAATCAGCAGATATGGAGAAGCTTGAGAAATTTTATAGAGCACATCTTAGGAGAATACAGCACTTGCCAACTGCTTCTGCGAATGTGGCCACCTATCTGTTGCTTGTAGCCCTACTACTTGAAGGTTAACTACATAAATGGATTCTGACGTTTTTCATGAACATGCTGCGTAGAGAAGGTTCTGTGGATAAAGATATAATCGAGAGGCAATTGGCTATTAAGCACTAATCATCACACAGTTGGGTGGTGAAAACGAAGCAAATCCTCACTATGTATAGGTTGCTCTCAGCATATAGCCTTTTGAAAGAGTTACCGAGCAAAGTGAAATGGAAAGAACTAGAGTCCGCTCAATTTCATGCCTACTGGTACAGGAAACTAAAGGAAAAAGCTGCTGAGAAGAAAACACTGCAGTACCTCAACATAAATTCCTGTAAAGTGGGAAAGGCACACACACTGTGGAAAAGCTGCAAAATGGATAGGATTTCAGTGTATAAAGCCACCATTCAGGCTAAATTGTTAGTGCAAAGATATCATTTGCTTGGCGCCACGACGCGGAATAGAAGGGGGAGGGGGGCAACGATTTGTCAATTATGTAAAACTGAGGATGAAACTCTCGTACACTTCCTTCTTCACTAGAAACATGCTTATCAAGAAGATATGCAGCTGCTTGAAACAACGTGGCCTTGAAACAGATGAAGATAACTGCATGCAGGCGATTCTGGATCCCAGTAAGCTAAACGTTACACATGATACTCCATCACAGACGCTATTTAAGCGTGAGCAACTGTCCAGAGAATTATATTATGTACTGCACCAAAGAGGAGCAGCAAAATACTGATGAGTTCAAGCGGTGTGAAACAACCCAGGGTGATTGGAATTGTGGGAGAAAAATCCCAGGGCAAACAGGCAACAATGCAAAATGACTCGGCGTGGGAATGGGAATCGGGGCGAAATAAACAGGATTCGTGAAAACAAGCCATTGAGCTAAAGTAACCGTGCGATACTAACAATATGAACATTAACAATGCGCTAATGAACTTGTACACAAAATAAGGGACTATTAATGAAATTACTTAGCGGTACTCTGGTACACAAACAATTTGTTTCTATTTTACGCTGCACATAGATAAATATATAAGTGCGGTAAACAACAATCATGCTACGGTACAATTATTAAATGTAAGAATAGGAATCAACTCCAGAAGGAGGTACGTACCAAGGGCCTGCGGTCTGATAAACGGGACTTACTCGACACAACAACAACAACAAGAAGAAAAAGAATACCCACATGGTGGAAGTAATATTTACCATTAGATTTCGCTTAATCGACATATTTCAATTGGTATACGGATTATAATAGATAGGGCATACACATTTATTGTTTTATATATAATGTGTACAGCGTTTTTCGCTTTAAAGAAAGAATAAACACCAGTTTTCGTGTTATCAATCTGATCTTGATTGATCGTCTTGATCTTGCTCAATCCAGTGGTTTCAGTCTATGGTATGTTTGCTCGATTGACAAAACCGTTGCGCCGCACACGCTTGGAATTCAAGTCTGTTCAAGCTTGTGTTCAGGCATGTGATCAAGGTGTAAAAACCTGCTCCATTCCTCCAGTCCTCTCCATACGACACGTAATTCACATGACACGGCCTTCTGACTCTGAGGGGACGTAAAGCTGTCGGTCCCATCTTGAGTGTTGTCTTACTCTGTGTCAGTGAGTATCAGGCCCTGTATCGGGAGCTCAGTTGTGAATACACGCTGATAGTGTACATGTCTCGGATGTCAGATGGCAGCACCTGTGCTGTGGCTGGTGTGTCCCTGACAGCCATGCCCGAGTCCTGTGAATACAGGATTATTGCGCCGATTAGACACCTTGCATCATAGTTGGCAGCCTGCTCTAAAAAAAACCAAAACTCAACGTGTGTCATAGCTGTCATCTCCGCTTTCGGTGACCCCTGAGATGCGCATATCTAAAACCTTGTAATTAAGTTAATAATTCACTAAACATACATGACATGCTCTGTGTGGGATGTGGCCGGTGTGTTCGTCAGCATGCAGCGCTGTCAGTCTGGGCGGTGATTCCATATAACGGAGGAATCTACGATCCACGAACTAGGCGAAACATCCAAAAGACATTATTTTCGCTGTGCATTCGTCAAGTAGCTGGTTTAGACATGTTTTTTTGCCTCTGATTAATTCAGTAAATTTATTTGTAGGCTTTGCAGAGTTCTGAACTGCATAGAAGATCCTGTGATAGTTTGTTCCCATCCCTTATTGTACTGGAAATAAAGCTGAATATAAAGACGTTAGTTCTTGCGTAAATTTGATTGAAGTGGCTGTTGTGCATGTTTTTAGTTTTCCGAATTGGAGTCTGTAGCCTGTCTAATCAGCGCTCCAGATAAGGTGCACGCAAGCGTACTGTACGCATAGAAATCATCCATGTACAGTTGAGACAAAATTATTAGCCCCCATATCGAATTTGTAGAAAATTCTCATATCCCGTGTTCCTTTTACCATGATCATGAAATGATTATAGCTAAATTATTCCACCATCCAGACTATCATTTGGAAAGAAAAGTTAGTTCCATTGAATTCTATAGGAATTTGTAGGAATGAAATGCTAAAATTTGCAGTGGACAAAATTATTAGCCCTCTAAAAGAAATATCACCTACTACGCACATACTATCACATGTGAAGGCATCATGCCAAAATCAAAGGAAATTAGCTTAGACTTAAGGAAAAGAATTGTTGATGCTCACAAAGCAGGAGAAGGATATACAAAGTTATCAAAGCGATTCTCTGTGTCAAGAACTGGAGTGAGAAGTATTATCGAGAAATTCAAAGAGCGCCACACCGTTAAAAACAAGAGTGGCAGAGGTAGGAAGCGTAAGATTTCAAAGACTCTTCAAAGAAAACTAGTGAGAGATGTATCAAAAGAACCTCGAACCACTGCCAAGACACTAGCGAATGAATTAGCCATGTCTGGAATTGAAGTCTCAAAGAAGACAGTGACCAGAGCCCTGCACAGGAATGGACTGCAAGGTCGCAGGTCAAGAAAAACTCCACTTCTGTAGAAGAGACACCTCCAAGCCAGATTGAAGTATGCTACGGACAACATAGAGAAAGATGACGCATACTGGAAGCGTGTCATTTGGTCGGATGAGATGAAAATAGAGCTCTTCGGCCATAGAGATGTTGCATATGTTTGGAGAAAGAAGGGAGAGGCCTATAACCCAAAGAACACTGTCCCCACACTGAAGCACGGTGGTGGGAGTATAATGCTGTGGGGATGCTTCAGTGCATCTGGAACTGGGAATCTCGTGAGGGTGGAAGGAATCATGAAGAAAGAAGAATATGAGAAAATCTTGAAAGAAAACCTCAAACAGTCAGCATTGCAGCTGGGTCTGGGCCGTCGTTTTCTCTTCCACCATGATAACGCCCTAAGCATACATCACTTCTGGTGAAGAACTACCTCCAGAAGGCCAAAGTGAACGTTATTGACTGGCCTGCACAAAGCCCTGACTTAAATCCCATAGAAAATCTGTGGGGTGAACTGAAGACTAGGGTCCATGCCAGAAGACCAACAAATCTACAGGAGCTTGAGAGATTTGCCAAAGAACAATGGGCTGGGATTCCTCAGGAGACATGCCTGAAACTTGTTGACAACTACACTAAACGATTGCAGGCTGTTATTCAGCAAAAAGGATATACAATTGACTATTAGCAACAGAGGGGCTAATAATTTTGGCATAGGTATTTTTTAGTTTTGTGAAATAATTTTGTTTCTGTATACAAAATAAAATAATATAAGCTTCCTAGATAAAACTAGTATGACTAGAAATGTTGTGTTAAAATCCCCTTGCTCTGTTAACCAGCACTGATGAAATACTTTAAAAAGAATGAAATTTTCATAGGGGCGCTAATAATTATGTCCTCAACTGTACGCAAACATTTAGATATTCATGTGTACCATGTACGCCTCAAGTAAATACAGTACACATCTGTGTATTAAACTGCCCTTACTGGCCTGTTGACATCAAATATAGCCTACTCAATTACACGAAGGGGAATCAACGCACTAGTCACATACTATGACATACCGACTATAAGGATATAAGCACTCATAAAAGCTGTGCCTATACTACCCTCACTAAATGGTATGATCTCAATCTCCGCAAGAGGGTATTCTTTTATTTATTACAAGACCTTTGCGTTACATATGTGCACCTATAGGAGTGTCAATGAAAAAATTCAGTGGACATTATTTTCATACATATTGCCAAATGAGCTAAAATATCACCAGAACTTAGTTGTTCAGGACATATTTTAGTTGGAAATAAGATTACAAGCATAACTATTAACCTTTACAGTAGCCGCAATAACCTCATGACCGTGAATAGTGATGAGTTCGACCCAGACCATAATCAACCGCAACAACATAATCCGAGTGTGTCTTTCACAAACTCTAAATCTCCAGGAAGGCATATCTTATATGGCATTTGTAATTAAGGATAACATATGAGTGGAGATTGAAGATTTTTCAATTGTGAATATTTCATTAGATACAGCAAAATATACAGAAATATATGTAAAAATATGTTCTTTCACACTTATTTTAATTGGAGACGTAATTATAGCAATAATTTTTAATATGAAATTTACAACCAATCTCTGTACGACTCTCGCGATTAATATTGATGGCTATGGCGAACGAAAAATCTAGTCACTGTGCCGCTTTTAAACGCAGTAAAGCAATATGTTTAGCGCCCACTTAGACGGGTTATATGACCCAATATATTATTATTGGAAGGTTCTGACAGTAATACCACCCGATATTTAAGTGGTTCATTGCTTTGGAGCGACCGAGAAAACGACTATATGTCAGGAAAACCGGTGCGTAGTAACTCTTATTTTCAAGTAAATCGCATTTGCACTAAATTGTCAGTTTAAAGCGTACAAGTTAAAAAGGGTCAAGCTATCTACTAAATGCCTTAGAGCTGGTTACGCTTTTTATTGTGGCGGACTTGCGGGTTATTGTTTTATATTAGAAATGTACGTTGCTTGTACAAGCACAACTATTTGGTAAGAGTTACAAAAAAATCTACCCGTCATAGGTACAATTTTATAAACATTTCAACCCCTGTTGTTTTTGGGTCAATTAAGACGGTAGTTCTTTGATACAGGTGGAATTCTTTACAAATTAAAGCATATTCTTTTAAATATTTTGAAAATAATATGACTGGAAGCCATTGCTTTTCAAGGTGGTGGTGGGTGGGCTGGAGAACAACTGCTTAAATATTCTACAAGTTTTTTGTGCTTTGCGCTGTGTCAGTTACACTATTGTCTCTCATATTACTAAAGAATTATGCCTAATATGAAGTCAATCCTCCCTAAGTTACGTTTAGGAAGTATATTTGTGGTTATATTGTATTTTATAACTATGTTCATATTGTTACCGGTTTTCGTGAAAGATCGTTCTCGTTTCGTGGTAACTTAATTACAATGCCTATATCATCATCATCATATTAATTCTCTAGCATTCAACCAAGAGCCCATATCAATTTTCTACCAGTGCGTTATAAGGATTATCATTTATCCCTATGCAAGTTTGTTTTCTTGTCGTTAGGGATTTTGATTTCTAATTTGAACTTTCCCGCCTTTTTAAGAAGTGCGTTATATGTTTCTAGTCTCCTTTTTACGATTTCCTGAGCGGTATGCTTCATTGTTACGCTTTTTTCGTTTTTAGGAGTCCGGTAAATCGTCAGATAAGACGAAATGTACGTCATCAAAATGTGATCACCGTCACTCAGCTGATTTTGCTGGACATGTCTGTGTGAAATGTACTTCTTGTACCATTACAACGATGTATGGGATTTGTAAAGGGTGGCTGGTCTCGGTGTCAAAGGCTTTCTTTAAGGATTTACCATCAAAACAACCGCTGTCCTCTGGTCATCCTTCCCCTACCTCCGTTGCTAGTAAGGCAAAAGCTGTGTGTTTTCCAAAAATCAATGTATCTTTACCGGTAGCAACGGAGGGGGGGGGGAGCCTCTTCGGCGAATTCAGATGCCGTACTAGCGTTATTTGCGAAATTTGAGTCCTTCGCGTCTGTATTGACCAAATCACTGGATGAAAGGATATCTTCTGCTATTAAGGAAGCAAAGAAACAGGATGTTTCTTTCGGTTCTGACGATAGCCCGAGGGCTAGCAGGCGTTCCCGCAAATGGGGGAAACCGATCCCTCTAACCTCCATGCAGGTTAATAAGTCTCCTAAGCAGAAGTCTAGAGCGACTAAGCTCTCGAAGGTGGGCTCGTGTAGTGCACCGGGTCAAACCCACATTAGACTTGAGGGTGACGGGTATAACCCTCAAGCAGTGGTGGCGGAGGCTGAAGCTGACGTCCATAAGTCTGGTGCTTATGCTAATGCCAATCTTTCAATTATACCGGTCGTCAAGGTTCTTTGTAGATCGCCCATTGCTAAGAGTTTGATTCCTAGTCTTGCTAGTTCTTCCTGTTCCGTTGTGGTGGACTTGGGTCCTCTGGACTCGGGTTTACTTCCGTTTTCCGTTTCTTCTGTTCCATCAGTTTCCGTTTTAACTTCCGGTTTAGCAAGACATCCAGGTCTTCAGGATCCGGTTCTTTCTTCTCTTGCGTCCGTTTCCGGTAGGGCTTCCGGTTTTGTAGGAAATCCAGGTCATCAAGATCCAGTTATTACTTCCGTTCCGTCCGTTTCCGGTATGTCTTCCGGTTTCGTAGGACATCCGGGTCTTCAAGATCCGGTTCCTAGTTCCTAGTTCCGTTTCCGGTTTCAGCAGCACTTCCGGTCATACCGGATATCCAGGGTCTGAGGACTCCTACTATTTCTAGAGGTGTACTTCCGGGTCGTGCAGATCTGGATAGACTTCTGTCTTCCGCTTCCGGTTGGGAGGTAACTTCCGGGATAGCGAGAGATCAAAATTGCTTAGGTTTGTCTAAGTTTTTACCCGAGCATCATCTTACGCTGCCGTTTTCAGTTTCATCGTTAGATTCTGAGAAATTTTCCGAGGATAAGCGTAAAATTTCTGATGATAGGAGTTTTGTAGATTCTGTTTCGGAAATATCTCAACGGGTGCTTTCTCAGAATTCTGTAGCTTCCAATTATGACTTTTCTTCCTTCTCAGGTAGTTGATGTTGATTTATCTTCCCAGTCTTCTTCTCCTCGTGATGCCGTTTTGAATTCATCTTCTATGTCTTCTTCTTTCTCCTCCTCTTCTCATCCTTCAGGTTTTATTCCTATTTCTTCTTCTCTTTCTGCTAAGGATTTCTCATCCAGTCATGTGTCTAACGCATCTGCTCTCTTTCAATCTTCCCTTCCTCCTCCTCCGGGTTTCTCCCGTCTTCCTTCTTCTCTTTCCTCTCAAGGTCAGTTGGATCATTCTTCGTCATCTTCTCATTTATTCTCTTCTCTTCCTCCTTCCTCCTCTTCTGCTTCTTCTTTTGATCATCTTGATCCGATTGTTTCCGTGGTCCTTTCTGCCCGTTTTTCTATTCTTTTGAGGTTTTCTGCAAGTGCTCTGGTTCTTCCTTGCTTGTCCTCTAGTCAAGATCAGGGTAGGGATTCCTTTTCCTCTTCTCAAGTTTCTTCCTTTCCTGAGTCTGCTAGAAGGCCCTCCTCTCCTGTTTCCTCTAGGGCAGGTGAATCTTTAGTTTCAGGTGACTCCTCTCTTCTCATCTCCTCTTCTTCTCCTCCTCCTCTTCTTCCTTCTCTTCCATCTGCTCCCAAGTCGGTCAGGGATCTGAAGAGGTTTTGTCCGGTTAGAGCCTCTTCGGAAGACTGGTCCATGGCTCACAGGTGGATTGCATCTACTCTTTCTCTTCCTCTTAAGGAAGAATTTGCTATGGATCCTTTTTCTTTCGGATCTGCTCTCTCTACATCTGATCCTTCCTCTTCTTCTTCTCCTCAGGTGCTGCCTATTGATAACTTAGTTGTTGATATGCTCGATTTCTTTGTTAATGATTCTGTTAATACTTACTTTTCTCATGTTTCTAAGTATGATTCTCCTATTCAAATTCCTAAGGAAGATTATTTAAAGGTTGCCTCCACTCAGTTTCTTTCTGGTTCTGCTTGGGATGCTCTTTCTTCTCAGTTAAAGAATGCTTCCAAGGTTGAGTTTTCCAATGATCTTTCTAGATGGGAGTCTGTTTGCAGATCTCAGCTTAAGTCATCTAATTTCCTTGCTCTTTTATCTGAGGCTGTTCTTAAGTTCCTTTGTCAGTTTTTCGTTCTTTGGCAGATTTGTCTCTTGGCTCCCTCAATTCAGTCTGTAAGTCTTTGGGTTTTATTACATCTAAGCGTAGATCTAGGAAGCTCTCTGAGGTTAGGGTTTCTAGCTCTTTGAAGCATAGTCTTGTTGTAGCACCTCCGTTTGGTCGAGCTCTTTTTGGACAGTCGGCTCCTAGTCTAATTCGTGCGGAATCTGAGCGCCTGAAGGCCTCTAGGAAGCTTCAGGCTCAGATTTCTTTCACTAATCCTTCCTTGAAGAGAGATGTTTCTTCTGTGAAGAGTCCGAATTCTTCTCCTAGAGGAAAGAGCCTCAAACCCGACCAATTTGGGCCTTATCCTTCTAGGGTTATTCATAATTCCAATCTTTCTTCGTCCAATCATCAGGATCAATTCATGGTGGAGGATCGTTTCGATTCTATTTCCTCACATCGTTCTAGGTCTCAAGGGAGGCAGTCTCCTTCTTCTTGGGCGAGAGGGGGTCAGACCCCTTCTCGCCGTGCTGGTTCCAGGTCCAGAGGTTGTTCTTCCTTTAGAGGGTTTCAAGGAAAGAGAGTTTGAAGGTATGGACTATTCCCAGGTAGGTCCAACCTTCTCTCTTCCCTTTGTCATCCCTCCCCCTCGTCTTCTCCCTTCGGATCAGTCGGTCCAGTGCCTGTTACCCAACGTGCCAGTAGGAGGACGCCTTTCTCTGTTTTGGGAGAATTGGCAAGCCCTCGTTCAGGACTCCTGGCTAGTGTCTCAGATACGTTGGGGTTATGCACCATCATGGATCCGTCATCCTCCTCTTCTCTCCTTTTTCCCAGTTTGGACTCCGGTTCCCTCCAATCTGGAAAAACTGGTGACCTTGGAAGAGGAGTTGGAATCCATGATTGTAAAGAGGGCAGTAGAAGAAGTTCCCCACTGGCGGTTACACTCGGGCTACTACTCAATCATGTTTTTAGTTTCCAAGAAAACAGGAGGCTGGCGTCCCATCATAAATTTGAAAAATCTAAATCTTATGATTCTCACCCCCAAGTTCAAGATGGAGACGATCTCCCAGATCATTTCCAGTCTGGATCAGGGAATGTGGACGTCTTCCATCGATCTAAAGGACGCCTACTTTCATGTTCTTATTCACCCTGCCTTCAGAAAGTTCCTGAGGTTTGCTTACAAGGATCGAGTTTGGCAGTTCCGCGCCATGCCTTTCGGCCTGACCATGGCTCCCTTCCTTTTTAGCCGTCTAGTTTCAGCCGTGGCAGGAATTTTACACCGGCGTTCTATCCATCTTCACGTTTATATAGACGACTGGTTCGTAAAAGCAAGGTCATCCTCAATTCTCTCTGGAATTCTTCCAGAAGTTTGCAGTCTGGCATGCAACCTAGGGTGGATTTTAAATCTAAAGAAATCAAGCCTAGTTCCATCTCAAATCTTTACGCATCTAGGTGTTTCTTTCGAACTGGCCCGGGGTCTAGTCTTCCCCTCAGATCCAAGGATAGAGGCTTTATCAGTGGCAATGGAAATCCTGTCTTCTCCCATGGTAAGAGCAAGATTCTTTTTAAGAGTGATAGGCTTGATGGTCAGCGTAGAGAATGTAATTCCTTGGGCGGCGCTGATGAGAAGACCCTTCCAAATGTATTTAATGTCCCTTGGAAGCAGTCAGTCCACTCTATTTACCATCAGATTCCCTTCAGAGAACACTTGATCCCTCATATAGATTTTTGGAGGGATCGTTCTCTGCTTCTGATGGGCGTTCCACTGGTAAAGTCCTCCCCATAGGCGATTATCTTCACAGACGCTTCCCAGGAGGGATGGGGAGCAGTCTGGGACTCCCTGTCAGTTTCCGGCCTTTGGTCCCTGGAGGAGTCGACAGCCCATATCAACATTCTGGAGTTGTGGGCTGTCAAGAAGGCTCTCCTTTCATAGTCAGATCTTGTGATAGGTCTCAAAGTCTCGATTCGGTCAGACAGTTCGACAGTGGTGTCTTACATCAACAGGCAGGGAGGTACAAGGTCGTCTCTCCTTTGTCTAGAGGTGTGGAATCTTCTCTTGTGGTGCCGCCGCAAGAGGCAGATTTTTCTAGTGTCCTCCCATGTCCCAGGCAGTCTGAATTTTCTGGCGGGCCAACTGTCACGTCCCAGTAAGTTCGCCCACACAGAGTGGCAGTTAAAGAGGTTGGTTGTCAGAGCGATTTTCAGTCTTATGGATCGTCCTCTAGTAGATCTGTTCGCGACCTCTCTGGATTCTCAGATCTCCTCTTACATGTCTCCTTTTCCGGACAGTCAAGCCCTGGCGGTGAATGCTCTGTCTCAGTCCTGGACAGGAATGTTCGCCTATGCTTTCCCTCTAACAATTTTGATTCCGTTAGTCTTGAAGACGGTCAAGGACCAAGATTGCCAGATTCTTCTGATAGCTCCCTTTTGGCCCAAGAGGATTTGGTTTATAGACCTTCTAGATCTTCTGGTAGACTTCCCTCGTCTTCTTCCAGTATCCCAGGATCTTCTATCTCAAGTAAGAGGTCTTTGTGTTCATCCAAACCCAGAAATTTTCAGTCTGCGTGTGGAGAATCTTGAGTCTGAGGTTCTCGAGAATAAGGTTTCTTCAAGATCTCAGGAAATTATTGATTTTGCCAGAAGGGAGTGCGAACCCGTCGAGTT
This sequence comes from Chaetoderma sp. LZ-2023a, assembly GCA_034401795.1. NCBI lineage: Eukaryota > Metazoa > Mollusca > Caudofoveata > Chaetodermatida > Chaetodermatidae > Chaetoderma > Chaetoderma sp. LZ-2023a. Next base: position 63,331,886 of record CM067362.1, on the reverse strand, counting down.
TACAGGGGTCGACTTAAAATTTTTGGTGAATGGTGTTCAGACCAAGGTTTCGTGCCCGATTCTGTTTCTATACCACAAGTTTTAGATTTTTTATCTTATCTGTTTGATTCTTTACATTTGTCAGCTAATATGGTTAGGGGGTATAGATTTTCTCTGGCGTCTTCCCTTCCTTGTCTTCTGAATGCCGATGTCAAGGATACTAAGACTCTTAATAGTTTTATTAGAGGTCTAGGTAATATTCGTCCTCCGATTGCTAAGCCTTTAACTTCCTGGAATTTGGCTTTGGTTCTTCAAGTTTTGGCAGGTCGCCAATTTGAACCTATTTCTTCTATCAGTATTAAGCTTTTAACTTTCAAGGCTGATTTTCTTGTTGCTGCTGCCTCTGCTAGAAGGCGTTCAGAGATTCATGCTCTTTCTGCTGAAAAGGATAGATCTATAGTTTCAGGAGACGGTTTGGTTTTATATCCCAGAAGGGACTTTTTATCTAAAACTCAGTCTAACCGTTTTCCTGGTAGTCCGATTATTTTAAAATCTTTATCGTCTTTTTCGCCATCCGATAAATTTTGGTGTCCTGTTAGGGCATTAATAACCTACAAACAATGAACCGATTTTAAAAGAGTCGATCCATCCCATTTATGGGTTTCCTGTGCGGAAGTTTATCTAAGCCGGTCTCAAAATTGACGATTGCCTGATGGATTTGTGAGACAATTAAGCTCTGTTATGAGATAGCCTCTCCGGATCAAATTAATCTCTCCCATAGTAAAGCCCATGACGTTAGAGGTATGTCTACTTCTTTCGCTCTTTTTGCCGGTTCGTCTTTAGATGAGGTCATGCAGGTGGCAGGATGGAAATCTGAATCCACTCTTACATCCTTTTATCTCAAAGACCAGAGTGCAGCAGCTTCCTTCTTTCGTAACATTACTATCTTAACTAAAAAAGCCGAAGACCATTTACCAAGCACTTCCCACCATTTTCGTTAGGACTGTGCGTCTGTGAGAAATGGTGAGAGTCTTATTTTGGTTTTTATTTATTTCTTTAAGTTCAAGTTTTCCTTATTTGTTAATCACGGTGTGATTGCATTAAATGCACTTTTATGTTATGTTATTAACATTTGGATAAGATTGGTTTGATTTTTATCCTTGTTTGTTGATTCTCAAATCTCCCACCTAATGTTTAAATGGGGCACTGACCAAATCTACGGGTTTAGCAAGTAGTGATTGAACGGTAATGGATGTTTTTGTGGTGTAGTAACAACCCCCCACAGATCCCCCTTGTGGGTTGATCTGTTGTTTTATTAACCACTATGAAAACATACTTACCGTTCAATCACTACGACACGGCCTCAGCCACCCCGCGTGGTAAGATTTGAGAATTGGCCTTTAATATTTAGCACTTAAATTTAGAAAAGTGAATCTGTTTCCTATTTGGGCTCCAGTGCGCATGCGCAAGCGCGCTTAGTGACAGGCGTCACTATGGGATGCGTATAGACTGGTGCCAGTCTATATCTGTCAGTATGCTGGAGATGGACTTAACCAGTAGCCTGGTTGAGGGTCCATATTAAGAGGAATAGGCATGGGGAGGTGTGTAGGCAAGCATAAAAATCTTATTCTGATAGCTAAATGCAGATAATTGATTTAGCAGGTAGTGATTGACAAGTAGTGATTGAACGGTAAGTATGTTTTTATAGTGGTTAATAAAACAACAGACCAACCCACAAGGGGGGGGGAAGGGTTCTGTGGGTTTTTTTTATGGACATAGGAAAAAAATGATAAAAAATAGCATGAAAACAGAACATATTTTCATGCCCTGATACATTTGTAACGTTTTACGCCTTTAAAGCTTACTATACCTTATAATATTCATCATCGCGGGAGTGAAATTATTAATTAGACCGCCTAAATATTACGCACAGTTAAATAAACATCGTTTATTTTGTCAAAATTAATCATAAATCAGCAAACAGGTTGCGAAAAGACGTAAATCGTGTGATTGTATTTAATTATGATGTAATTATCTCCCTTTCTTCTTTCATTTCCGATTCGGCCCGAGGACGAATTCATGCCTTGAAGAAAATAATAACTGTAATATTGCGAACGCGAATTTCATAAGTTAATATAATATTGTGTATAGAAGATAACGTTTTAAAAAATGGTTTGAGTAATAATTTTATATAGAATTATATCCTAATCAGCAAAATGTATTCAGCATAATATTTATTAGTGAGATTTCTATGCATTCGGTCGATTTAATTTTGGGACGACTGCATTATGTTAATTAGCCGGTGACGTAAATAAAATGGATGCCGTTGTTTAGAAATGTTTTCCCCGATACAAATTTCAATGACAAATTCCCGCGTTAGTATTGTGTTTTATATTGCAAATTTATCTGAGACTACCAGAGAAAAGACGAGTGGATATTTGTTTAATTAATTCGCTGCTTGATTTCTCTCAGCGTACAGCGAGTTACACAATATGCGCAATTGGGGCCACGTTCAATTATTAAGGAACGTAGCTTAATGGAAAGTATGGCCATTATTATTCATTACACTTTTCATGCTCGTTAGTATCTTTTATTTTTAACAATCCTGATACGAAAAAGTGAAGATATGTTCATATTCAGGTTTTTTTAATTTTTTTTTTATAATCGGTTATGAAACCGTCAGTGCAGGATATCGGTTTTAAATATGGTATCGGTATATCACGCAGCCCTTAGTGGTGGGGTTGACTAGTTTATCCCTTTAATGCTAAATCTAGCCAAAAACGGTTTCTGCAGTGGTCTTGGGAAATTTCCATTTGCAGACCAAGAGATGACTGTTTTTGGAAATTTACCACTGGAATGACTGGATCGATAGTCAAGTCAGTCATTCCAGTGATAAATTTTCAAAAACAATTTTCTCTTGGTTTGAAGCTGGACATTGTCTCTGAGAAAGTAGACATTTTCTTGAAAAATTTTTAGGGTTAAAGGACCACACAGTGATCAAAAGAGAAAAACGACTGATTGTAGATGTAGAATATTTCTAATACTACAGCCGCAGAATACAGTAATTATTCATACATACTGTCGCATGATGATCTGATGGTACAATTCCAATGCGCTGATTGTTACACCTTCATATGGTAAGGATACCTATTGTTGGGGTAGGGGAGAAGGCTAATTGTTCAGTATTCAGTACCATATATATAGATAGATAGATAGATAGATAGATATAGATATATATGCAGTCACCCGATCATAACAATATCCATAGATCTCAAACCCATAGACCTCCTTTTTAGTCAATGTTAGGATTATTCTGTTGATTATTTAGAAACTAATTTGACTGTTCCTAGTCGAATTGATTTCAAAATATTGAACAGTATTCATAGATCTAAGATTCATAGATCTTTGTAGTCGATGTTAGAGATACTATGTTGAATATTTTGACTGTTCTCAGTATAATGAAGTTTGAGACATGGATATTAATAGGTTTTGGCTAGTTCGTTTCATCCAAATTAGTTTCAAAATATTCAAGAGAATCTTTATTAAATAGTAAACACATACAATTTGTACAAGAGCACTTGGTCCGTCATAAATTACACATTCGTGACAACTTATCTATGTCATTTATGACGTAATTCATTATGACATCATCCTACACATCACACAGTTGATTATGATGTCATATGACTGATGATAAACTGGAAAGGTCTATTGAGAGCCATGCACAGTATCATCCATTCAAGTGCCGTGCCATATGTTAATTGTTGTGTAATTGTGTGCTAGTTTGTATTTTCTTTCAATTAATCAAACTTTGTTGGCAAATCCGACATGTGGACATATGCCCAGATAAAAACATTGTAAATGACATTAACATCGAATATATCATATCATGCATTTATATAACTATATACAACGCACCCATGCACATTCATACATACACCTATGCGTACATACAGACATGCACATAATTGTACGACATGGGAAATATAAATTTATCATCAAGTAGATCAAATTCAGAGAATTCATTCAGTTTATGGAAGAGATTTTCATGATTATCGCTATGAAGTGAGCAATTCATTAGAAAGTGTTTTTCTTCAACTAGTATATTAGGCATGCGATATTGATAATTAGTAATGTGTGCAACATATATTTTATGTCTGACGATGTCATCCTGTCTCTCACATATGGTGACCCTGAAAATAGTCGTTGTGACGAATCAATTGTTTGACGATGTCTAGTGACTCTAGTCATCCGCATCTTCCGCGCTACAGCTGCTTTTGACCGATCAGGCGAGGCGCCGCTTCAAGCAGCGTACAAAGCACTATCTCAACCCTGGCATACAAATGGATTTACTTCCTCATCAATAATCATATAACTGGATTGTCATCACTGCTGGTGGTGGTGGCAGTGGCTGTAACTACGCCTATATAATAAGTTGTACTTATATAATTTATACTACCATCAAATTTGTAGGTGACGTTCAACTAGACTGTATCAACATCTACAACAGAGTCAGCTACTTCGTCATCCATTTGTGCTGCTTAGGGAACAAATGTGGGATGGAATATATGATTACGAGATGCGCTCTATTAGTGTTTATTATTGTTGTGCGAGAGAGAGAGAGGAGGGGAATGTTCAACAAACTATTTAATACAAACCTTTGCGTTGCATATGCTAATTCTTATTGAAAGTCGCAAAGAAACATTTTTTGAGAAACATTAACAACCACTCAAGTGGTCCACTAAAGTTAAGAACCACCAGAATTTGTCATATGTCGTCGTCAGAACTTGTCTGCAGATTTTGATTGATCAAGTGCTTGGGAGTGAAAATCTTAGTTTTTATGAAAAATCTAGTGGAAATTGTCAAAACGCTACTCATCATTGACCGCTTGACAGATTTCAACCCTAGTTGGCTGGACAGCCCTAATCGAGGTAGGCTACAGAACATCTATTTATTAGCTCACCTAGCCTGAAGGGCCAAGTGAGCTTATGCTGTGGTGACCGCCCGTCGTGTGTCCATCCGTCAACTTTTCCTTTAAACGACTTCTCAAGAACCACTGGGCCGATTTCAATTATATTGGGCAGGAAGCATCCTTAGGGCATAGGGATTCAAGTTTGTTTAAATTAAGCCAATCGACCAATTTGTCCGGTGGCTATCTTGGATTTTGGCCAATTTTAGGAAACATCTTTAAAAGTCTTCTCCGAAACCTTTATGGGGATTGATGCAAAAACACATGAAATATGATCTGGGGCAAGAGCTGAACCAAGTTTGTTCAAGGGAACTTGATTGGTCAAATGGTTCGGCACCCATCTTTGTTGACCTAGTTTTAGCGAAAACGTCATCTCCAGAACCGCTGAATGGATCGGGTCAAAATTTGGCGGATATGATTAGGGATTAAGGGCCAATAAAGTTTGTTCAAGGGAAGTTGAACCGTAAAAAAACATGGCCACCATGGGCCAATCCAAATATAGCGTGTTTGGTGGCCATATTGGATTTTATTTGATGGATTTTGAGGCCAAAATTGGTGTTATATATGTTTTTTGGGTATTCTAATCTAAAATTTGTCATTTTCGAAACTGTCGGATAAATGGTTTGGCGACCATCTTGGATTATTTTCCCGGCAAAGGTGCCCATACAAAAGCAATGGGAAATTTTTTATGTTTTCTTCTGGAGAACTACTAGGCCGATTTCAGTTATATGGGGCAGGAAGCATCCTTAGGCCTTAGGGATCCAAGTTTGTTCAAATGAAGCCGATCGGCTAATTTGACCGGCGGCCATCTTGGATTTTGGCCGATTTTAGGAAATGTCAAAATCTTGTTCTCTGAAACGGCTTGGGGAATCGATTCAAAACTTATGAAACGTCATCTAGGCAAAGGCGTAAGCCAAGTTTGTTCAAGACGACTTTATTGACCGAATGGTTTGGTGGCCATCTTGGATGACCTAGTTTTCCCAAAAACGACTTCTCCAGAACCGCTGAATTGATCAGGCCAAAATTTGGGAGATATGATTAGGGACTAAGGGCCATTAAAGTTTGTTCAAAGGAAGTTGCTCTGTCAAAAAACATGGCTGCTGTGGACGAATCAAAATGTAGCGTGTTTGGCGGACATATTGGATTTTTTTATTTGATGGATTTTGAGGCCAAAATTGGTTCTGTATGTTTTTGGGTATTCTGAGCTCAAATTTGCAATTTTTTAAGCTGTCCGATGAACGGTGAGGTGGCCATCTTGGATAATTTTCTCGTCAACAGCTCCCATGCTAAAGCAATGGGAAATTAAAAATCTCGAGAACTACCAGGCCAATTTCAATTATATTTGGCAGGAAGCATCCTTAGGGCATAAGGATCCGAGTTTGTTCAAATGAACCCGATCAGCCAATTTGCCTAGCGGCCATTTTGGATTTCGCCCGATTTCAGGAAATGTCTAAAAATCTTCTCCGAAATCACTTGGGGAATCTTCATCTAGGCCAAGAGGTAAGCCAAGTTTGTTCAAGAGGACTTGATTGACCAAATGGTTCAGCAACCATCTTGGATGACCTAGTTTTCACGAAAATGACCTCCAGAACCACTGAAGGGATCAGGCCGAAATTTGGGCCATTAAAATTTGTTCAAGGGAAGTTGATCCATCAAAGAAACATGGGTGCCGTGGGCCAATCAAAATGTAGTGTGTTTGGTGGCTATATTGTACTCGCAAAAATGTCCATAAACTCATTTAAAAGACTGCTAAATAGGGCTGGGCGGTATACCGGTTTCACACCGTCTCACGGTTTTTTATGGTGACGGTTTAAAAACCATTACAAAAATAAAAAACCGAAAAACTGTCCGTAAGATCGCCATTGCGCGATCCTAAACTATCTGTCCTAAACTAGTTTGTTCTTGACTTGCGGTTTATTATTATCATCTAGTGTAACCATTTGCTAATAGGGACATAAAATACAGTCATTTATAACTATTAGCCATGGGAAAGCAAGGGTGTTGGTGAAATCCCAACAAATCGGCCGAAGGCGACACTCGGCGGTGAAATCCCAACAAATCGACCGAAGACGGCACTCGGCAAATATGATTTGATTTGCCAGCAATGAATTTTGCATGACATAAGCTCTGCAGGTTCAATGTAAGATTGAATAATTTTAAAATCTAAATTTCTTTATAACAAATAATTATTTTTTCAATTCGACTTTGTACAAAGTTTAATTAGGATTCCAAATGTTATATGATACAAAAAAATATCAAGAAACACGCTACGAAAACAACGATGCTATACAATGAACTCCCAATCCAAACATGTCATTATTTCCCGTAGATTTCGACAAACATAAAATGATCCATCACGGAGTAAGACATACGAGACAAATTGCTTGAACACCCGAGAAATGAAAATGATTAAGTCGCTTCTTACGTTGGCGGAGTAGTTACAAGTAAAATAAACCTCTTGTATGATGTATGATTACTGTATTCTGCCGCTGTAGTAGTAGAAACATCCTACAGCTGCAATCAGTCCTTCGCTTTTGCCCACTGTGTCTTGTCCTCAGCCGAAATCCTTCGCTTCCTCAGGTCCATTCTTGACTTGAGTGTACCGAGTCCTGCTTTCTTGAGGTCCCTCGTAGCATGCTTAGCAGATTTATGCAATGACGTCCTCTCCTGGCTTTGTATTTGCTGGCGCCAAGTATGGCGAATTCCAAGGCTCTCTGTGCTGGTGTCTCTTCTGACATCCTTAGCACACTGCTTGCAGTACTGCTGACATTTCTGCATGCGGCGTCATGGGGAACATAGCTTTCCAGTCCTTCTGGAAGCTATGGATTCGTAGATCAAAGATGCCCTTGATTAAAAGGCTGCGTTTATACAATCCTTGCTGCTGTATAACTAACAGCTGGGCAGCTCCAAAGGCAGCTCTAGACAAACTCGATGCCTGCCACCGCAAACACCTACGCACCATCACTGAACACAGCATAATTTCCAACGATGCACTATACAAGATGTGTAATACGTCGCCGCTGTCTGTAAAAGTCGCCCAGCAAAGATGGCCCATGTTTGGCCATGTGCTAAGGATGCCAGAAGAGATAAACATCTTAACCTCTCAAATACGAGCAGGCGTAATGTGATTGGTTGTTAAGAAATTCATCTGCCGTAATATTCACTACTATCGATTTTATGAATGAAATTTGTAATATTTTTTATCACGTGACTTCTGCTCGATAGGTGTTAGAATCACATCGTTTTGTTTCATGGACCGGACCGGTCTTTTTCGTCTTCGTATATCTTCAAGACTACGGAGAGATGATTTAAGTAGATTTAAGTTAGATTCACGAATCATTGCGTTTATGTTGTCAAATTATCATAATCTCTTTATAATATGACATATGAACCTTGAAAAATAGTCAAACACAACTTTTTGTGAGAATTCTTGAGGTGCGATTTCTGAGAAATGACTGCCCTTTAGTTATGTGCTGAGTGACATTCACCCGCATGAACGACAGTTTATTGAGGAGTATTACTAAATACCGAGTACTCGAATACAAACACATGACTTACTAGACTAGATCATACTGGAGGTGGTTATGCGAACTCTAACCGTATGAGCGCTACTCTACTAGAAGCCTAATCTCGCTCTCATATCCGAGTTCCTACTTGCACGCATTAGATTTTACTACGCTTTCGAAAATAGTTACCTAATAGCAGTGTTGAAAATCAACATTTTAGTAGTTAGAGTGTTATTTTCACGACATCACGTGAACCGGACTTTATTTATTTTATTTGTTTAACTACTGTTTTGAGATAGATAGCGTCGAAGTGAGCAGTCGTACATAGTTACTGTTCTAATTTCGTGGCAATTTATGTCAGTTGCCAAAACGCAAAATACATGTATTGTTTGTAGCTAATGAAAACGGCATATTTTCATATTTCAAATTGTTTTCGAGCATTCTAACCCCTTAAACCGGTATTTTGTTAATACTGGTTTAATTAGTGATGCCGTCACCGGTTTTCTTTAAGGCCAAACCACCCAGCCCTACTGCTAAACCACCCACCAACAATATTGACAAAAATTGATGGTGCTCCAGGTGAGCGACACAGGCCCCCTTGGGCCTCTTGTTATTTAATGGTTCAGTTTTTTTGGGTGAAAATCATAAACTTTACAGCAAGTTCTCAAAATGCATCTCCTCCATAGACGCTTGGTGGATTTTATTCAAATTTGGCTGGAAGGATGCCATAGTGGTAGGCTCTAGAATTTCTTCAAAATTTTGATTGGTCAACTTTTGGTTGGCAGTTGGATTTTTTTTTTTTTTTTCCAGAACCATTTAAAAAGCTACTCTAATTAGTGGCGCGATTTCAATGAAACTTTGATGGAATGATCTTATGGTGGTAGACTTCAACATAGCAAACGAGAATTTTGAGTGATCAATTTCTATGGTGGCCATCTTGCATTTTGCGAAAATTATCCATGTCTTCCGGTATTTAAATGCAAATGGTTCAAATGCAAATGGTCCAGGTGAGCATTACAGGCGCTTGGGCCTCTTGTTGATACCGGTATTGATAAGCCGTCTATATTTATTTTCTGTTTGGAGTCAAGCTTCATAGTTCATTGGAGTTGTAAAGTCAAGCTTCATGGTTGCATTGCAACCACATTTAGACAGTTCCACAGTATTCAACTGTTGCAGAGGGGACATTTGCACAGCTTTAATGGTGTACAGAGATCTAGAAAAGCTTTTCAATAATTGTGTGATTTTCTATAGAAATTTAGTAAATTGGTTTTTTTGGAAATTAATTGTTTTTTTTAATAAAGTTATTATACATTATTAGCAATAGAACTGAAATTAATTGAGTGAGTGGCTATTTCAGCACTCATGATTTTAAAAATTAATTGGGTGATTGGCCATTGTTATTTGGTGAAAACGCCAAAACCCTGCTTATCTAGAGCTCTGGGTGTATATCTCTCCTAGAACTAACAGTAGCTGATAATTTCTAGACTGATTTGGGGAGACTGATATTGATGTTCACATGGGCAAAGATATCTTCAGTTGCTCAAGCGTGTGTAAAAATATTCTAAGAATCATCTGTTGCGGAGGGACATTGTACAAATCCACATCTGCCTCAAGGTGTGATATCATGAAATAATTGTCTGATATGAGGGATGGTGCCAATTTATCATAGCATCTAAGAAATAAATATGTTTATATACCTTAAAAACAAGTGGATAAAATTCATTTATCTATCACGGTTAAAGAGGGAATGGGAAATTTCTAAAACTGATACACCTGCGTTGAGGAGGGAACAGTCAGTTGTCGCGGAGGGGACATGTACAACTTGTGGATGCATTAAGCAATAATCTGGCTATGAAAAAGCAACTCGCAATACCAATTTATAAAAAAATACATATTGATATCGATTTTAAAGACCTCTCTTCCTCTTCAACCTCTTTGTAATGAAAAATGGAACATGCTACTCATTGTGGCAAAATCTAGTTAGGCCATCCTTAAATAATAGTTTGGTTGTCCTCTCCCATCCAACCCTAAAAAATCTTGCCTACTCAAAATCCTTTTTTGTAGTTTCCTGTGAAGAATTGTTTTTATCTTCTGATGTAAGTTCATTGGGAGATTGAATTGACGCTCCAGCCATATCTAGAATGCTAAATTATGGAAACGGGAACTAAAGTAAACCTAGTGTTCAACGGTTAGACATGATCTCTATGAAAGCATCTGTTTATTCCTCACGTTTTTTTGAAAAAGTAGATAAAAACTTAATTTTTTATAGGAATATGAATGACTATGTCCCTCTGTGACAATAAGTTCACTTATAATAATAGGTTTTTTTATTTATATAATTCTGAAGTAATAGTTTCCAGAGCATCTTGGTCACAAACTATAATAGAATTAGTAGTTTCATTTAAAGATGTTTAAATATAACAAAATGGTTGGAAAAATAATTAGCAAGATGGCACGGAGGCGACATTTGCTACATTCAAATTCAAGTTGGTCATTCCAAATTAGATTCTGAACCAATTTCAAATCATGTGCTATATCATACTACTAACCTAAGACTTGCTACCCATCAATAGCTAAAAGTTCCATCCTCCTTTGCTTGCTTAAGAATAGGAGAGTTGGAAATTTATAATAAATCTGTCCCCTCCGTGACAAAGAAAATGAACACCATATACAAGTAAATGAGTTTTTCAACATTAAACGGGTGAAATGCATTGAAAATACTTGTAGATATAGAAAATATAGATATTCTGCTATATAAAGATAAAGTAATTTCAACTACAGTGGAATTTTGAAAAATGTCCGGCTTGGTGGACTTTACTGTGGAATCTGCTATTTATGGTATCCACCATAACCCTTTAACCCTCAAATTTCACTTTCTCATTGAAAATGTTGATTTGCAAACCAAGAAGATATTTTTTTTTAATTTACCACTAGAATATGACTTGCTTGGTTATGGAGCCAGCCATTCCGGTAGTAAATTTTCCAAAATAGTCTTCCCGTGGTCTGCAAATAAAGCTTTCTGAAGCCTATTGCATTTTTGGCCGAGTCTTAAGGGGTTAAATTTTCTGGCTTGCGTAAGGACTATCATATGCCCCCCCCCCCCTCCATTAGAATGCCACAATGGCTTGTCTCTCGATGTAATATGTAATAGTATTATGGACTTCTAATCCAGTACAGCTCATAAATATACGTTAAAATGTTTCCAAACCAAAAACAGAAACATGTTAGTTAGTACAATTTTGAAAACGATGTAAGAAATATAAGGCAGCAATCAAATTAACTCCAAATATTCAATAATACATTTTTTTTTTTTGGGAAACATGTTAAGTTATTTTTTTAGCTGTATTATAATATTGATTGTGTTATCAAATGTTTTTCCCTCAGTACTAATCTACAGAGATGTCTCAAGAGAATGAGTCACTTGATCTGTCCAGTGGAGTGTTTGGTTTGCCATTGAGTTCAGGAGCTGGGCCTGATAATCCTGAGTTTCTGATGACTCCTGGTGCACAAGCGTTATCAAATCCAGGTGCAGGTACACGAGCAATAGCATCCCTTGATGCTGACGACGAAGATGATGATGATTTCGGTGAGACATTATCTGAAAGGTATGTTTCGAGACAATATGTTCCTAATTGAGGTGCCAGGGTAAACCGCACCCACTTTATACCCCGCCAAAAAATTTGGGCGGTTTATGTAATGCCGCCGTCCAGGCGGGCGGGCGGGCGGCAGAGTGGTTTCCGGATGATAACTCTGTTACCGTTTGTCGGATCATATTGACACGTCATAGGATGGTTGGACTTGGTCTTGGGAAGTAACCTATCGTGATCATGATGATCCGAAATCCAAGGCTGGTGGCCATCTTGAAAATTGGTTTCCGGATGATAACTCTGTTACCGTTTTGCGGATCACGTTGAAACTTCATAGGGTAGTTGGACGAGGTCTTGGGAAGAAACCTATCGAAATCGATGATGATCCGAAATCCAAGATGGCCACCAGCAACCAGCGGCCATCTTGAAAATTGGTTTCCGAATGATAACTCTGTTACCGTTTGTCGGATTGCATTGAAACTTCATAGGGTGGTTGGACTAGGTCTGGGGAAGAAACCTATCAAAATCGACGATGATCTGAAATCCAAGATGGCCGCCAGCCACCGGCGTTCATCTTGAAAATTGGTTTCTGGATGATAACTGTTACCGTTTATCGGATCGCTTTGAAACTTCATGGAGTGGTTAGACTATGTCTGGGGAAGAAACCTCTCGAAATTGACAATGATACAAAATCCTAGATGGCCGCCAGCCACCGGTGACCATCTTGAAAATTAGTTTCCAGATGATAACTGTTACCGTTTGTCGGATTGCATTGAAACATCATAGGGTGGCTGGACTTGGTCTTGGGAAGAAACCTATCGAAATCGATGATGATCCAAAATCCAAGATGGCCACCAGCCTCTGTCTTTGAAGTCCCTGACTATCAATTTCCAGAAAACTATACAGGGTAAACTGTTGAATATTTTGAAACTAATTTAACTGTGAGCTTTTGCTGCCAAAGCTGGGAGCTGTTGCGGCCTATGTTAGCAACAGCAACCGGTCAGATTAGTTTTAAAATATTCAACAACATGGTTATTAAATAGTAGACATACAATTCATAAAACAATGCTTGGTCCATCATCAATTAATCATTCGTGATGCACTTATCTATGATACTCATGATGTCATTGATTATGACATCATCCTTAACATCACATAGTTGATTATGATCTCATATGATTGACTGAGCAACCGGAAAGGTCAATTCTTTAAACCTTTACTAGTAAAGATTGTAAAGAAATTATGAATTTTCTTCTGCTTAAGCTGATCACCATTTGCAGGCTAACATGTCAGTAGTGAAGACGTTTTTTTGAAAATTTGCCACTGGAATGACTGGTTCTGTTATCGAGCCAGTCATTTTGGTGGTAAATTTTGAAAAATATTCTATTGGCCTGGAAATGGACATTCCTCAAGACCATTGCAGATATGAGATTTGACAGACTTGATCACTATTAAACAGTGTTGATTGGAAGCTGGTCCTGTTGTTGACTATAATAACTTTGAGTGGTATTTTCTTCAGCATATTCAACAGCGCTGACTTGATAAAACTTTGACAGCTGAAAAACGTCTCACTTGAGCAAATTTACATGGCAACTTCCAACCTTAGACTTTTAACCAATTAAATCTGAGTTGCCATAGACATTTGCTGCACTGATACATTTTTTCAGATCTGGGAAGCTTTATGAAATCCAGTCCTGCTTAATTACATGTACATTTCAGTATTACCTCTTTAACACTCAGAATGGCCAAAACGACTTTTGCAATGGTCTTGGGAAGTGCCCATTTGCAGACCATGAGAAGACTAATTTTTAAAATTTACCACTGGAATGACTGGCTCAATAACCTGATAAATTATCAAAAATACCGGTAGTCATCTCTTGGCCTGCAGATGGATCTTTTTTGAGAAAATTTAAATTTTAATGAAGTTTTTATGGTTAAAGGGGTAACACTCAAACTGGTCAAAATTGGCTACTGCAGTTGTCTTGTGAAATGTCCATTCATAGAGTAAGAGCAATTTTCAAAGATAATCTCTTGGTCTGGATTTGGATATTTTCTATGAAAAAGGTTTTCTTGAACGAGATTTAAATGGTTAAAATGATCAGGTAGTTTAATTACCCCTTTAAATAAGCCTTCTATATTTATTGTATGTTTGAAATCAAGCTTCCTAATCACATTTCTGGTTGCAAATTTATCACTGGCTCGAGTTATAGGTTTTGAGCCAGTCATTCCAGTGATAAATTTGCAAAAATATTCTTTTGGTAGATGCAAATTTATGGACATTTCTTGAGACCACTGCAGAAGCTGTTTGTGGCCCCCTTGATGGGCAAAAGTTACTGTGTCTTTGATGTCTTATAAATGCAGGGGATACTATAGTATATATGGATGTTACATTATTGCCCCAGACTTTATCGCGGTATATGATCAGGGATGGGGTAAATTCCATTTTATCAATTCCAATTCCATTTTCACATCAATTCATTTTATCAATTCCAATTCCATTTTCACATCAATTCATTTTATCAATTCCAATTCCTCCCAGATAAGTTCAGTTCCAATAAAGCATCTAATAACAGCTGGCATAATAAATATCATCAACCTGCATATAGAATGAAATGTGGTAAATGGTATATAGATCATTTATGATGAAATACATTAAGGGCATATAAAGATCAGTGTATAATACAGATATTACATGTACATTTTATAGCCAACAATGTTCAGTAAATCTATGACAAATATGACTGGAATTGATTTGGAATTTATCAAGAGTCCTCAGATTTATCAATTTCAATTCAAATTCAAATTCCGGAATTGAATTGGAATTGACTGATAAATTCCAATTCCAATCGGAATTGACCCCAACCCTGTATATGATGCAGAAAATATCACGATATATCGTGAGTCCTAATATCAGATGTAGGCAAAGGTCTTGGTTGGTATGGCTGTTAGGACAGGATATCTGTCCACATTGCTATTACAGTACAGTACAACTCAGAAATAACCTAACATGTTTCCAACACAAAATAAAACATCCTGGTGAATTATTTGAACTTAATTTGATTAGGAGCCATTGTTGCCTTAGGCAACAATGGCTTCCAATCAAATAAGTCCAAAATACTCAACAGTACATTTCTTACATTGTTTTTAAATTTGTACTAACTAACATGTTTCTGTTTTTATTTTGTTATGAGCTGTACTGTATCAGTAAAATGTGATTATTCTAGCCTCTACCATGTCAATTTCTGTTAATTTGTCAGTTATCAAGCAAGCATTCTGATTCCAATTTTCAAAAATACTCTTGTGAATATAGATATTTCTCAAAATAAGCTGAAGAAGACATTTTGGCTGGCTTGGTCTCTTATAAGTTCATCTTAGTGTTTGCTTTATTATTTCAGGATTATAGGCTTGAATGAGATGTTCCCCGAAAAAATACGAGGTTTTATCGGATCGCTTGCATCATTCTCTGTAGCTACAACTAAGACTTTATTCACGCTCGGTAAAGGTGCCATGTGGATAGCTGCATCATCAGCGTCTATCTTAATCCTTCCTGTCATGTTTGAGTCAGAGCGTGCCCAGCTTCAGGAGCAGCAACTTCAACAACAAAGACAGATTTTATTAGGTCCGAATGCGGCAGTGTCCGGCATCGGTAGCTCTCATGGTCTCTTGCCCGGGGCGATGCCCCCAGGAATGATGCAAATGGCAAAATAACGTTTCCTCACTAGTTAGTTTTTAATGTAAAAGTCTTGACCAGTTAGACACATAGATGCAGCAGGTGATAGTACCTATGATAAGTAAAAAGTAAGTTATTTGAAGATAACAGACTGTGTCCATTTGCAGACCAAGAAAAGACTTATTTTAGAAATATTGTCACTGGAAAGACTAGGGGTTCGTCTCGAAAAATGATGTTGCTGAAACTTTTGTTGCTCTACCACAGCATTAGCACAATGGAAAGATCCGATCTGTGACTCAAGTATGATGTCATACTCAGTTACGTCACTTGATGTGTAGGCTGACATCACAGCACATAATGACATATCTAGCTCTGTCATGAACATTGAAAAGTATGTCACGTGTATGAATTGTATGTCATTATTAGATTTACTATTTAATAAAGAGTCTGTTGAATATTTTGAAACTAATTTGACTAGGCGCTTTTGCTGCCGTAGCTGTATGGCAGGAACAGCGACGAACAAAATTAGTTTCAAAATATTAGACAGCTTACCTGTATTGTTAAATTGGGATCCTGGGAATTCAGTGTTCAAAGTATATAAATCAATCCCAACATGCACAAAACTGTGCCCGCCTGTACAGAGTTAAGCTATAAAAGGGTGGGGCATAGCTATAACTGGCTCCATCTATTAGCAGTAACGTCTGTGGGAAAGGATCTGAGACTAAACCCTTTATAGCAGATTCAAAATCAGTCTGGATCAGGCCTTAGGCTCGCCTCAATACTTTTCCTAATGGACACAATAATAATTTGGACTGTCCAATAGCGAGGCGAATTCCGCTTTTTATAGGAGAATCACATGGTCGAAATGCAGACATTTCATTGGTTAGTATAATAACTGTTGTTATCTCATAAATAAATTAACATGTTTCCAAAGCAAAAACATGTTATTTTGAACACGATGTAAGAAACATTCTGTGGAATATTTTGAACATAATGGACCTTTCCGGTTTTAGCTATGCCCCGCCCATCTCTAGCTAAGCTCCACCCACACCTCGCTCGTGTTGGGATCGATCGATCGATCTCTGAACACCCTGACTATCAATTTCCAAAAAAAATACACAGGTAAGCCATTAAATATTTTGAAACTAATTTGACTGGGTGCTGTTGCTGCCCTGTCAAATTTGTTTCAAAATATTCAACAGCATGTTTATTAAATAGCAAAGAATTACAAAGACATACAAGTCATACAACGTGTTGGACTATTTAAGATTTGATGATGGTCTTAGGGTTGCACGATTTTTGCTTTGAAACATCGCGATCGAGATTATAAAAAAAATCGCGATTTTCGCTTAAATCGTAGGTCCAAATTCCCAAAAGTATAAACCGGGGGGTAACGTGACAAGTCACCAAAACTAGAAAAAGTTGAAATGATACAAAAAATAGCACGTTGTTAGAACACAATTACATGCGACAAATTCTTATCGTTCTACGTCTATGCTTAATGCATACCTTATATCGCGGGAGTGAAATTATTAATTGGGACCACCTAAATATTGTGTATAGTTTAATAAACATCGTTTATTTAATCAAAATTTGACAAATGTCGTCGAGTAAAAATATAAATTCCGCTTCATCTTATAGCCTCTCTTTGTAGGACGAGTTTAAGTTATTACCCGAGTAGCGCGAAGACGCTAATATTAGTACCCGGGGAGATACTGCGCAATACAGATACATAGGATGGTAGCTTTGAGTAGCTACGATAGTAATGGTGTAAACTCATCCTATAGTGCAGTTTATAGTTGCTTTCAGAATGTACGAATTACATTTAAGAGTAATCAACAGAAGCGCACAGTTCAAAATACAACAATCTGGAATGCTGTTGTGTTATTTTCTTTAATTAGGCATGACAACCGAATCAAAATGGAAAAATTAGTACACAGCCTGAAATTGCTAAAAGAACGAAAAAGAATTATGTTCAGTGATTATTGCCTAACACTGCAACTAAGTATATACTTGGTATTTCACGACAGACTCAGGGTCTGCAGCGAAAGAAAGAAAATTATATGGCGCTTCGACGGTGTAGCTAGCTGGTTTTCTCAATGACAAAGGTGTTACCTCGCTATTGTTAGGTGGTTTACCAGAGCTTTGTGTTTTGATTTTGACTTAGTGAACACATGCATGAAGCTATCAAGAAAAAACACAATGGATACATGCGCGAATGGATTATAACTCTATTCGTTTAGAGAATGCTGTTGCGTTATTTTCTTTAATTAGGCATGACAACCGAATCAAAATGGAAAAATTAGTACACAGCCTGAAATTGCTAAAAGAACGAAAAAGAATTATGTTCAGTGATTATTGCCTAACACTGCAACTAAGTATATACTTGGTATTTCACGACAGACTCAGGGTCTGCAGCGAAAGAAAGAAAATTATATGGCGCTTCGACGGTGTAGCTAGCTGGTTTTCTCAATGACAAAGGTGTTACCTCGCTATTGTTAGGTGGTTTACCAGAGCTTTGTGTTTTGATTTTGACTTAGTGAACACATGCATGAAGCGATCAAGAAAAAACACAATGGATACATGCGCGAATGGATTATAACTCTATTCGTTTACTGCTGAATGACGAGTTTTAAAACTTTATAGTCTGCTCAATTTTTTTCACGATTTTTCGATTTTTTCAATTACATCGTAGAAAATCGCAATTTTTTTTCAAAATCGCGCAAGCCTAGATGGTCTATATGGAACCCTTTGTGACGTAATGATTGTGACGTCATCATACACATGCTGATTATGATGTCATACGAGGTTAGATGATGGATGGATACTCTGGAATCATGAATTGGATTGAAAGACATTGCTGCCTATGTTCAAAATATTCAACAGTACAATTTATTTTGTCTTGGAAACATATTATGTTATTTCTGAGCTGCACTGTATTCATATTTCTCGGTATGCAAATATCTCCCAATGCTAAATGTGCAGTGGTCTTGTATAGTAAATTCTTTTATTTTGCCCCCTGATTCTATCATTCGCTTGAGAAAGTCAGGGATTTATACTCTTCTAGATAACCTACCAACTATTCATAGGTACTGACTTATTGCCGACTTTGTACATAGGCTTAAGAAGAGAACATATACACAGATTTAACAAAGATTTGTTATGGAATTTTATAAATAATAAAAGTTTCATTTACATGCATGTCTGATTTTAATGCCTATTATTAGCTCACCTGGCCTGAAAGATCAAGTGAGCTTATGCCATGGCGACCATCCATCCGTCTGTCAGCTGTCTGTCCCTCAAATCGATTCTCTTTAATGGTTTGGCAGATTTAAACCAAATTTGGCTGGAATTATCCTATGCTTATACCCTCCAGACCTTTTTTCAGAATTTTGATTGGTAAATGTTTTTTGGTTGAAAATCTTAGATTTTGTGAAAAATTTACCAGATATTGCCAAAACGCTGCTTCTCCTTAGTTGCTTGACATATTTCAACTAAATTTGGCTAGGGTGGCTCACTCATATATAAAAAATAGCATGGTAGAATGCTGAAGCTTTATTCAAAATCTTGATTGATCAATTTTTTAGGTGAAATGGTCAGAATGCTACTTCGCCATAGCTGCTTGACATATTTAAGCCAAATTTGCCTAGAAGGATTCGATGGTGGTGGGCTCTAGAACAACTATTCAAAATTGTAATTGATGAATTTTTTGGGTGAAAAATCTACCGGAAATTGTCAAGATGCTACTTCTCATTAACTGCTTGACAGATTTCAACTTAATTTGGCTGGAGTGACTATGGGGCTAGGCTTCAGAACATCTAAACAAATTAAATTTTTCCGGTGGCCATCTTGGATTTTCTAAAAGTTTTGGGAAATCAGTTAAAAGGCTACTCCTCAGTAAACGCTTGGCCGGAAGGACCCTATGTTCTGGCTTCAGAACTTGTATACAGAATTTTGATTTGTCAATTTTCGGCGGCCATTTGGATTTTCCAGAAATTCCTTAAAATGCTTAACTAATGCCCCAATTTCAACGATTTGGTGGAATGATCCTATGGTGATCGGCTTCCAGACTGCTAATGAGTGTTTTGATTGGTCAATTTTTCTCACCAGACCATTGAATTTCCAAATTTTTTTAGAAATCCTTTAAAACACTACTTAAGCAATGGACATATTTCAATGAAACCTGGCTGGAAGAATCCTATGGTCATATGCTTCCAAAATTGTGTACAGGAATTTGATTAGTTGATTTTTACAGTGGCCATCTTGGATTTTAAAAAGATTTTCTAGAAGGCTTTAAATCACACTACTACTACTACTACTACTACTACTACTACTACTACTACTACTACTACTACTACTACTACGGCCCAGTTAATCAAACAAACTTGGGTGGACTATGACGATAGGATTCACGAAATCAAATGAGAATTATGATTGGTCAATTATTTGGGTGGCCATCTTAGATTTTCCGAAAATTATCCATCATGTTTATTTAAATGCTAATGGCCAAGGTGAGTGCCACAGGCCCTTGGGCCTCTTGTTCCTATTTATTGCATACCATCCATTCTCATCATGGGTATATTATAAGCCCTCCGGATTTATATTTAAAATAAAGGGTATGTAATCATTTACCTTGATGCTGTACAACTGTAGACCAGCTTGATGCCTGCCTCCGCAAACACATCCGCACAATCACTGGAAGCCAATGGCCGGACAGCATAATTACCAGTGATGCACTATGGAAGCTATGTAATACATTTCCACCATCCGTAAAAGTTGTCCAGCAAAGATGATTCATGTTTGGCCATGTGCTAAGGATAGCAGAAGGCACACCAGCCCAGAGAGCCTTAGAATTCACCCTACTGGGAGCCAGTAAATGTAAACCCAGGAGAGGATGTCATTTCATAAATCTGTTGACCCGTTAACAATCATATCAGCCAAAAACGGCTTCTGCAGTCGTCTTGAGAAATGTAAATTTGCAGACCAGGAGAAGACTATTTAAAAAAATGTATCCCTTGAATGACTAGCTCGATAACCTAGACAGTTATTACAGTGCTAAATTCTCAAAAATAGTCTTGTCTTGGTCTGCAAATTTACAATTTCTTTGTAAAATTTTTAATTTTCTTGAGCAAATTTAAGGCTTAAAGGGTTAAGCCTGCTGGGAGGTGACCTGAAGAAAACAGGACAAGTACTATACTCTGCCTTCTATTCATCCTACAGCTGCAATCAGTCCTTCTTCACATTTGGCCAGACCACCGCATCTCGTCCTCGGCCAAAATTGTACCCATCTTTAGCTTCCTCGGATCCATTCCCTAGAACCGCTGAAGGGATCAGCTCGAAATTTGGGAGATATGATTGGGGACTAAGGGCCATTAAAATTTGTTCAAGGGAAGTTGATCTATCAAAGAACATGTGCGCCGTGGGCCAATTAAAATGTAGCATGTTTGGTGGCCATATTGGATTTTTTTATTTGATGGGTTTTGAGGCCGAAGTTGGTTTTATATATATTTTTGGGTATTCTTATTTCAAATTTGTCATTTTCAAAACTGTCAGATAAATGGTTTGGCGGCCATCTTGGATCATTTTCCCACCAAAAGCTCCCATTAGAGCAAAGAGAAATTTAAAATGTCTTCTGATTTCATTTCAATTATATTTAGCAGGAACAATTCTTAGGGGATAGAGATTCAAGTTTGTTCAAACGAAGTTGATCGGCCATTTTATCCGACAGCCATCTTAGATTTTGGCCACTTTTTAGAAATATCTTTAACCCCTCTTGTGCCAACAGTGCCTCAGAGCGCTCAAAATACTACTTATATCAATTAATCGTTTTAATGGTCAACATATTTCAAGTAATTTTAATTTTAGAAGACTAAATTTACCACTGGAATTTTGGCCAGCTTGACCATCAAAAGGATAACGTTAAAGAAGATTTAAGTTGTTGGTTAGCCAGTGTCCATTTGAAGGCCAAGAGAAGAGTATTTTTGAAAATTTACCATTGGAATGACTGGCTCGGTTAATGAGCCAGTACTTCCAGTGGTAAATGTTGAAAAGTACCTTACTCTGGCCTGTATATAGACATGCCTCAAGACGACTACATAGCTGATTTTGGTTGGTCTGGACTAGAAAGTTTGAAGTTTAAAGGGTTATGTTGACACAAGCGGGGTTACAAATCTTCTGAAACTGCTTGTAGCATCGATTCAAAATTCATGAAATATGATCATGGGGAAGAGCTGAACCAAATTTGTTCAAGGGAACTTGATTGGCCAAATAGTTTGGTGGCCATCTTGGATGACCTAGTTTTTGCGAAAACAACTCCAGAGCCGCTGAACGGATCGAGCCAAAATTTGGCAAATATGATTAGGGACATAGGCCCATTAAAGTTTGTTCAAGGGAAGTTGATAAGAAATAAAACATGGCCGCCATGGACAAATCAAAACATAGGGTGTTCGGCGGTCAAATTGGGTATTTTTATTTGATGGATTTTGAAACTGAAAATGGCTTTATATAAGTTTTTAGGTATTCTGATTTCAAATTTGTCATTTTCGAAACTGTTGATAAGCGGTTTGTCGGCCATCTTTGATCTTTTTCCCGCCAAAAACTCCCATAGTAAAGCAATGGGAAATTTAAAACGTCTTCTCGAGAACCACTGGGCCAGGAAGCATCCTTAGGAAAAGAGATACACGTTTGTTCAAAGGAAGATGATCGGTCAATTTGGCCCGTAACCATCTTGGATTTTGACCAACTTTTAGAAACATCTTTAGAAATCGCCAAAATCGCTTCGGGAATCGATGCAAACCTTATGGAATATGATCTAGGCAAGAGCTGAACCAAGTTTCAGCAGCCATCTTGGATGACCTAGTTTTCGCAAAAGCAACTCCAGAACCGTGGAACGGATCAGGCCAAAATTTGGCAGATATGATTGGGGCCAAAGTGCCATTAAAATTCCTCCATGGTAAGTTGTTATCTAAAAAAACATGTCTGCCATGAATGAATCAAAATTTGGCATTTTTGGTGGATATGTTGTATTTTCTGCAAATTTCTGAGAGAATCATAAAAAAACTTAGTTATTAACAACAGGCCTAATTTTAATAAAACTGCTAAACCTTCTTCACAGAAATTTGATTGTTAAATTTTTCCAGTGGTCATCTCATTTTGTTCGTTTGTGCCAGTGGACATTGATTTCAGGTGAGCGATTCAGGCCCCTTGTTAGCTCACCTGGCCAGAATGGTCAAGTGAGCTTATGTCGTGGCGACCGTCCAGCGTCCGTCCGTCAACTTTTTCTTTAAACGACTTCTCAAGAACTGCTGGGCCGATTTCAGTTCAATCATATTTGACAGGAAGCATCCTTAGGGCATACATATCTAAGTTTGTTCAAAGGAAGTTAGCCAATTTAGCCGGTGACCATCTTGGATTTTGGCCAATTTTTAGAAACATCTAAAAATCTCGGAAACCGCTTGGTGGATCGATTCAAAACTCACGAAATATCATATAGGGCAAGAACTGAACCAAATTTGTTTGAAGGAACTTGATTAGCCAAATGGTTCGGTGGCCATCTTGGATGACCTAGTCTTCGTGAAAACGACTTCTGCAGAACCGCTGAACGGATCGGGCTGAAATTCCTGACATTACCCATCTTTAGCTTCCTCGGGTCCGTTCCCTAGAACCGCTGAAGGGAGCAGGTCGAAATTTGGGCAATATGATTATGGACTAAGGGCCATTAAAGTTTGTTTGTGGGAAGTTGATAGGTAAAAAACATGGCCGCCATGAACCAATCAGATTTTAGTGTGTTTGGCTGCCATATTCAAGTTTTTTATTTGATGGCTTTTGAAGCCGAAATTGGTTTTCTTAACTCGGCTTACTTGCCAGTCAGCTGTCGTATAGCGATGATCCCGTCCGTCTTCTGTATGTCCGTCCATCCATCTGTCTGTCCATCACCAACAATGGTGACTCATTTTGTTATTTCTTGACGGATTGACACCAAACTTGGTCACAATGTTAATGTCGGCATCTAATATCTGTGTTGTGAAAATGAAACTGATATGACATCAAATACCAAAGTTATCACCCCTTAAATATTTGCAGTCTCACTTTCATAGGGGAAATACAGGTTTGTTCCCACCGTCCACTGATTTATCACCATGTCAGATTTTAGTGCCAAAGTAGATTAAACTCCAGTTAACAGATTAACCTTTCCATCACTGCCTAAATACTTAAGGTATGTATTATGTGCTCTGACATCTATGCTCTTAAAATATTTTGAAATGTGTTTGATTGAAAGTTGTTTCTGCCTTAGACAGCAATGAAAGTTGTTGCTGCCTATTTTCTAAATCAACTCCAGCTCACCCTACCCCTGCTGCTAACTTGGTGATTCAGCCAGATGCGCATGTGTTAAATGGATTGTGTAGTGGTGGTGAATAACCTGCTAGAAAGACCACGTACCTGCCTTTAGAGACCATTTTCTTCAATTGTATTTAAACCTCTAGTAAACGTCTGACTGCTGAGTTTTTGCAGACGACATATTCCAAAGGTTATATCTCTGAACCTGATAAATATTTTGAAAACAATTGGACTGAAAGTTGTTGGTGGCTAAGCCGCCAAGAACTTTCAGTCAAATTGTTTTCAAAATATTCAGCAAGTCAAGAGCTTCTGAAAATTGAAATTATTGGCTGCACTGGCTTGCAGCAGTGAGACAGTTAAGAAACCAGCTGTTGTTAGCACTGATATCATCTATTTTCGTTTAAACATTGTTCAAAATCACTAATGCAAAACACAGTCCAGAGGTTGTTGTCAGTATCTCGAAAACTAAACCATTTGACTGAAAGTCATTGGAAGTGACACTGATGGATGTAAAACTTAACTAAGATTAGTTGAAATGCCAATGTTCCAGGGTGAGCGATACAGGCCCATTGGGCCTCTTGTTCATATAATTATCCCCTTTCATCTGTGCTTGCATCCATTCATCACTCTAAACCAGTGGGATGGCATGTGTGTTGTGTGTGTGTGTTGTGTGTGCGTGCGTGTGTGTGTGATCATATTTATGCTGCCTTCCATTGAAATTAAGTCCATTATATTCAACAGAACATTTCTTACATAGTTTTCAAAATTGTACTAACATGTTTCTGTTTTTGTTTTGAAAACATGTTAACTTATCTATTAGCTGTAATATAGCGATCTGAATCACATCCAGTATTTCATTTGAGAATTTGGTGAACGTTAAAAAAAGTTCAAACTTTCTCAAAGTTTGATATGCGCCAGCCCAGTCGTCTAGTTCTTCTATGTTGCTAAAGCGTGGTGAATGGGTGCATCCTTTGCTACAGCAGTATAGCGATGATTCTCATAGCATCTAATTTTCAAATTCTATGGGAGAGTGTGATATATCCAAGTCTGTCAGAAATGCGTAATAGTCTGTCAAGTACGACTTTAATCTCTAATAACCATTCTGTTGAATATTTTAAAACTAATTTGATTGTGTGTTGTTCTGCAACACTCTTGTTGTGATGTCACATGGATTCAATTATGACGCCATAATCATGACATGATAATGCAGGTTATGGGCCTTCACTGTGTTAATACTTGACGGCCACGAACCTGTATTATCACGATTGTTAATAAACTCTGCTAAACTCGCACAAACGAATTCAACCCGACACTAGTGTGGACAACACTAACCCAATCGAAACGGGTCATTGAAAACATTCATTTCTTCAGCTGAAGCATAGGATGACTTTGTTAGCCATAGTTTAAGATGGGTTTAAGATGTGAAAATGTACACTTCAATGACAGGACATGCAAAGTGCTTTGGGTTGTATACAAGTAAAATGAGCCAATATCAACAATTCCATCTCATCTATCAGTCCTTATCAGATGACTTGCCAATTGATTCCTCTATTATGTGTTTGATATACTAGATGACCATTGCTATCAACATTAAAATGGAATGGGGTAAATGCGTATATTGCAAAAACAGGTATGCAAGTATATGAATGCGCTATAGTTGTGACTTAGGTGGCTTTCTCAGAAAGCTCAACAATTTGACAGGCAGACTAACATACTAGTTGCGTGCGGCAACTAAAATCACAAGAATGTTAATGTGTGTATTAGTATATATTGAGCTTCCAATTCAAATGGTGATGATGAATTTCTCATAATTTTTAGTGCAGTAAATAATGACCTGATTATTGCTATGGAAGATATGGAAAAACTTTTACCTCGATGAGATGTAACTAATTTTGCAGAAGTTAACTAATTTTCCTTATTGCGAATTATCCTGGTATCGAGACCATCATTTTTAAAATGCCACATGTTTTCCTTCATATGGTCTCAAAGGGAGATGAATCAGATGTCCAGAAGCATGGCCATCTTTGACTCTCGGTTGATCGCAAAGCCCCATTCCATTTTAACAGACCACAAGCTGGCATTGATGGCTCGTGCAATTGAACACGTCAGCAGATGTCTTTTGAAAGCTAATAGGCCAGGGAAAAAATGATTGACTTTAGAAGGCACTACTATTCATCAATTGAATTTTAAAACATTTTCAAGCATGGAGAATGGCCCTGAAGAATGTAAAGCTAAAACTGCTGATGAGTATTTAGTAGATCCGCTCTATGGATCGTTAGCTACTGTAGTTAGGTCTCAATCTGTAGAAGAATGTTCTCAATTGTGAGTTGTCTGCAGTGCCATTTTTGTCTCACACGGGTGTTGCTCTCATAACAGTGAAGTTTATTTGCACGTGATATGGAAGACAATCAAATAATGGCCCAAATACTAGTTCACGAATACAGAAGACGGGATCTACCCACCCGACCATACCCCCACTCCTTTTGATGGCTAGCGCAAAAGCAGAGGTTAGAAAAGCAGTGACGTCCTAAAATGGCAGCATGTGCAGATCATATGAAAGTACCTACAAACTACTCAAGCATGCAGGTGATGCCATGTCAGCATGCAACACACATCAACCATGCCTTTGAGCAAACTGCCTTATATGTTCGCTGTGAGAATCTACATTCATCGCATTTCCTAGTCCGAAGAAATCAACCCCTATTCACCTGAGACCAATCATGCTATTGAACTTGTCAAACGTGATCTTATCTAACAGAGATAAAATTGACAGATTTATGGGAAACTGGCAGACCGAGTTTAAAAGAGGATGCAGTTGCTCTGACATACTCGTGGCACAACCTCTGCATCGGTAATTTGATCGAAGCATTTGAATTCCTACAAGATGAAAATCGATATGCCATGTTCATTTGATAGCACCAAGAGTCCACCAATTGTTCAATTCCTCCAGCAAGCTGTTTGTGGCGATGATGACTTACGCCCAGTGAGACTCCTACTGACAAACGAAAAATTAACTATTCACGTCAAATGAACGCTTTCCGCAAAATGCAAAACGTCAATAGGATCACCACAAACAGTTGGTTTACCGCCAGCGCTCTTCACCTGTTACCTCGCAGCAGCTTTATCGTCTGTTCGAGACGATTCGGCAAGACCAAACCCTCAAATCTCAAAGGTAGAATAGATATGCTACCAGAAATAAAGTATGCAGATGATGCTGATTTCATCAATGAAACTGAAACTGAAATTGTGAACTGCTTCCAATAACCGCAAAAGTGCTCAAAACCACAAACCTATCCATGAATCAAGCAAACGTCGAGTTGACACATACATACCTGTCCACCACAAAGGAAACGTATGCTGAACATACCTTATAATTACTGGGCGAGGAGAAGTCGAGGAAGAGCAGAATCGTTGGGTCACTCTGTAGTTTAACGCGCATTGCAAATCGCTATGTAACAGGAAACATTGCCTTCCAATCCGTCTGGAGATTGCGGATTCGCGGCTATAAATTGCCATGAAGCTCAAGATGCACATTTGTGATACAAAATGTCCCTCATTAATTCTATACAAATATGACAGCTGGCAATGGCCATTTCCAGTTTATCCATCCATCATATGACGTCATAATCGCTACGCGACGTGTAGGATGACGTCATAATCAATTACACCATTAATGACTCGATTTATTCCGTCTTAATCGCATAATAGTGGCACGAATTGTACGTCTTTGCTATTTAATAAACGTGCTTATATTTTGAAACTAATTTGACTGGGTGGTGTTGCTTTCATATTCAAAATATTCAAGAGCTAACCTGTATAGTTTTCTGGAAATTGAGATTCAGAGTGCGGCGAACCTCTGTTTGCCATCGCAAACACTTGCGAGTCATCGCTACAAACTGCAGCGCAGTCCTCCTATATGTGAAGGCAGTGCAGCAGTGGTGGTCAATGT
This sequence comes from Chaetoderma sp. LZ-2023a, assembly GCA_034401795.1. Taxonomy (NCBI): domain Eukaryota; kingdom Metazoa; phylum Mollusca; class Caudofoveata; order Chaetodermatida; family Chaetodermatidae; genus Chaetoderma; species Chaetoderma sp. LZ-2023a. The sequence continues at coordinate 63,303,889 of CM067362.1, read as the reverse complement.
TTGCAAGCGCTCGTCGACTGGTAGAGAATACGCCCGATCAGTTAGCATTAGGGGTTTCAGTACTGGGTGCCATCAAGCAGGCACGTACCGGACGCCATAACACCAACTTGTTCAATGTTTTGCGACCACACTTAAAACGTAATCTAAGATCTCTAGATACGATGTACAAAAAAAGAACCGAAGCGAACTTGGATGCTGTCAACAGCAAGATACAATGGACAGTTCCATGTTTAGCTATGCCCCGCCCATTTCTAGCTAAGCTCCGTGTTGGGATCGATCGATCTCTGAACTCCCTGACTATCAATTTCCAGAAAACTATACAGGTAAGCTGTTGAACATTTTGAATCTAATTTGACTGGGTGCTGTTACAGCGTCCAGTCAAATTAGTTTCAAAATATTCAACATCATGTTTATTGACTAGTAGAGACACACAATTCTTACAACGTGTGGGACTATTAAGAGTTAAAGACTGGCCTAATAGAATTATATATGACGTAATGATTATGACGTCATCCGACACGCTGATTATGACGTCAGATGATAGATGGATACTGTGGAAAATTGAGGTTGAAGGAAAGTGATCATTACAACTAACGTCATCTATCTGTATTTTAACTATTATGGATGACAGCTACAAACATTACAAGTTTCAGCGATATGCGTGTTTGTTGGGTTGTGTGTACCTACGTAACTTAGAAGTTCGTATATACCATATTCGACAATTCTAGTGTGTATATAATGTCAATCCATTCTCACTAACACCATGCATGAATTACGAGATAATGGCGTCTAACTATTATGGATGGCAGCTACACAAATTACTAGTTACGCTCCATTATCCCGTAATGCATGCATGTTGATAGCGAGAATGGATTGCCAGTATATAAAATAGAATTGTCAAATATCGTATCTACGAACTTCGTAAGTTAGGTAAAGTACACAATACCCAAAAAAAACCACGCATATCGCTTTTATCTCAGGCACATTGGGAAGTTTAAGTAATATGCAGCCGAACTCCACAGTGATCAGACCTCTGGTTTATGATGCAGTAATATTAATCAATGTTCGATCGAACATCTTCCATTATTTATCCACGTTAGTAAAGGTTTGGAAGCAAATTTCCAACATTAATACACATCATTGCAATGTTTGAATTTGAGAAACAATTTAAAGAAAGCATGATAAATATGTCTAATAATCGAATAACTTGAGTTGCTTTTGCGAATAATGCAGAGGAAGTGCGTTGCTGTCTAAGACTATGAACAAAGCGAACACCAGTTTTCCTCGTCCTGTCATGTACAGTGTAGGTCCATTCCCTACATACCTGTCTGTGAGGCGGGAATGTAGGGAACTGACTGGCACCGTACATTATTGGACTACAGTGTTGATTTCACTACATTATAGGGTAATGTCTCTTCAGCCGAATAAGCAACGATATAATCATTTTTTATCTTTGTTTTGCCAGTAGACAGGAATGGCCACGTTAATTTGCTTGTTCCAGGAACGTGCATCTGGAGGCTGGTCCTTCAGTTCTTGTGCTGTTGGGAGATCATACTTCTGTAGCAATGGGCCTAGATGGCCCAGGTTACTGCATGTGGTGTTTTCACCATTGTTGACCATTGCCAAGATGCGTCTGTCATGTTCTGCCTGTGGCGGGATACGACCCAACATCACATATACTGCAACGATAGGTACCATATGGTCGGAGCTGGTCATGTTTTCATACGTATGTTGTACAACCTCATTTGGCTTGACTGTAACAATGCCAGATCTTACCGTTGTTGATGGTGTAATGGTGGTTGGTGTTCGTGTTGTTGATTTGTGAAAAATGCACTGGTGTTTTGGATCAGGTGGGAAGTACAGATCTGGACAGGCAATTCCTCTCAGTTCCACGTTTTCACAGGGTAGACTAGAGACCTGCAGATCACCGAGCCTTTTGCCATAGCCTTTATCAACCAGCGATTTTGGTCCATGACATCGATTTTCAGTACGACCTTGAGAGGTCAGAATCCCACTCGTAAAAAGCCATTCTAGCCGACAGTCACAATACAAATGGTTGCCATAGAATCCAAAGTACCCAACTGTTCTGACAACCTCCGTAAAGGTTCGACAGTACAGGAAGTCAACAATACTCTCAACAACAGTTACCATGCCTACGTTGGTCAGATTGGACAAGGCCAAGCTTTTCACCTCGTGAAAGTAATTGTTCATGAAGTTAATAGATTTGACGCTGTTGATATTGTGGAAAGCGCGTGGTTCTGCTGTAGTAATGTTTGTTTGGATAAAGTCCCAGTTCTCAGCGTTACCACTCTCTACAAATGAATACGGCGAGAGAACCAGTATCGTTGTTAAACTGAATGAGAGATCCGTACGAGTCAAGTAACTGAATGCATATGGTTCTATTCGGTTAATTGTGCAGCTATGCATCACCAGCAGAATGCCGCTTAAATGAGAGAAAGCGCAAGTCCTGATCCGCGTAATGGATGTGTATTCAATCTTCAGTCTTTTTAACGAGTTCAAGTTAGCAAAAGCACCGGCTGAAATCTCTCTGAACCGAGATTTGGAGATAATGATACGCTCAGCGTTCGGTGGCCACCGCTTGGGTAACCTGGTCATGTTGTAGCAGTACAGGGCATCTGTTTGACACTGACATCGTTTTGGACAGAAGTTTGCCAGGGCGACGCAAACAAGTGATAGTGCTACGCATAGTATCACACTCGTGTATGAAATTCCCGCCATGATGTTTAATACAGCCCTGAAATGAATAGATAGATTGTATTTGACATTTGAGGCTGTATGTGAATGTATTAACTCGAATACCACAAACAGACGATTTCAGGGCCGCACCTAAGGCAGTGCAACAAGTGCATTTGCACAGGCCAACGCCCCCCCCCCCCCCCCCACCACCACCACCCCAACCCCCACCCCGCCCCCTCACCCCGATATAAAAAAAATGAACATTGAACATAATTGGATTTGATGACATTTTGTGTTTTAAATATGTCAAATTATTTCTGCTCTGTACTGAATAAGACCAAAATCTCAGAGCTCCGCTACTCTCTGACCTCAGGGGCCCCCAGGAACATTACGATTGAAACTGGACTTTTCGGTTTCTCGCGATCCTAACGGCAGTTCCGAGGGCCCCAGGTAAAAATTTCAGAAGCTTTCCACAGAGCATTTGTTAATTAACAAGAGTAATCAGAGATACATAACCTCGCCCTCCCGTTGTTGTCACATTGTAAAAAGATTTCGGATTTTTCGAATTTTAAAGATTTTTTTGGATGACGCTAAAAGTTGTGAAATCTTAGTGCATTGCAATACCCTTTCTTGTGTTAAAATTTTAGCTAAACTCGGACCCGTAGTTTCCGAGATATCCACAGATCCAAAATTTTATCCGATCCGGATCTGATTTCTTTTATCCGGATCACAGCCAGTCTGAAAATCCTTTTGCACGATCAATGGACCTTTCCAGCTTATCCATCCATCACATGACGTCATAATCAAGTACGTGGAGTGTAGGATGACGTGATAATCAATTACAGCATGAATGACTCGGTTTAGTCCATCTTATAGTCTGACACAATGCACGAATTGTATGTCTTTGCTATTTAATAAATATTGTTATTTTGAAACTAATTTGACTGAGCGCTGTTGCTGCCACAGGCAGCAACCGCACCCGCGCAAATTAGTTTCAAAATATTCAACAGCTTACCGGTATAGTTTTGTGGAAATTGATAGTCAGGGCGTTCGGGGATCGATCCCAACACTGGCGAAGCGTGGATGGAGCTTAACTAGGGATTGGCGAGTCTAGTTAAAACTGGTCAGTATTTTTAGATACAGTTCCGGACATGCACGCACGTCGCACGCCCGATTGTAATATGCTCTTTCCCTTGGTAGTGAGGGTAATAATTAAGAGGTGGTGTCACTACATAACATTAGAAAAAAATCCAGTTTTAGCTAAGCTTCACCCACACTTTGCCAGGGCTGAGATCGATTGATCCCTGTACTCCCTGAATCTCAATTTGCAGAAAGCTATACAGATAAGCCGTTGAACAGTTTGAACCTAATTTGACTGAGTGCTATTGCTTCCTATAGCAGCAACAGCGCCCGGTTAAATTGGTTATTATTATTATTATTATTATTATTATTATTATTATTATTATTATTGTAGTAGTAGTAGTAGTAGTAGTAGTAGTAGTAGTAGTAGTAGTAGTAGTAGTAGTAGTAGTAGTAGTAGTAGTAGTAGTAGTAGTAGGAACAGTAGTAGCAGCAGCAGCAGTAGCAGCCACAACAGTACCGGTAGCGGCAGTAGCGGTGGTGGTGGTAGTAGTAGTAGTAGTAGTAGTAGTAGTAGTAGTAGTAGTAGTAGTAGTAGTAGTAGTAGTAGTAGTAGTAGTAGTAGTAGTAGTAGTAGTAGTAGTATATACCTGTTTCCATCGATTCCTCGCCGTTGTTTAATATCCGTTGATCAGCCAAAAGCTTGGCGAACTACTATATTGTCTTGCCTATAACAAATAAATAGGCCTACGTTTGTTGTTTATGGCAATGGTATTCTTGCGTTAATAATCAGAGCTGTTTTGTAACGTTATTTGTAACAACGTTGAAATGAAACCTAAAAGTCAAGGGCGTTAGAAGGAAACGGGCAATTGAAAGAAATATAAAACTCCAATTATAATTTTTAACATTTACCACTTTCATTCTGAGTTCCCCAGACACGTGGATTTTATTCTTCTGAACATTTTTTAATATAAAATTTAAATGGACATTGATGATGCCTCTGGAGACCGTCTTTGGCAGCAACGACATCCAGTCAGAATAATTTCGCAATAACCAGCAGACTCAGTACAGAGACACGTGCATGATGCATTTTCTACAGCATATCAGATAAAATATATCAAAATGGGAAGCGGAATTAGCGCTCGAGTTGTAACAGATCAGCCCACTCTGTATTCAAGCGATCCACCCACTCTGAACAGCTATTAACCCGGCTTGTGCCAACAACGCCTCAAAATGCGACTTATATCAATTAACCATTTCACTATTAAAAAAAAAAAAATTCTTGAAAGATATAGTTCATGTCCATTGGACCTTTCCAGTTTTATCTATCTCTAGCTAAGCTTCGCCAGCGTTCGGATTGATCCATCCATGAACTCCCTGACCATCAAGTGCCAGAAAATTATTTAAGTAAGTTGTTGAAGATTTTAAAACTAATTTTATTGGGTGCTGTTTCTGCCCATGCCAGCAACAGCGCCCAGTCAAATTAGTTTCAAAATATTCAACATAATGTTTATTAAATAGTAAAAGCATACGATTTGTACAACGCCTCCGACTAATAAGCATTTAAGACAGCCTAAATTGAGTCCTTCATGCTGTAACTGATTATGACGTAATTTTACACGTCGAGATGACGTCATATGATGGATAGATAAACTGTTTTATAGATTTAGGCTACTATTGGAATATAATTACACAAATATCGTTCTGCTGTTCTGCAAAGTACATCTCTTATGACAACTGTGCGTGCTAATCGTAAAAAAATCAACATTTTTGCTTAAACATTATCTAATTACAGTCCAAGAGAAGGCTGTTTTTTGAAAATTTACCACTGGAATGACTAGGTCGATTAATTTCACAAATTTGTGAATAGACATTCCATTCCTCATGACCGCTTCAGAGGCCATTTTGGCCGGCTCGACCAATAATGAGTTACGTTGACATGGGCCAGTTAACTATAGCAGTCTTTCATGTCCTTAGCGATCTTGCCGCCGAATCAACATTTCTTGTGATATTCATAGGTCATATGTGGGTGGGGCATGACAGGAGTAATGCTATAGAGCCATGGCATCTGGTATGGAATATAATATTGTTGTAATGTTTCGCACAAAATGGGCAAACTGCTACCGAAATTCACGAAAATGTACATGCTGTATATGGGGATAGTAGTAGGGGGAGGGTTGATAGATGTCCCTCAAAATTACTAGACTTGCGAGCACCAGGCGTCGCTAGGCATTAACTAGACTAGCGGCCCGTGCCTGGGGACGGTCTGGGAGGGGTGGCCTTGTCCCATCGCTCGAGCGTCCTAGGTCTTCCCCGGGAAAATTTTGAAGATTAGATGCCATAAAGGCAATTTCCTACATTCTTACTAACAAGGGAATCTTTATTTTGCTTTAACTTTATACCTATTTTTATTTGACCAAAAAAAAGCCAGTAAGCCTATGAAACTGATGCGTACTTTGTAGGGCACACTCTCACGTCGACACTGTGCGTGCGTGCGTGCGTGCGTGCGTGCGTGCGTGCGTGCGTGCGTGCGTGCGTGCGTGCGTGCGTGCGTGTGTGTAAATGATTTAAAATGGTTAGTCCATATGTATATTAAATTGCTCTTCTAATGCATGGCAGATTATATCGTGAACTCTGAAAGCAATTTATACATTTAAATTTGGGATCTGATATTTTATCATTTACACGTTAAGTGGTACAGACAACAAAGACTGTTAGACTGATCCATTGTGATATGAATTTACTTTGTGTAAACGGGCGTTAAAGGAACCCCAATACTTAATTTCTTATCAACTTGTAAGACTCGAACATCTTGAGCACAACATAAAACAAATTTAAACTAAATTGATCGGTCGATGATGCGTCATCGTAAATCCCCACGTTCACCGCTTTGAACCTTTGCCACACCCCACAATCCACCCCTGGGGGCGGAGCCAAATGTAAATGTCATTTCGCACTCCGCATTGATGTGGGTAACTCACATACCAAATTTGGTTGAATTCCGTCCAATGGTTTCGGAGAACATGCATTACAATCAATTTCTGCAGGTTAATATTTGACCTTTAGACCCCCTCTCCCGCCCCCTGCTTGATTGCAATACGATCAATTTCATGACCTTTTGACCCCATCCCCCACCTCCTAGAGGCGGGGGCAAATGTAAATGTGCTCATATACTCCAAATTGATATGGGTAACTGACATACTAAATTTGGTTGAATTCCGTCCAACAGTGTTAGAGCAGTGGCATTACAATCAATTTTTTACCTTTTGACCCACCCCTCACCCACCGCTGGGGGCGGGGCCAAATGTAAATGTGCTCATGTACTCTACATTGATATGGGTAATCCATAGACCAAATTTGGTTGAATTCTGGCCAACGGTTTCGGAGGAGATGCGTTACAATCAATCTCCACAGATTAAAATTTGACCTTTTGACCCCTCACCCCCCCCCCCCCCCCCCCCACAACCCTCGCCCCTGGCCTAAATGGCCTCTTGCACTCTGCAATCATATGGGTAACTCAGATATCAAATTTAGTTGAGATCCGTGTAACGATTTCAGAGGCGTTGCGTTACGACTTATTTGACCTTTTGACCCCTGCCACGCCCCCCCCCCCCCTCCCGGGGGCGGAGTCAAATCTAAATATTTTTGCAATGCGATATCATATGGGTAACCTACATACCAAATTTGATTTAATTCCACCCAATGGTTTGAGAGGAGATAGCATGACGGACGGATGGACATACGGACAGATAGAGACGGACAGATGGATGGAGGCGATTACAATATCCCCGACGTTTTTGAGAAGAATAAAGTAATGCAAGCAGAAAAATAAATTATGCCTACCATACATCAAAGTTGAATTAAAATTGTGATAGTTACGGATTTACTGCAGCATAACTAGTGCCGTGGTTAGGGCCTCGCAGCAACTGCAGCTACGAAGGAGTGGCGCAGGTAGGGCCACATACACCCGCCATGGGAGAGGGTGGGTGGTTGGGGGGGGGGTGCACAAAGACTCCCAGAACACCCTCTGCAGGAGGCCGCATACCAATTGAACACGCTACTGATTATAACTTTAGAGCAAAGCAATGCTAACCAAAAATGTTGATGAAATACATGGGAGGACGGACAGAATGATGGAAAGACATACATACAGAATCTGCTATTTTATAGATTCACTATCACGTTATCAACCTATAATACATCGTCCTATTGCATGGTCTCGCCCTCCCGCTCTGCTCCCATATCAAGTACCGCGCTTGCAGGCTATGCTATCTGCACCAAGTTAATGAAACATCCCAAATATAAATGAACTGTGGTTTACAGCCAATGAATTGCTCGATAAGAAATAAATGATGACCTGATTGGCTACACTCCAGCCCACCAGGGTAATGTTACTTCATATAGCAAGAGGACAGCGGTCTGCAATTACGGCCACAAACAGCGGAGGGATGTGAATGGGCGTAGGTTAGTAAGATGCATAAAATGACGAACCACTACAACATCGAATACTGATACCATTGCATACAGGGGAACTGGAAGAAGATTTGAGGGACAGACCAGATTCCTGAAAAGGAACTCACACACGCTTCCGAAACGCACTCACGCTTCAGAAACGCACTCATATGCGTATTATGCTACTTATTAATATCTTGAAACTGTTGAGATATCTTTAATTATATGTAATAAAATGTCACCATTGTCTATGCTGTGTCCAGTCTACTCAAGTGAGTAATTCACCTGCATTTAAAGCAAACATACACTATCCATGTTATCCATGAAATCCCAGTGTCTCAGATCCCTTAATTTCAAACCAACCATACAGGTAATCTGTTTAAGAGTTTGAAAAGTAATTTGTCTGGAAGGTGTTGCTGCTTAGGGCAGCAGTCGCTTCCAGTGAATCCAGTAACGCCACTTTCTGGAATCTTAACGAATGTCTCGTTAAGGCCTATTAAAGTTAGCAAGACACTGATGTGTGGAAGACCGAATAAATCTATCTCAGATTATCTTTGTCTCTCAAAAAGTGTTTTTGTTCATAGAATCACAGGCCCCTTGAAGGTATGGGTCTCCCTGCAATTAAGGGCGCTGTTGCTACGCCACTAGTACATGTCAGTTTATTCTGATATTGCAATGCTGTAATGCCATAGACGTAAGAACAATGTGGTCGGGGGAAGGGTGACAAGGTGTGGGTGGGCGACAAGGGGAGATCAGCTAGGCTATAAATGGTTGATGTATATTCTTCTTGCCTTCATCTTTCTCATGACAGTAATCTTAGGCTGTTTTCCTTATTTGGCGCATGAAAGCTGAAGTGGTCATCAAACTGTCTCTGTCTCCTCTGATCTTTGCTTCAAAAGATACTTCAATAGGCCAGGAGTTTATCCTAGCCTGTTCATATTGCTGGCAGTGCTGCAAGAGATGTTCTGCTATTTCTTCGGCCTGCTTACACTCACAAAATGCAGAATCTGTAATCTTGAGACGGTGAAGATGTGCATTGAGACGATTGTGACCAGTCCTCAATCTGAAGATACATGTCTGATCCTCCCTACTGAGGCGGTGTATTGCATCATTATGCTGCCTGCTGGTGGTTCTTGTGGCTTTAATGATATGCTTCAGTTCTTCAAAGTCAACCTCGTGGTTGAATTGTTCTTTATTTGACCCTTCCTTAGCCAGTTGATCAGCTTTGTCATTTCCTAATATGCCACAATGCGAGGGGATCAACTGTAAGTTGACAATGTTTTCCTTAGCCAGTTGCGTAAGATTTTCATGAATTAAATCTGTACTTTCCTTTCCACTCTCCAGCCCCTGGAGCGCTGAGAGGGAGTCTGTCAGGAAGACACTATTTCATTTCTGGTTTTTCATTGTATCAGCTTTTGGTTAGCTAAGATCAGTGCCTGTATTTCTGCAGTGTAATTGCTACAGTGCTTCCCTGTTGGCAAGCACGAGTCTGTTATATCTCCACGTGGAAACCGAATGTGAGCATCTGCCCCTCCATTCTTGACAGCCTGGATAGCTGATCCATCTGTATAAACATGTATCCACTCTTCCTCAGGGTAGTTTTCTGCAATATAACTCAATGCAAGAACTTTGTTTGTCACCTCTGCTTGATCCCCTTGTTTTCAATCCCTGGAATCGAGGGCCAGATTGAAATTGTGTTTTCTATTTGAGAAGCTTTCCACAGTTCCATCTCAGAGATAGCAGTTACGTTCCTATATCTGGGGAAGATGTCCCACTCTCTGTTTCTTTCAATTTTCTTTGACGTTAATAAGAAAGTATTCCTCTTGAGCCTTCCTCTAGACATTTGGTGAGTCAGCATATGCATGGGATGGTGAGGCATCAATTTGGATTTCTCGTATTGAATCTCCGCCTTGATTTCTCGTCTCTGCTTGAGTGGCTGGATATTGGTAGGTTCTTCCATCGCTGCTATTGGACTGGTCTTCATAGACCCTGTCATGATACGAAGAGCCTGATTTTGTACCTTATCCAATGTCTGAAAGGTGCTTGTAGCAGCTGTCATCCATGATGATGAGCCATATTCGATGATGCGCCTAACTGATCCAGAGTAAACCTGTTTCAGAATATTCATGTTAGCTCCCCATTTTGTTCCAGTGAGCTTCCGCATAACTGCCAGTCTTCGCTTGGCTATACATTCAACTTTTCTGATTTGCGCCTTCCAAATTAGTCTTTTTTCAAATATCAGACCAAGATAAGTTACTTCATCCTCAAAGTGCAGAACTGAGTCACCAAATTTCAGACTTGTCCTCTGTTCCTTTTTAGTGGATAGTGTGAATAAAGTTGCGACTGTCTTCTCTTTGTTGATCTGGACAAACCAAGAATTGAGGTGATCAATTGCGAGTTGCATGCAGTAATTGGCTGTTGACAGATACTCCTCGCTGCTCCATATCACAAGATCGTCAGCATACAATGCAGCTCTGACTCCCATTGGAAGGTTCTTCACCAGGTCATTGATGAATATTGTGAAGAGGGTGATAGAGACTACACCACCCTGAGGTACACCATGTCGTAGCAGGACTTTCTTGCTGCTCGTCCCATTCAGCTGAACTGATGTCTTTCGGTTGTGGACATACTGCCATATCCAGCTGGGCATTTTTCCAGAGATATCACTGGTCCTGAGCTTTTGGAGGAGTCCATGCTTCCATACTTTATCAAATGCCTTCTGCAGATCAACCCACACAGTGATGGTATGCTTTTTTCTGTTGGACAGCCTCCTCAATAGACTGTGTCAGATACGTTGTTTGATCCTCAGTAGATCTACACTTTCTGAAGCCATTTTTTTCATCCGCTAAGACATTGTTGCTTTCAAGATGTCGAAGAAGTCTTTGGTTGAGGATTCTTTCCATGTCTTTGACAGTGCAACTGGTCAGACTGATAGGTCGATAACTTGCCGCTTTTGATTTATTCTTGCCTTTCTTCAGTACCGGGATCATGTTGACCTCTCTCCAAGACTGGGGAACTTCTCCTGTGTACCAACTGTGGTTGAAAATCTCCAAAAGCTTGTGCTTTCCAATAGCACCCAGATTCCTCAACATCTCATTGGTTATTCCATCTGGTCCAGGAGACTTCCTGCTTTTCAGAACTTTCAAGCTTTTCTCCAACTCGCTGATGGTCAGAAGCTCATCCATTCCCACGGCATGTATTTGTGTCTCTCCATTCCCCGTTGCAGACTTCATTGCAGCTTTTTTTACAACTCAGGCACATCTAGATTACTTACTTTCTGAAACATACAAGCAGTGTTCAGCAGCAGCCTCTCCTGTTTTAATTTCACAATCCTCTTCAAGAGTTATGTTCGGTACTCTGATGTTTTCACCATTAAGCTGCTTCACAAGGCTCCACAGTTTGTTCGCATCCTTTTCAAGTTTAAGCTTGAAGTTTTTTCTCTCCACGATTCTCTGGTGGCTCTGATTTTGGTTTTCAGATATTTTGCATTGGATTGTTGGCGTCTCACATGGGTGGCTTCTGTTGGGACATTCTTTGCAATTTCCCTTGCATTGGACATTTCTTCGGGTAACTTTTTCAGACCTACTCCAGTAAGGTCTGTAGTTTTCTTGGATCTCCTAGGAATGCATTTTCCAGCAGCAGAGAGTACAGCAGAGTTAAGCTCTTTAACAACTTTATTGATGTTTTGGTTTTTGACATCAATGTCTTTTACCAATCTGTCACTCTCTTTCGTATATCTGTCCCAGTCAGCTTTCTTATAGTTCCATCGAGGGTCTGATTTCGGTCAATCTCAACATCCATGTTAATGGTAATAAAAACAGGGTGGTGATCACTGCCTCCAAGTAGTTCCCCAACAATATGCAAAGATTCTTGAGATATGCCATCGTCTTGAGTAGAATGTATGGGGCGGGGGTGGGGAGGGGGGGGGGGGGCTTGGCATCTGCCTTATTCACGAGAATCAGCTTCTGCTCATCCATCCAATTTTCAGTGTCCTCACCCCTCCTATCAGTAAAATGATAGCCCCATAACTGAGAATGACTGTTGAGGTCACCAGCAACGATAATTGAATCTGGGTAAACTAGGATTTTTTCGAGATTCAATGGTTGATTATTAGGGCAATAATAGTTGACAACAGTGATAGGATATGTCTCTGGAATTATCTTGATTGTGAGAACTTCAGGTCCTTCAATGTCTCTCTGAACTTCAATGGTGTTTAGGTTATTCCGGACCAGGGTTATGACTCCTCCTTTATGTCTTCCATCCCTGTCAGATCTGAAGCACTGAAATCTTCTTATACAGAATCTTCTGTTGGCATTTAGATGAGTTTCTTGGATACACGTGACATCTACGCCTTTCACTTTGAGAATTTGGCTAAGCTCTGTTTTCTTGTTAGAAACTCCTTCAGCATTCCATTGCATGATAGTCAGCGGTTTGCTTACTTGTTCTTTAGGTTGGACAACCTTCTTCCTTTTTCTCCAAGGTTTATGAACTTTACCACCAGTAGCTTGGGTGGACCCCTTCGAGGCTGGGGGGGGGGCAGTGCTGCACATGCCTGGAGGGATCTCACACGGCGAGCACCCATGACAGATAGTCATAATATTAACTGTCATGAAAGATGAGTTGTTTAGTGCTATGGTTGGCCACTCGTTCCAAATACCTGGCTTGGTACCCAGATAAAGTGTTACACCCCTGCGACCGACACAAGATCAGAGATCTTAGATCTACTTTGAGGCCTAGCACTTGTAGCTGGGGATATGTATATAAGCCTACTGCCATATGTTTTGAAAGTGGATGAACAAAGTAGTAGAAAATTATTGAATTTATTAAATTTAAATTGGTATCAATATTTTTGCAGATATTTTGGTTTTTACTAATGCTGGGTATCATCATAACCAGATGCAGTCGAAGTAACCTCAGTAGTACCATCTTCATTCGTAATTCTCATGACATCCTCCCCTTTAGCAGCCAAGATGTCCTCAATGTTCCTATAAATAAACAAAAAACACATTAAAGCAAGCACAGGAGTATGAGTTGAATACATTTAATTTATAGCCACCGATTGGTTGATGGGGAGCTTATGTGGTTTTTGTATACATGCAAGTGGGCTTGTAATATTTAACACACTAATCTGTGCGTGCGTACGTCTAGTGGATGAATAGAAAGCAAAATAAAAGATACTGTGTCATCAAGCAAGAAATGTTGAAACATATCGTACAGAACTGCCCACGTTCCAACCAGCAGAACCACATTCACTGTTCAGAAATAACATATCCCATGTCACTGACAAGGTGCACATCGATAAGGTCAATTTAGCTATTACAGCCATGCTAATCCAGATCTGTAACCTCCTAGAGTAATCAACAGGTGAGCGCAAGAAAAAGAAGAAGGATGAGGAGGTTGGGTGGGAGGAGGTGGAAGAGGATGAGAGGAAAGATGAGAAGAAGAAGAAGAAAAGAAGAATTAAGACAAAATTATATGAAGGTAAAATCAGTAGTCTCTAGTTTAAATGTAGTGTCTAGTTTTGTTCACGATGTCATGCAAATTTAATATTATTGTGTGCATGTATGCCTGCGTGTGTCCATATGTATATCATGAAAAAGGATTTCCAGACTTTGGTCGTGATTTGGATTAAACACCCGGATTCAGATCAGACTAAATGTTAGATCTATGGATATCTCAGAAAAAGGCGGAAATTACTGGTCCGATTTGCCTCAAGTTTTAACACAAGAATGTCTACTGCCATATACTAGGATCCCAGAACTTTTAAAATGATTAAAAAAATTGGGGAAAATTTCAAATCTGATGAATAAGGTTCGGTAGGCGAGAGTCTGCAATCTCTGATTGCTCCTGCTATCATTGTATTAAGTTGACCCATCACCACAAAACCAAGGCTATTATCTACTACAAATGAAACAACTTGTCAGTTAAATTATTTTCAAACTAATAAGCAAAATATTTTGACAATATTATGTTGTAACTACTATCTGTGACAATATCATGAATTGGCTTCAATCGTTTTAAGTGGTTTTCGTGGTGGTGGTATTTGCAAGAATGATGATATCTCATCTGTGTGCATTAAATAAGTGGTCTTAGTCTTTTCATTCAAAAGTGGTAAACATTAACTGTTGAAATTTTGAAATTATTTTAAAAGAAAGCATGTGCAGCCTAATCTAGTGCAATGTCTTCCAAATCCAATTATGTTAAAAATTTTCAACAGAACATATCTTATATCGTGTTCAAAATTGTACTGATTAACATGCTTCTCAGGACCCACCTCCATACTTTTGCCATACCTTTTCCAAAGCTAATGTATTAATTCCCCCATGCATTTTATGATGTATCCAATCAGTGTTGATTCTTATAAAACGACAACATTTTGCAGAAACCTATCAGAATTAGTAGTCAAGGATGTCAATATTTTGAAATACTAAATTTATTATTGTGTATGCGACTCACACCTGACTGTACTATTTCAATTTTCCATACTTCTTTTCCATACCACCAACAGAACATGTAGAATTTTCCATACTTCTCAAGGTCTGGAAATGTGTTTCTTATAATTCCATACATTTCCAGACTTTATATACTTGTGTATGAACCCTGGTTTCTGTTTTGGGTTTGGAAACATTCTAGCTTATTTATGAGCATATTGTATTTTAATGAAATGGGCATAAGTAGATGCATAGAGGCAACAGTAAGCAGGTTCGAGGTGGTATATTAAATACCTCCTCAACAAATCTGAATTATTAAGTGCAATGATGTGCATGCATGATCATTCGTATATTCATTACAGAGTATAACTAAAATAAATGCCTCTTATTTTAATGTAGGCCCTACAGTACACCTCATAAATAAGTTAATATGTTTTCAAAATGAAAACAATTTTGATCACGATGTAAGAAATGCTCTGTTGAATATTTTGAACATAATAGGATTGGAAGACATTGCTGCCTTAGTCAGCAAGGTTTTCAAATCCAATTATGTTTTAAAGATTCAACAGAACATTTTATATTGTTTTGACAACATTCTAGGTTATCTCTGACTTGTGCTATAAAGTTAAATGAGATAATAACTACTAACTAGTACCTCTGTCCAACATGATCGAACCATCCCAGGTTATCAGCTATCAAATGGTTGCTATGACATCCAGGGCACTCTATGATTACCACGCCTGTCTCATAGGCCGTCTTTGAGAATGTTTTTGAAGATCGAGTTTTACACACCTTACATGTATAAACAATACATAGCTGTCCAGAAAGCTTGCCAATACTACCAGTGTTACTTGCACTATCATATAGGTTTTGACTATCAGTTGAACTTTGGTTAGGATACTTTCTATAATCATTTTCACCATAATCAGTTTGATTTCCAATTTGTCGTGGCGCGTCTACTGAGCTTTCATCCTTAGAATCGTTGGGACTTGTGTCAATAGGGCCGTAAACTTTGCTCAATATGCTGTGGTGTGTATAGATGTTGTTAACAGGAAGGTGTATATGCCAGAAAGGAATCTTGAGCTTATGTCCTTCCATCACATTTAAAAACTTAAATTTATTTGTCTTCAAACAAGCCAGAGACTTATGGTTAACACACCTAGAAAGTGTACTAAATTTTTTAGATGATCCATTTTCTCCCAATCCTTTTAGAGTGTGTTGGCCGATTTGGCGACATAGATTAACCAGACGAATCTTCTGCATATCCATGTCAGACTTCTGTCAACTATCTAACTGAAAGATACAAAAAAAAAAAAATTAGCAACCTATAGCAATAGCACAAATAACCAAAAACACGCGCTTTGGAATATAATTTTATGCACATATATCCTGGTCTGATACAACAGGAAGGTGGATTGTCACAGAGACAGTAAATCACATGATCATACCCAAGGATTGAGTTTATTGATAGTTTGCAATTTGATGGGGAAAACCAATACATCTTGTCTGAAAATATAACGAAAATCTGATTCAAACGAACTCAATTCATATTACAATCGCTATAGACAACCAGGAAACACATCATGATTAGGCCACTTGTATAGAAGCAGGAAAACTATGATTTTAATACTTTGACCGTGAAAGAAAACTCATTTACAATGTGAGAAATGTTATGTTGAATATTTTGAAGCTAATTTGACTGGGATCTGTTGCTTCTATTCAACGGAGTCCATGTATAGATAGTCTGACATTGAGACTGAGAATGCAACGTTCAGAGGGTTAAAACAGATAATTTAACTCTTTAAATAATACAATCTAAAGATTTTAAATTAAAAAGATTAAAAGTTGAATGATTTTGAATCTTGTAAAGTACCTATTTGTGACATAGCTATAAGTAAGAAAGGTGTGTGGTAACATTTACTGAGATGTATAGAGGGAAACGGAACCAGCTAATTAAGCGAGTGACAGTTACCTGGAATGGCAGCATTATGTTAAAGCTATTGTAAGCCGATAAAACAACCAAATTAGTCCAAGAAAAACATGCAGAGTTCTTCTGCTAAGAGCCACTCTGCAATCCTGTATCGAGTTGTGATGTCAAAATTTCCCTTATATACCAGACTAGTCAAGTAATCCATTTTAGTCGAGCCGTGCTTGGCGAGTCAGTAGTTTGCAGCGTGCTAGGCTAGTTATCTTTTGAACAGGTTGGCTGACAATTATTGTTGCGTGCAGCAACTTCATCCAGTCAAAATATAACAAACAATACAAGTTTCACCAGCTATAATTTTGATAACATGTTGACTGGAAATCATTGTGGCAACAACTTTCAATCAAATTGTTCTCAAAATAAAAAAGCAAAGTAGTAACAATAATTGTCAATCAACTTATTTTGAAAAGAATGTTGCTGAAAGTTGTTGCTGTTGCATTTTAGATTTTGACCCCCAACCCGGAATACGTCTTTGGGATCCCACAGCCAAGCTTCTATCCGAACAACAACAACAACAACAACAACAACAACACCAAGGACCCTATGCTCGCATTAACACTGCTGACACGGGAAAACTATCAAATATGTGACAATAAACATATTTTTGAGCTGCAAGAATACTTATTTCCTCTCAAAAGATGCAAATTATTGCATTAACCTATTGAAAGTAATACACCTGGTTTTTACCTAATTGCACACAAGAATTCTGTGGAAATGAATGGCTCGTTTGTCCTGCACACTGCGGATAAGCAGCAATCTCTGTGACCTTGGCATTTGAAGGTGTGACCTCAATGCCATCACACTACTTATTCCTACCAGCATAACCAACCATATATCCAAGTCATATATCCATGTTTAGTTCCAATTGGCTCAAGCAATCCAAAAATATAAGCTATGACGTTTTGCTAAATGCAAAAGATTAATGTTGAAAGATTGTACCAAGGTCAGTGACCTTGACTTTTGATTTTGTGACCTAAATGTCATCATGCGGATTCCTATCAGCATAGCCAACCATGTAGTCAAGCTTAGTTCAAATAAGGTCAAGTCAAGCAATCGTGAAATATAACTTGCAAAGTTTTGCTAAACGCATAAACTTAATGTTGACAAAACATAGTCTTTTACCAAGGCCACAGTTAGACTCACAAGCACGGCCCTCTCCGTATCGGAGATAATGGACATTCACACACATCTGGCCACTTATTGGTCAGGCTGAAAAGGGCGTTGCCGGATAATGACGTCATTTTCTTCTTCTTTTAGGAATAAACACCTTATGAAGGAGCACCGCCGTGTGTTTAGTTAAAATTTTATCAACGACTCATATTGACAATGCTAATAATTAAATCTAATTCTATATGACATATCAAGCATGTAAGTAGTCAACAATGTATACAGTGACCCATCCAGGGGGTGGGGTGATACAGGTGGCAGTGCACGTTATAAGGTTTGCAACAGTTATTCATTCAATGTGAGCCATTCGACCTGAATAGTATGGCGCATGGATAGCCATTCGAAGCTCCCTATTTTGTCAATTAAGAATACTACTACAGGGAATTCGGTGTAGTGAATTCGGCAGCGATAGGTCCCTCTGGGCTGACAGACAGGGGGCATGCTCGCGAATCTATCCCTCAGTGTCGTTTGCATTGATCATGTGACATCAATGCCATCCGAACTATTCTTAACAGTATAGTCAACCAGAACAATCTCTGAAACATTCTGGATGAAACTGACTGGGACAACGAGCTGAAAAACTTGGAGCACCGAAGAGACATGGGAAGTTATCAAAACCAAAATCGTGGATGCTATCACTAAAACTGTTCCATGCAAGACCATATAGAATTCACCTCAGAACAAGCAAAACAAGAAATCCATTGATGACCACCAACCTTCATACTAGGTTAAAGAACAAGCCTTCACCACTTTCAGAGGAAACCATGATGAAGCAGACGACAAGGCTATGTTAATTAAAAACCATAACTAGCTGAACTGGGAGGTGCAAAAGGCAAAATACAATTACGAGAGTGAATTTACAAAAAGGCCAAAATTAACCAAAAGGCCTTCTACAGCTATGTAAAATCCAAACAAAAGATAGCTTTTGGAATCGCTGATCTGGAATGTGAAGATGGGTCGATAACTAGATCAGATACGGAGAAGGCACAGAAACTGAATAGATATTCCTACAGCATATTCATCTGCGAAGGTACAACATGCATTCCTCACCTGCCCGAACGACATCACTAGGTTACTTAGAAGAAATCATTATCAAAGAATAGGATGCCATCACAGACAAATAATCAGTCTCCAAGTCACAAGGCCCTGGCGGATTATATCACAGAGTTCTAAAAGAGACCATCAAAGCCATTGGTAAACCATTAGCCATATTGTTCAATAGATCCCTTACTGGCCCTTGGTGAAAAGACACTAACACATGACTGGAATACTGGACAAATAGCAACAATATACAAAAGGGGGATGAGATCAGTAGCCTGCAATTCGCGACCTGTAAGCTTAACATAAGTAATTTGCAAAACTATGGAATTATTCATCAGAGGCACACGTATGCAACATATGCCAGACTCCATTAGCTAATGCCAGCCAGGGTTGCTCCTGTGCTACACAACTGTTGGGCACGCTGTACTTAAACTGTGTATAATAGCAGGGAAGTGGATGCCATATACCTATTGACTTTTCCTAGGCATTCAATATTGTGCCATGCAAAATATTGATTGACATACTCCGAAACTATGGCGTCGATGGTGAAGTCCTTGGGTGGATAGCAGACTTTCTCAATAACAGAAGACAAAGAGTAGCAGTTAATGGGTTCTGCTACAGCTGGTCATTGGTGGGATACCCCATCAAAACGTTTTGGGCCAAGTACTGTTCATTTGCTGTATAAGCAACATGTCACAATTTGCTGACAACTTAGTCAAAATGTTCAGCAACAATATACCAAATTACTTTCAAGAACAAAAGACGATGATCAGCTCCAATCAGACCTCGGCAGTTTAAAAGAATGGGCAGATACTGGGTCCTGGTAACTGATCTGACACATCAAAATGCAAAGTGATGCACCTGAGTAGATGCAATACCCAGTCGCCGGATATCATGACAGAGAACAATCAGGAGATCACGGTTGAAGAAACCAGCTATGAAAAAGACAGGCATTTACGTTGATGACAACCTAATATTCAGATAGCATTTTGAGACAACATTCAATAAAGCTACCAAGATGCTTGATATAGTCTGAAGCTCCTTAAAGTGTGTCTATCTGGAAACCAGCATGCTTGTGCCGCTGTAGAAAATCTTAGTGAGACCACATCTAAAATCTGGGAATGCCATATGGTCCCCATTTTTCAATGTTAAGTAACAGAATTGACCAGTATCGGGTTTGAAAGACAGCCTATATGAAGACTATCTGAAGGCTTTAAAACTGTTACGTTTAATATATCTGCACTTGCAAGGTGACTTAAATGAGATGTATAAGTATGTCCATCCACAGGGCATTTATGATTTAAATCATGTGAATCTGCTGCCAGTTGAAGATAGACATCATATGAGATGCCCCAGATGTATACACACAATTAAAGTAACACATGGAAGAGATTTTTCAGCCTTCATGTGAGAATTGTCTACCTGAGTCAGTCATCATGGGCCCTATTCTCAACACCTTCAAGGGAACCCATATGAACAGGAAACCCATACGTAAGCCAGCTTTCACCATAACTAATCAACATCAAGATCATGCAACTAGGAAAGGCGTCTAGAGAACTCTGCTACATCCTGCACCAGATACGAGCAGCTATACTCATGACTGCGAGCAACTAGCAGAAGTGGCAGGGTGTGACCGTGGCCAGCCATCCTATCTGTTTCATCTGCACAAGTACAGCAATCACTCAGTATCCAGCACAATACATGCGATAGTACCCTCGCATAGGTTTGAAGTTTCGTCCGTGGAGCATTCATTTAATGCGAGTATATAAAAAGATCTATTCGAACGATACTTAATGATCACGTTACTATTTATTGCTATCGCCTGTCATCAATATCTGAACTAGGAACGATGCCAAATTCAACATGTTGATGAACCCCCGGTAACCATTTTACTGTGCATTAACTGTATATACCTGTATGTACTCTGCAAGAATGTTCATCTAAAGGAAGTTACTTCCGAGAGCCAGGATCTAAACAAGACAAGACAAGACAGTGAAGATCTGTCTAGCCCAATCGGTAGAAGAGGACTATATAACTATGTAACCAAGTCAGTAGAAGTGAGGCGATTTGGTCGCCTTTTTCACACCTTTTTCTTTTGTTCTTTCATTTGTTCTCTCTTTTGTTATTTTCACACCTTTTTTCCTTTGATTTCCACCGCCTTATGAAAAGGTGTGAAAGAGACGACCAGATCTCCGCCATTCTGATTGGATGTTAGATGTAGAGGGTTGCCATAAGCACCCACCTCATTAAATCACGTGCCTCCTGTCATCCAATCACGTGAGCTTAAGGGTAATTAGCATCATGATTGACGAGGGTTAATGCATAGCGTAAGGATGACTGACATGGTACATGCATGGACTCGTCTTTTCCTGGAAACTCATTCAATCCTGAGGCCCCGTCTATCATTAAATCATGTGTCTCCTGGCATCCAATGAGGCGAGCTTAAGGGTAATTAGAGTAATGATTAACAAGGGTTAATGTATAGCGTAAGTATGATAGACAAGGTGTCTGTCTGTTTTAATTACATATATGAATTAGAGCATCAATTAAACGTCACGATCAACACTAAATATCAGTACGTCAACACTAAATATCAGCACGTCAAGCTATCTTGGCACTTTACTTCGCCAGATCAAACTGAGATGAAACCATCGTTCAGGAGTGCAACATTACCATGCGACTCATGGAGAATTCTGAGAGAGAACTTGCGTGACATTCGCGAATTTTACACTTGTGTAAGCGTTTTACACACACAAAGTTACAAATCAATTTTAACATGCCTCGAATGGCCACGCAAACTTGGGGAAAAATCCAGCCTAAGTTGACTCAGGGTTAGGCAATGGTTCTTTCAGTTTTCAATTAAAATTGCCACCATGAGCAGTAACCTCGCCCAGTCAAACTAGTTTCAAAATATTCAACAGCTTACCTGTATAGTATTCTGAAAATTGTTAGTCAGGGAGTTCAGAGATTGATCGATCCCAACATGATCGAGATGTGGGTGGAACTTAACTAGAGATGAGCAGGGCATAGCTAAAAATGGAACGATTCATGTCTATTCCAAACATTAACAGCTTTCTTGTTTGCATACACTGAAATTGTGATAAGGAGATTTTGTCCATTAAAGGGTCTAAGAGCTCTAACCCAATATTTTATATCTCAAACTTCCACATACTTCATCTACCTATTGTCTCTCTCGCATGCCTGCACACGTGCCCATCCACGCGTACGTACGCATGCCCACATGCACGCATGCCCGAACACATGCACACCCGCCCAAATGCCCGCACCATGCCAAAATGTCTAACATGATGCATAAAGCATGACCACAACAGCTAGTAAATTTGTGATAAGGTTTCGTTAGGATTATTTTTAATTGTAACATATTCCACTCATACACTTTTTTGCACTCATATTTGTATATACATATTTCATTTCTGTTATGGAGTGCGTCTGCGGACCGGGAGAGGATTAATTTCGGGAATTTCCTCTGTAATGACTGGTTAGGTTATCTAGCAAGTCATTTCTTGGTTAAAAGTAGGCAGTGGCCGGTTTCTGTTGGTCTGCAAACGCAACACGGTCAAGGTATTGGTGGAGCTTAGCTAGAGCTTGGCGGAGCATAGCTAAAATTAGTTTCAAAATATTCAATAGCTTACCCCCATAGGTTTCTGGAAATTGATAGTCACAGGTATTACCAATATTAAAAATTCGTATATTCGCTAACACAGTTTCAACAAGTTTCAAATTGAAGTCAAACTCACGAGTCACTATAACATTCCAGTACGTTCCAGTCCTGAACAAAAACAGTAATGACGAGTGGTGCATACACGAGCTTAGCATTCACCTAAGGCAATATTGACCCCAGCTGGGCTAGATTCTCTATTTGCTAACGGTCCCCCCCCCACCACCCCCCCCCCCCCACACACACACACACCCCAAAACATTAATTCAGGATGGGTCATTAGCCAGCTGCGTCATCGATTAATTCATTAACTTTTTTCCATAACATTGCCTATATACAGTACAGCTCAGGGATAAGATAACACGTCTATACACGTGAACAGAAAACAAGTTAGTAAGAACTGTTCTCATGTATTTTGGGCGTAATTGGATTTGAAGACAACTGCTGCCTTAGGCAACAATGTCTTTCAATCCAGTTATGTTTAAAATATTCGACTGTACATCTTATTTTGTCTTGTAAACGTCTTAGGTTATTTCTGTGCTGGACTGTACTCAAAATGTATTCCTAAGATGGATAAGCATTATTGATTTTTCTTAGTGCTTTAAGTTTGATCTGGGTCATTAGCCACGTGACATGATTAGTACACGAATATATAAATTAATGTATAAATGATAACATTACTTAGTTACAGATATGTATAGTATTATAATTGAATTGAATGGTAACAGCTGTAGTCTGTTCAGAGGTGTGGGGCCTGGGGTGGGTCAGCTCATGCTCAACAATGGAGACAAAATCCCTGTGCGCAAACTCCGTTAAAGCATCATTGATTTCAGACTCTATTGAGTCATCACAGGCTTCACTCTTCGAATCCATTGGCTTATCATCTTTGCGCTTCATCTCTGTCATTTCTACATCTTCATTCTCTAGATTCTTGCTATCTTCATTGCTATGGAATCGGGTCTTATGTCGCTTCAGGTCATGTGACCTACAAAAGTTGAATCACACTCGAGACATTTATGTCTTAGTATATTGATCATAGGATAACCCTATTATTTTAATATAAATTTCATTGGTGAAGGGTTTTTTCAGGTTGTAGTTGTAGAAATCTTCTTCCTGGTTCCCCTACCTACTACTATGTAGATAAAATACACGTCCGACCCTTTGGGTTGTTTAAACAGTAGTGAAAAAAGAGATTGAATCTGAATTTTATAGGCCTGGATGAACGCTCGAACCCAACACTCACACGCACGTGCGATTGCAAATCCATGTGGTCACATGTGCAGAATAGGTTTGTATGTACACTCAAACCCCAGAGGTGGCCGCATATATACCGCCGCACGTGCGGATAAAGGTTTGTATGCATGAGCGACCAAAACACTCGGCCGCATGTATAAATGTGCAGCCGCACATCCGGCCGCAAATCTGGGCGTATACATGTGCGGTCGCACGGCTGCCCATGTTGATATTTCGGCATAGTGTGTGCATGTGCACGTATGTGCATGCTGGTGTGTGTGTGTGTGTGTGTGTGTGTGTGTGTGTGTGTGTGTTTTGCGTGCGTGCGTGCGTGCATGTGTGTGTGTGTGTGTGTGATATGCCAGGAACTCTGGTACCATACGGTTCCGCCGCCACCCCATGGAACACACCAGTCCATGGAGTAGGCCCGCACGGAAAACCGTGCGGTCCCATAGCAGTCGCGGAACCATGGCCAAACACGGGCGCCAATGGCACCCCATGTCTGACCACAGGACCAGGCGTGATAGGTGAGTACCACGCCTGGCCCAGCACACCCGTCACCGTGTCGGTTGGCGGCAAACCAACCATCACGGGACCAGTGCCTGGTACCAGATTGGCCTCAACCACGGGTGGAGCCGCTGTCCTGGCTTGCGCAAAGCCAGACAGATGGAGGGCGGTTCCGTCCAGGACGAAGTCGTCACTAGACGAGGAAACCATGGAGCCATCCCAGCGGACGGCTCCCATGCCTGACGGACCAGCCACCGCTACTGGACCACCCGGAGGTGGCCGCAGAGAGACAGAACCCGTCAGGCCAGAGCCTGACGGGACTGCCAGGGGGCCGTACGAGATGGCTCCCTCGGTGGCCAGTCCAGAACCCTGTCCAAGGACAGGGTCCGAATCAAACATGGGGAGAGACTGCCCTACAACTTTCGGCAGCAGGGACGACACCAGCATGGGCAGAACGCTATGGATGAAGCCTTGCATAGCCAGACCAAACCACGCCGGCTGTGCCATCACCACCACCTCCGGTTGCAGACGTGGCGCGCCCCCAAGGGCCGAAACGGATGCTCCACGATTTGCTTTCGGACCGCCTGACCCCGCGTCAGACCCTGACAAGTCCTTCTGGGCAAGGAACTTCAGCATCATGTCGAGCGACCACACTGCACATACATTACACCTATTGTCAAGGTTACACTTCGTACATCGAAAACAGACATGGTCCTTAAACAGAACCCGAACGAATTTGTGGCACTCGTCACACGATGGCGGGGCTGGCTTGGCCTATACATAAGCACAAACCTACAATAAGCAAGCAGAACGAAACAGAGCTGGAAGGCAGACAATTAATTTTCAAATATTTTGACCATAAATTAACTGTAAACCCTCCCGCACCCCACCCCACAATGTTACAGCAAAGATCGCGTTGATTATGACGACAAGAACGAAGCGGGCAATAATACACCAATACACTGATCCTCAAGGATGTATCACAGAACCAGGAATCATATCGCATAGCATTCAGGGTATATTTATTAATAAATATAAATTATACTCCTAATGAAGGCCAAAACGATATGTGAAGAAACAACAAAATGTAAACAAACTGCTGTAGCACACGGTAAAACCGCAGACCACACATCTAAATCAAGAATTTTGGAACCACTGATCATTGCAAACAGATCATGATAACACGCAAACTTGAAAATTCCAAAGTTTTCTGGTACCAATTTAAGTGTGCAGCACCTAGAATCAGATGCGCGAATTAATGAAACATTTTCTTCACATAAACTACCGAGACACACGGGTGTGACGTCGCCCGCTCGGATCTTACGAAAAACGACGTCAGCCAATATTCGTGTTAAAAATACCGTCAGCCAACACCTATTTTCATATCTGCCGATCGCCTGTTGGGGTTTAAAGAAGGCGATCATCCGGCATATTTCGTTGTTAACACACGTCCCAGATTCTTTGGGGTTAGAAATTGGAACATGCGACACAGACGAAATTTCAAAGACCTAAGTCTTTTAACTATGGAATAACATGGAAATATACAACCTGGTTATCATCGGCAGCATCCATGGTAATCCAAATATCCTTTAGAGAACACACAAGCTATCACAATTTAACACAGAAAAAAAAATTAGGTTTTAACAATCTTAAGACTCCCAACTGCAAAAAGCATATATCTCTTGTTGCTATGCAAACAAGAATGAGCTTCATGGCAGACGGGTACTCGGCAGTTGGGAGCCGAGTACCCGGTTCCAGGAGTCAGTAAAGCTTACTAAGTCTATAGTCCTAGGGCCAGCTATCAGGGCTAGCTGTATATCAGAAGTAATAGAATGGTGAGTATTGATCGAAGGAGAAACATTAATTTACGATAGACTCGGACATAGAACCACAAGAAAAAAATACAGAACAAACATGGGAACTAATCAAGAAATCCTAGAATCAGTCAATAAATGTATTCCTCAAAAGATGACAAGCAAAGAACCACAGTACACACAGATGAGTAACACATGCTCAGTAGTATCAAAGCAAAATTGAAAATTGAAAAACAAGAGACAAGCACTGGACAGATTCAGAGCCACCAGAGACGAAGCATTTCAAAAACGACATTGCTAAGAAATCCCAATCAACCCCAAAAATTGTATACACCTATGTTAAATCCAATCTGAGAACCACTACAGGTGTCGCTGATCTAAAACTAGACAACAATACAGCAACCAAAACTGATGCAGAGAAATCAGATGATCTAAACCCATAACTCATGAGTGTATTTACACAAGAAGACACAAGCAATATATCCCAATTAAAGAATGTCTCAGATTCTAATGTACTCCAATTATGATTGAAGAAGATGAAATCAGAAAGAGGATCAGAACCTGTCTGTGTCAAAATCACAAGGTGCAGATCAGTTACACCCGTGAGTTCTAAAGGAAACCAGTCAGTTAAGTATTATGTCAGATTGTCAACACAGATTTATCAATGGCTGCTCATGTGCAGTACAACTTGAAACATTAGACTACTGCACTAAAGTACTCGACAGTGGGCCACCACTTGACGTTATCTACTTGGAATTCCCCAAAGCATTTGATACTGTTAAGTGTTCCACATCAAAGACTATTGAGTAAGCTAAAGCGCTATGCCATTCATGGCGAAGTCATAAACTGGATACAAGCATTCCTCTGTAACCATAGACAAAAAGTAGCTTCCGTAGTCGGTAAGACACCACAAGGCAGTGTTTTGGGACCAACATTATTCAGCTGTTTTATTAATGATACACCCGATGAAGTACACATGATCAAGATGTTTAAAGATGACACCAAACTGGTGTCAAAGATCTCATCGTTGGAAGATCATGACAACCTCCAGGGCGATTTAAACCTGAAAGAATGGTCGACAAATTGCAACTGTGGCCTAATGCCACAAAATGTAAAGTTATGCATTTGGGTAGAACAAATGCAGAAATGCCAGATACCAATTCACAACACAGGAACTCTCTGAACCTGTAACCCTAGAGGAAACTACATGCGAGAAAGATCTCGGCGTCTATCGTGACAGTGCATTAAAGTTCAACCAATAAAACCGCAGCCAATGAAGAACATGAATTAGCTGGCATGATCTGCAGGTTCTTTTGACTTCCTCACTCCAAGCACATGCAGTCTACACTACAAACACTTTGTACGACCCCACAATTAGGAATATGGAAATGTCATCTGGTCACCTCTATACAAAAACGATATAAACATCTTCCAAAATGTACAAATTCGTATCACGTGGTACACATTCTACTCGATTACTACTCATCATCATCATCATCATCATCATCATCATGTTACGAGGCATAAGGCATTGGCTTGTTATTGCCTCAGTATTTTTGTTGTAGTATGGCTTGTTCAATCCAATTCATAAGTTCCTTCCTTGAAGTCGACTTCCAGTTTGTTCTTGAACGATCGGACTGTTGTTGCTTAATTAAGTCTCCTCAAAACCATTTGGTTTAAGAGTTTGACCATTACCACTCTGCTGTCAATATTCCATCTTTTGCTGTGTCAATAACAAAGAAACTGGTGTACATTTGGCAACAATTTTGTTGATGATTTTGCTGTCTACGACAGCAACATCCTCCAGCAAAGTTACTGGAAAATGAACACAGATCATCCTTTAACTTAATTTGAAATGTAAAATTCTGAACTCAGATTGGCAAGGGTTAACACTGATTTATGGAAATGCTGTGGTGCAGATGGGTGTTCCCCATGTTAGCTATGGTATGCCGCCTACACTCATGGTTACACCTGGCTGCGTCTAGCATTTGTTTGCATGCTGACTTGTGGAGGCAGTGGTTTGTCTTATTGCTGTTGTATTCATTTTCTGCTTTCATCGCTATCCGAGTCTCCTCCGCTATGCTTGGCTCGTGTCTCTGCATGCAACCACAAAGTGGAGATGTGGAAGCAATTGTAATTGGAATCGCTACCGAGCATGTTCATGTCTATACACAGGCTACTCCTAGCTCAGTCAACTTTATTTGTGGAATTGCGATATGACTTTGTGATGGGCCGTTATATGTATGGCCTGTTCAGTCAAATTCGAATGTTCTTTCTTTGAAGTCAATATCTAGTTTGTTCTTGAATGATTCGACTGTTGTTGCATCGGCTATTGTAGCTGGCGGTGAATTCCACTGTGGTACCACTCTATTGGTGAAAAAGTACTTGCGAATATCTTTATTGCTGCATGTTATGTTGAGCTTGAACCTATGACCTCTGGTCTGTGTAATACTGGATGGTTCGAAGAAGTAGGCTGTATCAATGTTATATAGATCCCTGATGAGCTTGAATGTTTCAATTAGATCTCCTCAAAACTGTCTATATTTCAGTGACATTAAATTTAGGGCTTCAAGTCTTTCCGTGTGGCTATACTCTCTGATTTGTGGGACGAGTTTTGTTGCTCATAGTTGAACTCTTTCTAATAGCTGTGATTGCCGTTTCAATTTTGGCAACCATGCCGAATTGCAGTATTCGAGAATAGGCTTCACGAGAGACTTGTACAAGAACGTGAAAGTAGATGGGTCGATGCTGGTAAATGTTCTCTTAATTAGTCCTATTGTGCTGTTAGCATTGGAGATGATCTTACCCCCCCCCCCACCCCCCCACCCCTATATATATATATGTCAAAAGAGAGGTTTCTGTCAATATGCACTCCCAGGGCTTTTTCTGCATCTGATGTTGATTTGGATGCATATCGGGCATATCTGTCATATAGTATTTAGTTGGGGGTTATTTCTACCGAAATGCAGGACAATGCGTTCTGTATTGAAAGATAGTTTCCATGTCTGCGACCATTTACATACTATGTCTATGTTGTCCTGGATCTTACCAGTAGCTGGGTTTCCATATATCTTTGTGTCGTCTGCAAATATTTTGCAGTGGCAGGTCAGACTGTCTGGTAGGTCATTTATGTATATCAGAAAAAGTATAGGTCACAGGGCACTTCCTTGTGGCAGGCCACTTGTCACCTCTATCCAGTCTGAAGTTGTATCATTGATTCTTACTCTCTGTCTTCTGTTACATAGGTAGCTTCCTATCCATCTTACTAAATTGTCACCAATACCATAGCTTCTAAGTTTTGTTTGGAGCCTTTGGTGTGGTACAGTATCAAATACATTTGAGAAATCTAGATATACTGCATCGATAGGTTCATTTGAATCACGTTTGACTGTTATATCTTCGAGGTACTCTAGCAATTGAGTTTTACAGGATCTGTTGTGTCTGAAACCATGCTGGCACTTGGTAAAGAGATTGGCTGTTTCCAGAAAATTTACAATGCTGTCCCTGAAAAATGACTCTAGAACCTTACACAAGGTAGAGGTAGAGGTAAGACTGATTGGTCTGTAGTTGCTCGGGTAATTTTTGGAGCCTTTTTTTGTGTATATAGCATACATTTGCCATTTTCCAGATGTCGGGTAGTACACTTTCTTCTACTAGAGACTTGTTGAAAATTATGCATAACGGTGTACTAATTTCTTTAGCAGCTTCCTTTAATATTCTCACTGGTATTTCATCTGGGCCATTGCTTTTCTTGGGATTGAATGCCTTCAATTTATTTTCGATGGCGATGTGTGTTATTATTATGTCCTTTAATACAGTACCATTACTTCTGGGGCTAATGGTTGGAGTAGAATGAAGATTTTCTGAGGTGAACATACTTGAGAAAAAGTTGTTAAGAATATTAGATTTTTCTTTATCATCTGTAGTCATAGTTCCATTAGATGGGTTGCGTAGCTTGCTAATTGATTCTTGTAGCACCGTTTTACTCTTGACATAGTTCCAAAAAGCTTTAGGATTTCCCTTGCATTCGCTTGCCACCTTGCGTTCAAATGTCTGTTTTGCTTTTCTGATGCTCACTGTCGCTTTGTTTCTAGCAATTTCATAAAGCGTGTAATCTGTGGTTTTCTTTGTTTCATTATACCTTTTGTATGCCTGGCTTTTACATGTGCGTGAATGTGTTGCAGTACAGTCAAGCCAGAGGTGTTTCATCTTGCCATGTTGTTTTGTTGTAAGAATGTAATGCTCCTTCATTGTGATCAAGCACCGTTTTACTCTTGACATAGTTCCAAAAAGCTTTAGGATTTGCCTTGCATTCGCTTGCCACTTTGCATTCAAATGTCTGTTTTGCTTTTCTGATGCTCACTGTCGCTTTGTTTCTAGCAATTTCATAAAGCATGTAATCTGTGGTTTTCTTTGTTTCATTATACCTATTGTATGCCCGGCTTTTACATGTGCGTGAATGTGTTGCAGTACCGGCAAGCCACAGGTGTTTTGTCTTGCCATGTTGTTTTGTTGTAAGAATGTAATGCTCCTTCATTGTGATCAAGTTTGTGTGTAGGAAGTTCCAAGCCTCTGATGCATTAAGTTCGCTCAGGTGATTCCAGTCAGTTGTTCTTAAGTATTTTCTCATTTCTGTATAGTGTCCTTTATTCAACAGTAACTTTGGCGTAGCTGCTTGTGCTTAAGATGTCTGGGTGTAGTGATGTTTGTAGGTCACTCTTACCTAGTGGAGGTAGGTGGGTTATTTCGTGGACGATGTTTTGGTTGCTTGCTAAAACAAGATCTAAAAGATTTGAAGTCTGGTTTATTCTATGTCGTGTCGCATTAGTAACCAGTTGCTGTAGGAAAATATCCCTGGTTGTATTGAAAAATGCATCTTCTAATTTTTGCCGAAAGTGCAATGCTCTACTACTGCTTCAAGCAAGAGTAAAAGTGTGCGCATGCGTAAATAGGTAAAGCGACCACGTGATACTTCCGATCGGAGTACCCCGATAACGAAACCGCTTATTCAACCTAAATGTCAGGGTCGTCGCTCTACATTATCCAATGTCTGCGCCCATGGATGTTAAATTAATAACATAAAAGATGAGTCTTGCTCGCTTATTTAACAATCTTTACCGCAAAACTTACTTGTTACGTCTTACAGACAAGCTATTATGCATCCGTAGTCTCGTCACTAGTGGTACGTTTACAGGTCTTGAAAATATGCAATTTAATGAAAAGGTTACCAGATTTCGTGAATGTTGAAATATGCGCGAGTTCGATCCTTGTGCTATTGTTCTTTTGAATGTTAATTCTAAGTAGGTTTTAATATATTTCACTAGAATTTCTGTCCAAAACTACCTGTGAACCTGGGTGAATTACTGACTGATGCAATGACTGACAGTGATACCTGCAAAAGATTCTTCTTCTTGTTTTGTAAATTCCTCCTTTCGTAGAAGATTTCGTAGTAGCTACATGCTAATGTTATATTGTAAGCTTTTATGAAAATAGGCATTGCCTATAAGTGAATGCAGGCATCATTTACTGTTTACATAAATAAGACGAATTTGTATACGGTCGAAATGTCCAAAATACATATCTATATGGTCGAGTTGCTTAAATTCGTGAGTACCGAAATTCATGAATTTGTTTTTATCGCTCTCGTTCTATGATGTAACGTTGCATGGTTCTACTTCGAATAATACTTACCAGATGTACTATTATGATAATGTCTATTATCTAGTCTAGCTCAAAATAAACAATTAAAACTCCGCACTCTCCTGGTCCTGCCCATACTGTGTCCGGGAATTACCATAGCCGCAGGTACCGAGTCAATTCCCAATCACAGTCAGATTCGTCTATTTTGCGCTTATTGATAGTCGCGTGTTTTTGAGCTCACTATATTAATTGAATTAAGCTAGTTTAGCGTGTTTTTTCTATAATCCATCGCTGGCTTCATGGAGGAACTTGGGAAATCATCACAGGGGCAGGTTGTATCAATCTAGAATTTATACATTCGTGCCATAATGACTGTTTGAAATTTCCTTAAATTGGCACATTTTTATATATGGTAGCCATTGTTGGAGTCGCTTCTGTACCCGTTGACTTTTAGTTTTAATTCGGGTACTCGGTTAATTTTCTCTTGCGACTCGGTTCCTCTAAGATGGATGCGCCCTTGGCCAAGATGGCGGCGCCCATGATTATGTCGTTATTGGCTTGGTGTATCCAGGCACTCTGTTGTCGCCGATTTTAGCTCTCGCTTAGTTGTCGAGGGTGTTTGTAGTGATCGGCGACTTATTCTTGGTTGTTTAACGTTAGTTAAAGGCTGAGTTGTGGTTTTTTTGTCGTCACTGCTTGTCATGTGCAGCGTTTTAATTCTTCTCTGTGTTCGCAGAAACCGAAGAACTCGGACTCGTTGTGCCGGAAGTGCAACAGGTTCATGAAGCGGAAGTACCTTGGTCAGTCGCTGTGTGGCGTGCGCTAAGTGTAAGGTCGGGAGCCCTTGTGACGTGTGCGTCAAGTGGTCGTCGGAGTTGGTGGCTGAGTTTGACAAGGATCGACGGGCGAGGCTGGAGCGTATTGAGAAGGACAAGGCAGTGAAGCTGCAGCAGGTTTCCTTGATGGGTCTGGAAGGCCGGCTGAATGAGAGGATGGATTCAGCACTGGGCGTATGGGCGGCCCAGTTCAAGGCGATGTTTGACTCGTTGCAGTCCACGGGCCCGGTGAAGCAAGCTGGTGCAGGACAACCATTAGGTGGTCCGGCTAGTTCTGCTGAGGGTCATGCACCTGCCCCTTCTCTGTCCTTGGCTCAAGAGCCGACGATAGAGGAGGAAGATTTGCTGCTGAGGGAAGATTCCGGCATGCCGGATCTTTCGATGACGGCGATGCCTAGTACGTCCCAGGGGTCGCCCTCGGGATTTGTACGGGTTTGCCAGGCGGATGGTGATGTCGACGTTCCGTCGGGCATTTTTCATCCCCGATTTGTGCAACCGGATATGCCGGCGGAGCCGTGGTTTGCGGTTCCTACGGCTATCCCGGCGGCGTTAGGTGCGGCTCCTATCGGAGTGACAGTGCCAGCCGTAAGTGAGGCCGTCGGAGTCCCGGATCCCGTGGTGGAGCCGATGGACTGCGGCGAATCCATATCTGGCTATTCGTTGGATACTGGTGCCGTGGGTAGTCGCGCTATGGATGCGCTCTGTGTTGGCAGAGACGTGTATCATAGCATTCAGCAAGGATCGTCGGTGGCCCTCTCATCTAAGGGAGAGAGGGAGGATGAAAACGGAAGTTCTTTGATGGACGATTCCGCTTTCTGCACCGAAGCTGAATGGGTGCAGGTTCTTGGATGGATGACCAATCGTCTCGGGTTGGCATCTGATCTAGGATCTCAGCGCGATCCGGCGATGGAACAGATGTCAGAGCGTGCGGCTAGCGCTCTGTCCAGTGGCTCTTCGGCCATGCCTACACTCCCTCTGGACACGCAGACTTCCGACATGTTGGAAGTTGCGGCATACCGTCTGGTTCAGCCAGACTATGCGTTGCCCAAGGGCCCGAAGGGGATAAGGAGTAGGGTCCGCTTTCCGGAGCAGGCTTATCATCAGTATGCCAGGGTTCCACGGCTTTCCGTTGCGGAACGTGAGGCGCTGAATAGGCCGTTGGCTGGGAAAGCCAAGGGGCGGTCACGTCCTTTGGTTTCTCAGACCAACAAAGACCCGTTCAATGAGCTCACGCTCATTGAAGATGCGGCTAGGGCAGCCATGGCTGCGCTGTCGCACGGGTGTTCCGTCTTGCAGGGTATGCTGGACTGCACGGCGGAAGGCGGACAGGTGCCAGAGGCTGCTCCCGGAGTTGTTCGGGACACCATGCGCCTGTCTCAGGATTGCCTGGCCAGGGTAATCACGAGAACTTTAGCAGAGCGACGGAGAATGGTTCTCGATTGTGTGGAACCAGGACCGGAGATGAGGGCTGCGTTATCTTCTGCGCCTTTCATAGGTCCAGGCTTGTTCGGCGGCTCGGCACGACAAGCGCTCTCTAAGGTTGCGTCAATGGTGGCGGAGCAAAAAGTGGTCGGCAAGTCGTGGAAGTCGACCAAGAGGACTCAGCCGCAACAGTCCTACCGTCAGCATAGGCAGGAGCAGCAGAGACAGCGTCCTAGATCGCCCTTCCGTCCTTCTGGCCGTGATGCCCATAGGCCATCCGGATCGCAAGGACCTGGCCGTTCGTCCGCATACAAGCCCTCTAGTAAGAGGCCGTATGAGGACGACAGGAAGGGTGGCGGTTCGGGCCGAGGCGGCTACCGTAAGGATAGCCGTGGCGGCGGTTCCGGACCGTCATACCACAAGAAGCCGCGGGGCGGCCGTGGGGCTCGTTCCTGACGGGTTTCTGGCGGAACCAATACCGGCGGCTTTGGAAACAAATGGAGTCGAGAATCTTCACCCAAGCGATTTAGCGTCTTGTCGGCTAATCTCGACCGACAACTGTGTGCAGATTCTTTCCGTCGGAGGCAGACTTCAGCTATTCCTAAGCCAATGGGAACAGGTCGTGCGCGACTGTTTAGTCTGTCAGTGGATAAGAAACGGCTACGATCCGGACTGGCTCATCCATCAATCGTTAGTTTCGTTAACCTCGACTCCAATATGGACTCGTATTCCAAGGGAATTAGACCGTCTAGTCGTCATTCAGTCAGAGATAGAATCGCTTCGTCAGAAGAATGCGATTCACCTAGTCACCGATCAGTCATCGCTGGGCTTCTATTCGATCATGTTCCTAGCTCCGAAGCGTACCGGAGGGTGGAGACCAATTCTCAATCTCAAACCGTTGAACAAATTTATTCTTTCTCCCAGATTTCAGATGGAGACGGTAGCAGCGGTAATGACAGGGCTGAGGAAAGGCATGTGGGCGGTATCGATAGATCTGAAGGATGCTTATTTTCATATTCCAATGTCAATTCCTTTTCAGAAGTACCTGCGATTTGCATTCCAAGACAATGTTTGGGAATTCAATGCTCTTCCCTTCGGCCTGACCACGGCTCCGAGGGTCTTCACCAAGGTGGTTCTCGCCATGACTTCTTTACTTCGCAGGAGAAACATAGCTGTTCACACTTACATAGACGACTGGCTGCTAAAGGCGGGGAATCCAGTCACTCTGCGCAGCAATCTGATAGTAGTCCTAGACTTGTTGAAAAAGCTAGGATGGATTGTGAATCTAGAGAAATCAGAACTGACTCCATCCCAGGAGTTTGTTTATCTGGGAATTTTCTTCAATCTCAGGGACGGCGTAGCTTTTCCGGCGGAGAGCAGAGTCAGAAGCCTGATTGCAGTGTTGGAGTCGGTTTCTCTAGGAGCCTATCTGACGGCGCGTCAATTTCTCAGAATACTGGGTTTGCTAGTATCATTGGAGAAGGTGGTGCCATATGCGGCACTCAGGCGCAGGCCGATTCAGATGTATTTGATGTCGTTCTGGTCACAGAGAACAGATCCGTTATCTCTGAGGATACCAGTGAAAGAACCATTGATATTCCACCTTCAGTGGTGGTTATCGGAACAGAATCTCCTGCGAGGTGTTCCTCTACAACCTCCTCAACCTCAGATGTCCATATTTACGGATGCATCGTTGACGGGTTGGGGAGCAGTATTGGACAATCAGTCAGTGTCAGGGGAATGGGATCGGACCAATGCGCAGAAACATATCAATGTGCTCGAGCTATTAGCGGTGGTATTTGCACTGCAGAAGTTCGAGAGTCTAATTCAAGACAAAATTGTCCTAGTAAGGACAGACAACTCAACAGTGGTGTCTTATTTGAACCGCCAAGGCGGGACGAGATCACCAGAGTTGTGTATGATGGTTTGGAACCTTCTGCTGTGGTGCCAAGAGAGGAATATTATTCTTCGGGCAGCACACATTCCAGGAAGATTGAACATCTTAGCGGATGCTCTCAGTCGAAGGACGGTTTGTCGTCCGACGGAATGGCAGCTCAACCAAGTGGTAGCGGAGGTTCTATTCAAACAATGGGGCAAGCCAAATGTCGACCTATTTGCGATGAATCTAAACGCAAAAATGGTCACTTACGTGTCACCGATCCCGGACCCGTTAGCTCTAGCAGTAGACGCACTGGTGATAAGTTGGAAGGGGATGTACGCGTATGCGTATCCTCCAACAATTCTCATCCCGAAAGTTCTGGCAAAGATAAGAGAGGGGATGTGCCAAGTACTACTGATCGCACCTTATTGGCCAGGCCGATCATGGTTTACGGATTTGCTGGACCTTCTGGTCTGCAGTCCAATCCCTCTTCCAGACACAAGAGATGTAATCTCTCAGAACAAGGGTCTGTACCTTCACGACAGACCAGAAATGTTCAAATTGACTGCATGGATGTTGTCAAGCAGCGTGCAATTGAGGATGGCTTTTCTGAGCAAGCAGCGAAGTTTGTTGCTTCAGCCAGAAGAGTTTCAACCACAAAGACGTATAATTATAGAATCAACAAATTTGCACAGTGGTGTGAGAGAAGAGATATTGATCCCTTTTCTGCATC
Organism: Chaetoderma sp. LZ-2023a; assembly: GCA_034401795.1. Taxonomy (NCBI): domain Eukaryota; kingdom Metazoa; phylum Mollusca; class Caudofoveata; order Chaetodermatida; family Chaetodermatidae; genus Chaetoderma; species Chaetoderma sp. LZ-2023a. The sequence continues at coordinate 63,267,294 of CM067362.1, read as the reverse complement.
TGTTCAACACGTAGCAGATTTTATCTGTCATTTATACGAAGTTGACAAACTTGTACCTTCTACCCTAGCAGCATATAAGTCTGCATTAGCTTCGGTCATTCCCAGTCTCACCATTGAGGGAGTGGAGAATGACACCTTGAATGAAGTTATCAAAGGAATGAGCAATCTGCGACCCAGACAGCCAATTCCTATCCGATCATGGAATCTATCTCTTGTTCTACAGGTTTTAGGGCATGCTCCCTTTGAACCGATTAGATCTATTGACATTAAACTGTTAACTATTAAATCAGTTTTCTTGGTTGCAGCAGCGTCGGCGAGAAGGAGAAGCGAGATTCATGCGCTTTCTGTCGAACAAGACCGTTTTGTCGTCACGGGTGAAGGTTTAAGATTACTTCCACGTCTTTGTTTCCTGGCAAAGAATCAGTCACTTAAATATCCAGGACAGCCGATCAATTTGCCAAGTTTAACTAGACATGACCCAAATTCTTGTGCTTGGTGTCCTGTCAGATGTCTCAAGATGTATAAGAAACGTACTTCTGAGTGGAGAGACGACCCGAAATCTCTGTGGTTATGTCTCAAAGCTCCCCATTTACGTGCTTCGAAAGATACTATTTCTCGTTGGATAGTTGACGCTATTCAGATGTCGCACAAGATCGCTACAGGAAAGCAGATTGATCGTGCGAATGCCCATGAGGTCCGAGCACTAGCAGCATCATCGGCCCTTTATAAGGGTGTCTCATTAGAGCAGGTGATGTCTGTAGCACAATGGCATGCCGAGTCGTCATTCACTGATTTCTACCTTCGCGACATCTCCAGCACACTTAATCCAGTAGCCGTCACCAATCTGTCAAACCTAAACTAAGCCACGTCCGACCACTACTTCGCACACATCACAAAAGTCTTCCGCCTACACTTACCAAGCGCTATGCACATGACTGAGTACGACCGTGGATTGGGCCTAGCTCCTGTGATGATCAAGAACAGATCAGCCACTCAAAAATGGTGAGTGTTTACATTAATTAAGTGACTATAATAATATGTTTACTTCCAGTCGAAATACCAGACTGAGTAAGTAAATAGTCTGGTACAAGAGTATATTTATCCTCTCATACAGACATGAGACTCATTCCAATTTGAAAATCTAATCGATATACTGATAGTTTTTTTTTCAAATATTGAAGTTGTAGTAGCTTCTTTGCACTCTACTGGACTGCCCTAGCTGAGACTTGGGGCTGACACGGGTCTGGTGGGTGTTGCATCCCCATGGACATCCCTCTGGTTTTGTGCGGACAAAAGAGGGGGGGGAGCGCGGTCTAGACCATGGAAGTTTAGCACTCTATGAGTCAGATAGCAGAACCCAAGCGTATGCCAGGGTTTTAGTCTCTTCACAACCTTCTCTGTTGGATGGTTGGTGAGTGCTGGTTCGGGCCTCACCTCCTCCCACCGGCATTTCCTGGCTGTCGAAATCCGGAGTTTATCATAATAGTACATCTGGTAAGTATTATTCGAAGTAGAATAAAAAAAGCATCCGCTTTTGTTTCTACGAGAATTCTTAATACTTACCAGATGTACTATGGCCCTGCCTCAGCCGCCCCGCTGAGGTGAGGCTGAGCTGCTTTCGCAGTTTGCCAAGGCAAATATAAGACGAATCTGACTGTGATTGGGAATTGACTCGGTACCTGCGGCTATGGTAATTCCCGGACACAGTATGGGCAGGACCAGGAGAGTGCGGAGTTTTAATTGTTTATTTTGAGCTAGACTAGATAATAGACATTATCATAATAGTACATCTGGTAAGTATTAAGAATTCTCGTAGAAACAAAAGCGGATGCTTTTTTGAAACGCAATAGCCACTTTTTGATTGAAAGTTCTGAAGCTTTTGACAAAGTTTTGAGCAAAATACAGTCAAAACAAGAAACTTCATACATTATTACTGATGGTAGTGAGAGAGAGGGAGAGAGAGAGAGGTAGGAGGGAGGGAGGAGGGAGAGAGAGGTAGGAGGGAGGGAGAGAGAGAGAGAGAGAGCGAGGGAGAGAGCCTATTCACTAGGAATCTGTAAATTTGGTAGTGATCCGAAAAATCTCCAAAATTGGGAAAATCGAAGAATCTGAAAAATAAAAAAGTACATGTCAAAAACGGAAGTGCTAGGGTTTGCAATCTCTGATTGTACATTTGAAACTAAGTACTGGAAGAGATTTTTCCCTTAGTCATATTGTCTTCTAAAAGTAGTTTCAAAATGTGCAGCATAATACGTTGTACAAAATGATTGTATCTCTAGACATCCTTTATCATGTTGAAATGGTTAATTTCTTTCAGCCCAGCCACCGGATGACAATGCTGTGCTATACCCGGGACACATACCCACAACACTGCTACAGAAGAGCATACTGGCAGTCGGCTCAGCCGCAATGACCTTGTATGACCCTGCAAGAGATGGTCAGTACATGTCTATGTTTATAGATTAGTCATTTTCAAACTGAAAGTCATTAGAATATTGTTGGAGGGGAAATGGGCTTAACCCTTTAACACTCAAGACGGCCAAAAAATAGCTTCTCCAGTGGTCAAAAGAATATTCCAGTGATATATTTTCAAAATATTCTCTTGATCTGCAAATGGACATTTTCTGAGAAAAATTTAATTTTCTTGACAAAATTGAGCTTTAAGTGGAGATGTCCATCTATGCATAGCATACATAGAAAATAATTTACATGCTGCTGCCGCCGCCATTTACTAGCACTAGGGGTGGAACCTGATTGCTCAACTTATGTTACACAAATAAAAATGCTCAGTGCTTTCACGCAGAGTTGGCAGCCCACATTGCATTTCAAGCCTGATTCAAGCTAGGTAAATAATAGTTATGCTGAATATTTTGTTAGTAATCTGACTGGAAGGGCAGTTAAGTCATTCTTAAAATACACAGCAAGAATTTACTTTTGTGTCATAAATATGTGTACAATTTGCTTAAATCAAAGCAATAATAACCAGTCAATGATAATGGGCGATCCAATCTGTCACTCAAGTATCTGACATCATAATCAATAGTGATCTCTTTCCAGCTATACCCCACCCATTTCTAGCTAAGCTCCGCCCATGTTTTGCACATGTCGAGGTCGATTTATAAATACTTTGGACCCTAAATTTTCACAATCCCAATTTCAAGGTAACTATACAGGTAAACTGCATGGCAGGCTTGGCAGCAACAACGTCAAGTCAGATTAGTTTCAAAGTATTCAATAGTATGTTTATTAAATTGTAAGCCCATCAAAGACATACAATACAAACTGTTCCAGCTTCATAACGGAGTAATCTCTGTCAGTTATGAGATCAGCCTACAGGTGACAATTGATAATGATGTCATATATGTATACAATTTGAATCAGGCTTGAAATGCAATGTGGGCTGCCAACTCTGTGTGAAAGCACTGAGCATTTTTATTTGTATACAGATCAGATTCATCCATTATATCACTAGTGAGTTGACGTCTCACTTCACCTTTCCAGACTACCCACACATCATATGACGTCATAAACAACTAAGTGATGTGTAGAATGACATCATAATGGATTACGTTGATAGATACGTCATGAATGCATATTTGAAGATGGTCTATGCGTTGTTGTACAAATTGTATGTCTACTATTTAATAAATATTCTGTTGAATATTTTGAAACTAATTTGACTGGGCGCTGTTGCTGCCATAGGCAGCAACAGCACGCAGTCAAATTAGTTACAAAATGTTCAACAGCTTCCCTGTATAGTGTTCAGTAAATTGATAGTTAGGGCATTCAGGGATTGATCAGTCCCAACATGGCGAGGTGTGGGTGGAGCTTAGCTAGTAATGGGTGGGGCATAGCTAAAAATGGAAAGGTCCATTATGATATAACTCTGTCATGAAGTGTACGAATCATATGTCTTTGATGAATTTATAATTTCATAAACATTGACAGCAACAGCCGAATTAGTTTCAAAATATTCAACAGCGTAGTGTATAATTACCATGAAAGTAGATATGGGCAGAGCATAGATAGAAAATTTTGTCTTACTTTTTACATTTCTGCCTTTAACTGAGCTGTAGTTGTCACTTTGTCACTTTGACCCTTTCAATCCTGCAATTCTAATATATCTATTTCATAGAACACTTACGGAAATAATCTTGAATATTTTGAAAATAATTTGACAGCTTTTCAACATGTTATCTTTTACAACCTAACAAACTAATTTCAATTCTCAGCAAATAACTCATTTTCATAGTCCTACTCGGTGTCCATTCTAGGAGGGGCAATGGGGTCATAGTCCGCTGTTATTTTGAAATGACCCACATTTTTTTCCATTAGGGGTCAAATGTCCCCATATTTTTATGGATATTCAACTGTAAAATAATGCACCTCTTTCAAACTTATATCATCTATGACAAATTTTTGGAATTGTAAGAAAATTTTGTTGAATATTTTGAAACTAATTTGAATGGAAGCTGTTGCTGCCAGTATGCATGATTTGAAATTGAGATACCAAGATGTAAATGATGAAAGTGTTAATCAGATTGGTCTGACTTGTAAGAAAGCATCAAATGTGGATATATATTTCACTAACAGTCCTATATTTCTGCTAAGTTGTGGGTTCATTCAGAGCCTCTGGCCCTCACATTATTCTAATGTCCCAACCTTTTGGCTGGTTAGGGTCATTGGGCCCCACTATTCAAGTTCCTAGAATGAACACTGCCTACTATTCCAATAAGTTCCTACCTTTTATTTGGACCCGCTGTGAGTAGTATGAATTCGGATATTGAATTTCAGATCTGTTGTCCGCTTTGGGAGAGACAACTGGCTCATGTGCCTTACCGAGGATCAGGGCAAGAATGATGACTTACCCTGAAGGTAGAGAAATACTTCAGTGAGTACACCCCTCAACTGTATAATGGTCAACACGGGTTAGGAAAATCACTCATTCTATCTGTCCATTTGCAAGCCAGAGAATGTTTCTGAAAATTTTACACTGGAATGACTAGCTCGACTATCATGTTATATTTAAAAACTGTTTAAAAAAATATTGTCTGTTTCACATTTATCTTAAGACTTATGTCATAACCCCTTCACCCTGGACATAAATGTAAAGGAAATTAAACTGTTGAATATCTTCAAACTCCTTTTAAAGTCCAATTACTTTCAAACTGTTCAACCTGTTATATTTCATTAGAACTGAACTCACTTATTAGTTAGAAATTTCTTGTAGTAAAATGGGGTGGCCTAGGCTAAGCATTTCATGGCAAAGCCTGCCTCTACAATGGACCTCTCCAGTTTATTCATCCATCATATGATGTAATCATCAACTGTGACATGTAGGATTATGTCATAATCAATTACAGCATGAATGACTTGATTTAGTCCGTCTTAAAATGCTTAATAGTCCGACATGCACAAATTCTGTCTATGATATTTAATAAACATGCTGTTGAATATAGGCAGCAACAGCACCCAGTCAAATCAGTTTCAAAAGCTTACCTATATAGTTTTTCTGGAAATTGAGTCAGAGAGTTCAGGGATCAATCGATCCCAACATGAGTGTGGCGTGGGTGGAGAATAGCTAGAGATAGGCGGGGCATAGCTAAAGCTGGGCAGGTTCATTGTCTTGAGGAAAGTCAATTTGCATGCCAACAGAATGTCTGTCATTCCAGTGGTAAATTTTCTAAAAATATTCTCTTGGCCTGCATACGGACATTTAATTGAGCAAATATTTAAATTTCTTGATCAAATTTAGCCATTAAAGCGTTTATAACAAACTCATGACCATATCTGTGATGATGGTGGTATTAACCTTTATATTGTCAAACGGACCAAAGATAGCTTGTACAGTGATCTAGTGCAATGCAAATTTGCCGACCAAGTGAATACGATTTTTGACAATTTATGACTGGCTCGATAACAGTTAATAAGTTTTCAAATATATGATCCTGTTAGTATGCATATGGACTTTTTCTATGAGAATTTAAATTGTCTTTACCAAATTTTACCATTAACACATTGGCATCCTAAACCCATATTAGCATTGGTCTTCATAAATGCCCATTTGCAAGACAAGAGACCTGTTTTGAAAATGTACAAGTGAAATGACTGGTTCGATAAGCAACCCTGTCATTCCACTGGTGATTTTCAAAAATGGTCTTCTTGATCTGCAAATGGACATTTTCTATTAGAAAATCAAAATCTTAAATAAATTTGTGGATTATAAAAGGATGTGTTTGTAATTTCCTGACTTGCAGGGACAAACCTTTGGTGAACACAGAGACTATCGATCTGAATTACCTGAAAAGTCTGGGTGATGACACATTCGGCAAAGCTTACTGGAATTTCCTCAATATAAATGTATGGTATTACAGTGTTATTGTTAGCTCACCTGGCCTGAAAGGCCGAGTGAGCTTATGCTGTGGCGACCGTCCGTTGTGTGTCTGTCCGTCGTCCGTCCGTTTAAACGACTTCTTCTCAAGAACCACTGGGCCGATTTCAATTATATTTGGCAGGAAGCATCCTTAGGGCATAGGGATCCAAGTTTGTTCAAATAGAGCCAATCGGCCAATTTGGCCGGCAGCCATCTTGGATTTCAGCAGATTATAGGAAACGTCTTTAAAAATCTTCTCTGAAACCACTTGAGGAATCGATTCAAAACTCATGAAACATCATCTAGGGAAAGAGGTAAGCCAAGTTTGTTCAAGAAGACTTGAGTGAACAAATGGTTCGGTGGCCATCTTGGATGACCTAGTTTTCTCAAAAACGACTTCTCCAGAACCGCAGAAGGGATCAGGCCGAAATTTGGGAGATATGATCAGGGACTAATGGCCATTAAAGTTTGTTCAAGGGAAGTTAATCCGTCAAAAAACATGGCCATCGTGGGTCAATCAAAATGTAGCGTGTTTGGCAGCCATATTGGATTTTTTTATTTGATGAATTTCGAGGCTGAAATTGGTTCTATATATGGTTTTGGGTATTCTGAGCTCAAATTTGTCATTTTCGAAACTGTCGGATAAACGGTTTGGTGGCCATCTTGGATTATTTTCCTGCCAAAGGTGCCCATACTAAAGCAATGGGAAATTTAAAATGTCTTCTGGAGAAGTACTAGGCCGATTTCAATTATATTTAGCAGGAAGCATTCTTAGTGCATAGGGATCCAAGTTTGTTAAAATGAAGCCGATCAGCTAATTTGGCCGGTGGCCATCTTGGATTTGGGCCGATTTTAGGAAATGTTTTAAAAATCTTCTCCGAAATCGCTTGGGGAATCGATTCAAAACTTATGAAACCTCGTCTAGGGAAAGACGTAAGCCAAGTTTACGCAAGACGACTTGATTGACAGAATGGCTCGGCGGCCATCTTGGATGACCTAGTTTTCCCGAAAACGACTACTTCTCCAGAACCGCTGAAGCGATCAGGCCAAAATTTGGGAGATATGATCAGGGACTAAGGGCCATTAAAGTTTATTGAAGGGAAGTTGTTCCGTCAAAAAACATGGCCTTCATGGGCCAATCAAAATGTAGCCTGTTTGGCGGCAATATTGGATTTTTTTATTTTATGGATTTTGAGGCCAAAATCGGTTCTGTATATGTTTTTGGTCAAATTTGCAATTTTCGAAATTGTCGGCTAAACAGTTTGACAGCCATCTTGGATAATTTTCTCATCAAAAGCTCCCATGCTAAAGCAAGAGAACAACTAGGCCGATTTCAATTATGTTTGGCAGGAAGCATCTTTTAGGGCATAGAGATCCAAGTTTGTTCAAATGAACCCGATTGTCCAATTTGCCCGGCGGCCATTTTGGATTTTGGCTGATTTTAGGAAATGTCTTTAAAAATCTTTTCCGAAACCGCTTGGGGAATCTTCATCTAGTTTGAATATAGATGAAAAATATGTGGTCATATATCACAGGTTTCGCACTGGTTATGGTAATGCCGGAAAGCCATGGAATCTGAGAATTTTGAATCAAGGGTTGAGAATCCTGGAAAATTATCATTTGCTATTTATAGGGCATGTAGAAGCCATGGAAACTTAAGCATATTTCCCATAAGGGGTGAGATAAGTCATGTAAAACCGTTGACCTCACTTTATCTATTTAACCCCCTTAATGATCAAGCTGGCTAAAATGGCCTCTGTAGTCGTCTTGAGAAATTACCATTTGCTGACCGAGAGATGTCGGTTGGAAAATTTAGCACTGGAATGATTGGCTCATTAGTTATTTAGTTTATTCCAATGGTAAATAAAGAAAAATAATCATTTGATTTGCAAATCAAAATTGAAGTTTTATCGATCAAATTTAACAATGAATGAGTTAAGCCAATCATACGTGTAAGGTGTTGAAACTAATTGCTGCCCCAGTCAAATTGCATGTAGTAGTTTCGAAATTTCCAACTGAATATTTATTAAATTGGGAGTAGATTTCCGATATTTAATTTTTCGTGTTCAAAACTGTTAATTTTTGTGTCCAGTGTTATTTATTGCACAGAATTGTAGAGAAAAAACATAGATGATCATAATTCATTGCATCACTAGTTAGCTGACCTCGCAAACAAAAAGAATGTCACGAAACTCATGAAAGTGTACGAATTGTGTATCTTTGGTGAATTTACTAAACGTTCTGTTGAATAGTTTAAAACTAATTTGACTGGGAGCAACCCCCCCCCCCCCCAAATCAAATTATTTTCAAAATAACCAACAGCTGGCGTGTATAGTTAATTTGATATATAGATTCTGGGAATTCAGGTTTCAAAGTTTCAAATTGGTTCCAACACTTGTAATAAGTGAGTGGAGGTTAGACCAAGAGATGACTATTTTTGAAAACTTACCACTGGAATGACTGGCTCGGTAACCGAGCCAGTCATTCCAGTGGTAAATTTACAAAAATAGTCCTCTTGTTCTCCGAATGGACATTTTCTATGAGAAAATTTAAATTTTCTTGAACAAATTCGAGGGTTAAGGATATTCACGCTTAACCTTCTAGGGCTTCAATCCCGATGCACGATTTCCTGTCCGGTTTGTCGATGATGCAGAACTGATGTACGTGATGTTACGATACAGACAGATTCACGACTTAGTGCACACACTGCTGGCCATGCCACCAAACATGCTGGGTGAAGTAGCGGTCAAGTGGTTTGAAGCTATCCAGACTGGCCTTCCTATGTGTGCTCTCGGTGCTGTGTTTGGCCCGCTTAGATTTGGACCCAGGTATTTGCAGTCAAAATATCCTATTTCATTTTCTCACATTGACTGAATTATTATTGCTGTGAGTTGTCTGCTTGCTGAATTCCTTCAGACTACATTTTCCATGGGGGTTAAATCTGGATATATGCTGAATATTTTGAAAACAATTTGAATGAAGTTATTCAAATAATCAGCAGCGAATATAGGCACCATTTGGAGAACAAATTGAATCAAATCAAATACAAGCAACAATTTTAAGTAATTTTCTCAAAACTCTATGAGTCTGCTTAATATCTTGAAAATAGTTTGATTGAATGTTGTTGGTGCCATAAACAGCAACTATAATTCAGTCATAACTGTAAAAGGGTAGCCGTGAAAATTCAAAATAAAGCTTACATGATAAATAGTATCTTAATAATGTCTCGAACCCATTGCCACTTCACACCATTGAGTACGCTATCATCCGAACCTCTTATTAACCTTGTGTGATTAATGGAGTATTCCAGTTTATACATTAATCATATGATGTCATAATCAACTACATGACGTGTATGATGATGTCATAATCAATTACGTCATGAATGATGTAGATAAGTTTGTCACGAACACTTAATTGATGACAGACTAAGCGTTGTTGTATGAATTGCATGTCTTTACTATGTAATAAACATGCCGTTGAATGTTTTGAAACTAATTTGACTGGGTGCAACAGCACCAAGCCAAATTAGTTTCAAAATATTCAACAGCGTACCTGTATAGTTTTCTGGAAATTGCGATTCGGAGTGCAGGGATCGATCGATTCCAACATGGGCAAAGTATGGGTGGAACTTAGCTAGAGATGGGCAGGGCATAGCTAAGACTGGATTCATCCATTTGATACGACGCCTGTTTTAGATCCTCTACATACTGATTAACTGTAAGCTTTTCACCCGAGAACAGGTAGCACAATGAAATGGTGTCAGCAATTATCTTGGGAAATGCCCATTTGCAGGTCAAGAGACTATTTTTGAGAATTTAGGAGCCAGTCAATTCCATTGATAAATTTCCAAAAATCGTCTTCTCTTGGCCTGCAAATTGACATTTTCTATGAAAAAATCGAATGTTTAAAACTTAATTTGATTGTTAACGTGATTAATATCAAACAATGTTCTCAGAGATAATATATTCTCAATATAGGACATCAGTAAATCAGATTAAATAGTTGTCTTAAAACTCAAATTTGTTAAAAGAATTTCCCATAGAAAATCTCCATTTGCAGAACAAGACAATTTTTGAAAAATTATTACTGGAGTGACTGGCTCTGTAACGGAGCTAGTCATTCCAGTGATACATTTTCAAAAATAGTTTTATCATGACCAGCAAATGGTCATCTATCAAGACCACTGTAAAAGCCACTTTGGCTGGCTTGCATGTTAAATGATTAATGGTCAAGATGGCTACAGGCTTTTCTGCAGCAGTTTTGAGAAATGTGCATTTGAAAACTAAGAGGGTACATTTTCTCTTCACCACTAGAATGTGTAGCTTGACAATAGGTCCAGCTTTTGTAGTGGTAAAATTTCAAAAATAATATTTCTGAGATAATTTAAATTTTCATAGTCAAACTCTACCATTAAAGGAATAGTTTCTGCATGATAATGTTCAGTCTCTTTATTATGACATATAACATGTAGATCATGCACATTACATCAGATTTTCTTTAACCTTTACACCGACAAGTCCCTCAAAAGGTATATTCTTTACGATATAAAATTTATTGTTCATTTTAAAATTAATTTGACTGAAAGTCGTTGCTACCTGCCTTGCCTTCTAGTCAAATTAACTTCAAAATATTCAAAAAAAATTCCTGTATGGCTGCCTTGAAAATGAGATATATGGAATTCATCGGTGAAAGGGTTAACCCTTTGATGGTCAAGGAAATCAAAACTTGCTTCGGCTATGCTCATTCACAGATCAAAAGATGGCTCTAAAGATTTTGCAACTGGAATGACTAGCTGTATAACTGAGCCAGCCATTTCAGTAGTAAAATTTCACAAAAATAATCTCTTAGCTTACAAAGGGATATTTCTAAAGATGCTGACTTGACCAGAAAAGGGTTAAGGTGTAATATGGTAATTTTTCCATCACTCAAAATACTATCTTTATTCACAGATGGAGGAGAAAATACCTGCAGTTATATCTGCCATGGTCAATAAAGTCTGGGAGAAATGCAGATTTCTTAATGGCTGTCTACTTTGAAAAGTACTGGGAGACGTCGATAGACACTATGCGAAGGGACATGAATATTAGTCCTCCACCGGAGAAATGGGAAGGAATGAAATTAAAAAAAGAAAACTAGATCAATTAAGTCAGATCTGTTGTGTTCTTAGGACGCTGAAATCCCAGTACCCCCACCTTACCATGCACGAGGCTTACCATGCACGAGGCTTACCATGCACGAGGCTTACCATGCACGAGGCTTACAATGATGCTGCTGCTGCTCATAAAAATTGATAATTAAACTTATGATGATATGTTGATCTAAACCAAAAACCTATCCTAAAGAAAGAGTTATTACAATTCCCACTTCAGTGACCTTGACCTCATGACCTCCATAAGACTCTGCTCAGTCTCATCGATATAGGGAAGAATGTATCCAAGTCTGGTCCCAATCAGATGAACTAATCGGGAGCTCTAGGATGATATGTTGAGCTAAACAAAAAATTTAAAATAAGTTTTATACCAAGTTCCCACTTCACAGTGACCTTGACCTCATGACCTCCATCACACTATGCTCCACCTTGTCGATATAGGGAAGCATGCATCCAAGGCTTGTCCAAATCGGATGAACCAATCGGGAGATTTAGGATAATATGTTGATCTAAGATAAAAATTTAACCTAAAATCAGTTTCAAAGTTCAGGCTTCACAGTGACGTTGACCGTTGACCTCTAATTCCCTGTGCTGCATCCCTTCAATATAGGGAAGCATGTGTACAAGTGTGGTCGCAATCGGGTGAACCAATCCTGATATATAAGAAAAGTTGAGCTAAACAAAAACCGTAACCAGAATTGGATGCCGACAGACAAATGGAACCAATTCATTTAGTTTAATTTTCGCCAATAATAAAATTAATATATATTTTACACATAGGCTACCACCTCAAACTTGTTTTATTTACCTTCCCACTTGTCATGTGATGACAATGGTGCAATAGCAATACGATCTGTCTCTCAAGTATATGATGTCATAATCGAATGCATCACCGATTAACTGGCATTAAAACCAAAATGATGTAGCTCTGTCATGAAGATTTAAGGCTGTCACAAAAATATTTGAATTGTATGTCTTTGATGAATTTACAATTTAAACATTCTGTTTAATGTTTTCAAACTATAATTCAGCTGTGGCAGAGCACACAGAAACCACTGGACACACCATCCCTTCCAGCAATGCCTCGGTCATTAACATCAAGACCAATTTATTCAAACGAAAAGTGAAGGAGGCTATTGAAATCTACAAACATCATTTAAGCACGAACCGAGATGAGGGCTACTGTATACCAGCAGTCTACCAATCAATGCTGTCATGTGACTCCACAAGAACGTACCAGCGTGATTTAACCAGTGACTGTCAGTTAAGGCTGTAGAAGTGACTAAGATGGTCACGAAAGCTCCACTCAAACAATTTCTACATTCTGGACAGTAGCTTCCAGTCAAATTAAGTTCAAAATATTCAACAGCTTACCTATATACCTTATTCATATGTCATCATCATTAATGGACATTTCCAGTTTATCCCATCCATCATATGACGTCATAATCAAGTATTCGACATGTAGGATGACATAATCAATTACGACATGAATTACTTGATTTAGTCCGTCTTAAACGCTTAATAGTCTGACATGTTGTACGAATTGTATGTCTTTACTATTTAATAAACATTGTCAAATATTTTGAAACTAATTTGACTGGGCGCTGTTGCTGCCATTGGCAGCAACAACACCCAGTAAAATTTGTTTCAAAATATTCAACAGCTAACCTGTGTAGTTTTCTGGAAATTGAGATTCAGCGAGTGCAGCGATTGATTGATTCCAACATGGGCAATGTGGGTGGAGCTTAGCTAGAGATAGGCGGGGCATAGCTAAAACTGGAAAGGTTCATTGTAAACCCCGATTCACTAGTTTTAGTATTTAGTATCATTTCAGTAATTTGCATACCCTCACCCCTCTCCCTACATGCTAATGTATATTTGTGTGCTGTGTTAAAATGTAGATTATAAATTTATATTGTAAAACTGTGCAATAGCAACAGCATTATCTGCTTGTACTTTGGACAGAAGGCTTGTAGCTTACTGTTATCAGTGTTAAAGCGATCCTGCAGACATTAAATAAATATATTTTATAAATAAGAGTCTTTGTTGCTCCAAGCCCTTGGCATTGTTCTCCAGACTGTGTACGAATGTACCAGTAATTCATTCCAATCAATAAACCTCTGGATGAGTTTAGGCGACAACTGTCGTAACTACCCTCGAGTAGATGTACCGCAGGTAAATTCTGGACGCAGCTTTCCATATATGTCCAGGTCTTCATCTTCAACCTCGGTGTTTGTATTGAAACGAAATGAAATTTGAACACTGAGGATGAAGATCATGACTTACTCGACTTAGCCTGCCTTAAGGTTCTCATCTCCCATTAAATAGACATTTTTGAATGATATAAGATGCCTGTTGACTTCTGATCAATTTACCCAGCATGCAATGCTATGCGGCATGCAATGCCATGACTCCATATTCGTAACTATTGGATGCCATATTCATTTAGTCTATTGTTCGTACAGGCCAGATTTTCCAATCAAAAATACGAGAACACTTATATACTTTGACATATATATTTGTGTGAAAGTTGATGCAATCAATGACAGCAACAGGATTCAGTCAAATTATCATCAAAATAATTAGCAGGTAATGTGCTTTAAGTTTAAATATTCTAAAATCATCAGCATAGCTTTAAGTTGCTGTGGATGTGAAGACCAATTTGACTAAGTTGTTGATGACTACAGCACCAATAACTTTGTCATATTGTTGTCCATACTATCACATGACATTGAATAATATTGCTATCTAAGTACAGTATATACCTAAATACGCTTTGCCTGCACGAACGAAATATTTAGCCAAGCTAGCATGTGTACATTTCTGTTCGATCAATGCATTTCAAACAAATGCACACATCTGTCAACGAAACATACACACTCTTTGCTTATCATTCATTCGTGGTGAGAAAGCGTATATATATATATGCCTTTTCTCACTCAACCTATATATTAAGATATTGATTGCGTTTGTGTGGATAACAATTCGACAATGTTGTTGGTGCCTTAGTAATCAAAGTATTAGTCAACAAATCCAAATCTCTTCAAATCCGTAGCGAATGTTGACTGAAAATTATTATCATTATTTATAAAATATAGACTGAAAGCTGTTACAGCAAAAATTTTCATTGAAATTTGTATCAAATCTAGCAACAATTACATTGCTACTTATTCAATTATTATTTTGACAATAATTTGACTATGCTGTTGCTGTCATTGATATAATAAAATAATATAATAATAGTATATAAAACGCGTTCTATTTTCTCCTAAGAATTGACAGACAGGTTGGTTTTGTACGAGAAATTCTGGACTCGACGAATATGGCATCAAATAATTACAACAAATATAGAGTACGGGCATTGCATGTTTGTTAGCATTGCACGCTGGTTATCATTGCATTCTGGGTAAATCGAACATAAATCAAGACATCCCATATCTCATGCAAGTGTCTATTTACTGGGACATGAGAACTTTAAGTAGGTACCCAATTACACCCTCTAGCCGTTTACTCACTACTCTAATAGCTACTCTACTATGGGCATAACCTTACTCTAATAGTCAAGTTTGGTCAAGGAAATCTGAATATTTGTTTAATCAATGTCCATTTCTGACAATTTACCACTGGAATGGCGGGTTCGCTTTACTGAGGCAGCCATTCCAGTGACCAATTTTAAAGAATAGTCATCTTTTGGCCTACAGATGTAGGCTTTGTTTGACTTGACAATTAAAGAGTGAAGATTATTTACTTGGAAGATTATTCGAGCTTCCATGATTCAGTTGTCTTGAGTATATAATGAGCGTTGTATATGGACAAGAATTCTCACCAGCCCATCCGTATCTAAATGTGATAAAATTACCAATACCACTCGCATGCGCAATATAGTTACATTCACTCCGTAAAGGGAAGAGTGTATTGCACGTGCGTGTGCCCGAAACTGCATCAAAAAGTACTTATTCGATTTGGATGTAATCGTAATACAAAGGAATTCATTATATCCTAATTGATATGTTTGACTTTTGTAATTGAGCTGTTTTACTTATTATATATAAACCATGTACATATTTGACATGCTGACTGGATAACGCACATCTATGTGCAGAAGCTTGATGAAAAATAATAGAGTTAGTCTTAAAACATATCATCTTTTGAATCCCATTATCATTTTCATTGGCGATAACTCTTACACAGATAGAGATTTGGATGAAACACAATCCCCGAATAATTCTTGTCAAAGTATTAACACACCAACTTTGTGCAAATGATGCACAGAAAGCTGCAAGGATAGGTCGTGCCGAAGTAATCCTCCATAATATCAAGGAATTATCTAAAGTTATCTATATTTGTAAAACATTGTGATCACCAAGTGAGATACAAGTTCTACATTCTTTAATCCTCGAATTTGTTCAAGAAAACTTCAATTTTTTCATGGAAAATGTCCATTTGCAGACCAAGGGAAGACTTTTTTAATTTAGCACTGGAATAGTCTTTTCATGGTCTGCAAACGGCCATTTCTCAAGACCACTTCAGAAGCCATTTTTGTCTGATATGAGTGTTAGAGTTAAGTAATGCATATTTTTTCGCTGGAATGTTGGTATTATATAAATGGTCATTAGAAAAGAAACCGTTTCATATAAACAACAGAAGCCTTGAATGAATAATGTGTAGCTTTATCAACTCACAGTAAAATTGTCCTCTAAAAATATAAGTAAAAAAACTCATTCATCATATTATGTTACAATTGAAACTTGAAAGATAAGAAATAATTCTGACTGAGTAAAAAATATATGTCCATAATTTTCCATTAACATAAGACCTTGACCACAGTAGCTTTTTGCCAGCGTGACTATTAGTTGTTTTATGGTGAAGTCGGCCAAATTAGCAAAAATAGTCTTCTCTTAGCCATATTATCCTGCAAATAGACATTCAAAATGGCAAGATTTTGATTTGTCTAGGCAATGGACCTTTCCAGTTTATCCATCCATCATATATGTAGGATGAGGTCATAATTAATTACAGCATGAATGACTTGATTTAGTCCATCTTAAACGCTTAATAGTCCGACACGTTGTATGAATTGTATGTCTACTATTTCCTAAAACACGCTGTTGAATATTTTGAAACTAATTTGACAATGCTGCAACAGCATCCAGTCAAATTAGTTTCAAAATATTCAACAGCTTACCTGTATAGTTTTCTGGAAATTGAGTCAGGGAGTTCAGGGATTGATCGATCCCAAATTGGGCACGGTGTGGGTGGAGCTTAGTTAGAGATGGGCGGGGCATAGTTAAAACGGGAAATGTCCATTAAAGCACTAATTTCAATATCGGCATCTGCAAAATTTCATCTGTCAACTGATGATACTATCGCTATGGCTACTATCATCATCATCACTAGAACTGGAAACAGACACTATGTCATCATCATCACTAATAACATGAGTTTCATCATGACATGAACTCTGCTTTCTGTCATCATCATCATCATCATCATTGCCATCATTATTATCATTCTGACTTTCCAATGCTGTTTGGATTCGATTCCCAGTTCCATTATTATCGTTCTCCTGATTTTCCAATGCTGTTTGGATTCGATTCCTGGGTCCATTATTATCATTCTCCTGATTTTCCAATGCTGTTTGGATTCGATTCCCAGTTCCGTTATCACCCTGATGATTTCCATTATCATCACCACCTTCATCACCCTGATCGTCATCATCATCACTAATATCCGGATTGACTGGCATGAAGTTATCAAACATGTAATCACGGCGCTCTGGAATTAAACAATAAGTATGCATTAGATGGCCTAATCACAGCACACACACACGCACGCACGCGCACACACACACAACACACACACACACACCAAGTAAACGGTAATCTATTTCCAACCCTTCAACACTCATATCAGCCACAAACGGCTTCTGCAGTGGTCTTGAGAAATGTCCATTTACAGCCCAATTGAAGACTATTTTTGATATTTTACCACTGGAATGACTGGCTCGATAAGTCATTACAATGGTAAATTTTCAAAAATAGTCTTCTCTTTGACTGCAAATGGACATTTTCTATGAGAAAAATGATATTTTCATGAACAAATTTGATGGTTAAAGGATTAAATCAATCTATAAGAAGCGGCATCATTAGCGCCTCTGTTTGAATGTCCATTTCCAGACCTACACACTTAACCCTTCAATGGTCAAGGCAGCGAAAAATGGCATATGCAGTAGTCTTGGGCAATGTTGATTTGCAGGATGAGATTATTTGTGGAAATTTACCACAGGAATGACTGGTCCAATAATTGAGCTAGTAATTAATCTTCTTTTGGCTTGCACATGGACTCTGGCAAAGTTAACCATTTCAATTTTCTTGACCATTAAACCCAAAATGGCTTCTGTAGTCATTTTGAGGACTATCCATTTGCAGGACAACAGAAATAAAAATTGTGTAAATATCAGTGGTAAATTTACAAAAATAGTCTCCTCTTGGCCTGCAAAAATTACTTTCCTTGAAAAATCTTGATCTTAGGTTGAATTCGGGTTCGTAGATGAGGTATCCCGCTTACCCCAATCACATATCCGAACGATCGAGTCTAATCGGATACTGTTATCACGTGGTACAAATTCTACTCGATTACTTGTAGATAGATAAAGCAGTGATACCGTAAAAATTTGACTAAAGGACGCAGTTCTTTGGTCAAAACACATGTACTAGAAAGGGGGGTGCATCCTATAATCGAGAACATTCCTTCCGCACATTTTTGGGTCGAAATATTTCTTACAAATTCACAGACTATACCACGGAAATTGAACTAAATGTTACCCTAGACAATTCGCGCCGCCTGATGACTATGTTTAATGCATACTAAAAAAACACCAAGCGGAAGTGAAATTATTAAATTGGGGCGCCTAAATATTGCTTATTCTTTAATACATATCACTTATTACATCAAAATTAATCCAGAATTTGACATAAAATGGCGTCGAGAAAAGATACGTGTATAAATCACGTGATTCGCCTCCAATCGCAAAAGATCTTTATTCTAATTAGAGCGAGTACTCGGATCTAAATATTCTGGACTCGGAAATTGCTATATATCATCATTGCGCAATAGGAACTGAATGTTCCCGTACCCGTTTGATAACCAACTCCCGTTAGCGCATAAGATTACACAGCGCCTCCAATCACAAAAGAGCCAGATAACCAACTCCCGTTAGCGCATAAGATCACACAGTGCCTCCAATCACAAGAGCCAGATAACCAACTCCCGTTAGCGCATAAGATCGCACAGCGCCTCCAAACGCAAAAGAGTCATTACAACTAGTAACCATCTGAATCTTCCCATACCCGTTTTAGAACCAACTCCCGTTAACGCTTAAGATTACACAGCGCCTCCAATCACAAAAGAGCCAGATAACCAACTCCTGTTAGCGCATAAGATCACACAGCGCCTCCAAAGGCAAAAGAGCCATTACAATCTGTTTCTATCACGCGATTTGTATGTTTTCAAGGAGACATTTTATGCCAAAATTAGATTGATTTTGATGTAATAAACAATCTTTATTGAAGATACACGATATTTAGGCGATCCTATTTAATAATTTCTCTTCCACCATGATAATTTTAATCATGCATTAAACAAAGCGCTGAGTGATGGTTATTTTTTATACCAATTTTCGATTTTTTAAAGGTACGTTTTTTCTAAATTTAACAGCGTCTTATACTTGATTATAAGTTTTGGTCAATTTTGGGACAGCGTCCTATATTCGAGGGTGGCCTTTAGTCGAGAAATTACGGTACTTCCAATCGGAAATGGCATATCCAGTAGTCTTGGGAAATAAACGAAATCTAGGATTTCTTTTTTCACGAGAGAGTTGATACTTACCTCCCTAATACTTTTGATATTGCTAAATATCGGCTTTCACTCAATAAAACACTCAGATTAAAAACAGTTAGGTGCCCCTACTGGGCAGGGAGTCAGAGGTAGTCCGGCGGATGCTCGCCCCACCACCGCGCATGCGCCGACTACTACTTCCTCTGGCTCATTTATTGGCTAACACATGCAACTACCAAGAGCCTGAAGACCGAGCCTCTGTGGGGCGGAGAGGCCGGGTCCGTATCTAGGGAGGTAAGTATCAACTCTCTCGTGAAAAAAGAAATCCTAGATTTCGTTTATTTCACATCAAGAGTATACTTACCTCCCTAATACTTTTGATATTGCCAGAATTCGAAAGTGAATCTGGCGGGAGGGAGGCGAGGTCAAAAGACCAGCTCTTCCCTATACGCTTTCAAGCGTTTAAGGCACTTATGACGTCTGAAACTGTGTGAAAACACAGTCAGGATTTGATAAACCATCGGATAACACAACCGATGTCTGAGAGATGACCGATTTGTCATATGCGCTCCCCCCCCCCCCCCCCCCCCCCCCCCTTGGGAGGAAGATTAAATGACCTCAATGTCCTACACGCTCTCTTCGTACTAGTGCCAAGTACTATAGGACAGAGACGAAAAGGCTCCATTTTCGTATACTCTCTCTAAAGAACCACAACCCACATACACCATCACCATATTAATAACACTGGGTAACGTGACAATACAAAACAATGAACAAGACTGACCTTGTTGTACTAGGAAACTGTCATCACGATTCCAGTAGAGAAGGATGATACAGTCCCGACAAGTGGTTGTCACCGTCGCTGAATGGCGAAGTATATAAGCAATGCGGAAGCACTCTTCACAACATAAAGCGGTTATTGTTTCAAAATCGACAAGGCGAGAGGGTTAGAGGTGTCACGGAGGTAATGGTCTGTAAAACTTGACTCACAGTGCCACTGAGCCACTGACATAATATCATCCACAGGGACCCCACTAAACAGGGCAGTGGATGCCACGACACCGCGGACACTGTGAGCCTTGGCCACGTCAACCTGTCGCCCGGTGGCGGATTTGTGACAAAATTGAATACATTCCACAATCCACCTAGAAATGGTGTCCTTAGACGCCCTACCATGGGGTTCAATATATGACAACCATAACGCTGACTGGTCGGTACGCCACTCCAAAGTACGGTTTGTACCGGAGCAGCGCCCGTACGGGGCACCATACTTTAGAATTAGGATCATATCTAGTTAAAGATGGCAAAAAAATAGGCTGACCTGGATATTTCAATGACTGATTTTTAGACAAGAAATTAATCCTAGGTAGAAGCTTAAGGCCTTCCCCTGTAACCACAAACCGGTCAACCTCGGCTGATAAGGCGTGAATTTCACTCCTACGCCTCGCCGAGGCCGCAGCAATTAAAAATACAGTTTTAAGAGTTAACATTTTCATAGAAATGGAACTAAGTGGTTCAAAAGGCTTATCACCTAGTACCTGGAGCAGCAGTGATAAACTCCAAGACGGAATCAGTGGAGGATTCCTTGGTCTTAGATTGCCCATGCCTTTACTTAATACATTTAATGTACTTACTTCATCACTCCCCCTATTAGCCAAGCAAGGAATAACAGTCATTAAAGCTGATTTATAACCAGCAATAGAGTTAGGCTTGAGGCTATAGGCATCATATAGGTGACAGAGGAAATCAGCCACTACCTGAATAGATGATTCCATTGGATCAATACATCTTTTTGAGCACCACTCTGCAAATCTGTTGATTTTATAATTATATGCTCTGGAGGTTGACCCCCTCCTGGCTTTGGCCATAAACATGGCCGCTTGCTCAGAAAAGCCCTCCTTAATTCTAGATTCCTTGACAACATCCACGCAGTCAATCGGAACATTGACGGATTGTCGTGAAGGGCCTTGCCCTGGAAGATAAGGTCGTCCATCAGAGGCAGCGGAACCGGATTGCAGACCAGAAGGTCCAGCAGATCCGTATACCACGATCGGCTTGGCCAATCCGGGGCGATCAGAAGCACTTGGCACTCCTGCTGCCTGATTTTCTGAAGCACCTTTGGAATCAGGATTGCTGGGGGGAATGCGTATGCATACATTCCCTCCCAGCTGATAGCTAACGCATCTGTTGCGAAAGCGCTTGGGTCTGGAATCGGAGAGACGTACGTCGTCATCTTCGCATTCTTCTTCGTTGCGAACAAATCTATGTTGGGTTTCCCCCAATGGTCGAACAGACGATCCGCCACACATTGATTTAGTTGCCATTCCGTGGGTAAAACACTCATCCTTCGGCTCAATGAGTCTGCTAGCAGATTTAACCTCCCCGGAATATGAACTGCTTTCAAGGTGATCCCATGATCCAGGCACCAACAAAGCAGTTTCCATGTCATCATACAGAGACTGGGCGACTTCGTTCCGCCCTGGCGGTTTATGTAAGTCACTACTGTCGAGTTGTCTGAACGAATCAGAACAATCTTGCCCTGACCATTCTTTAAGAAATGTTCCAGGCCCAGGACTACTGCTCTTAGCTCTAGTAGATTGATATGTTCCTTGGACTGATCCAGATCCCAAAGCCCTGATACTGTGGACTCTTCCAGACAAGCTCCCCACCCCTCCATCGATGCATCTGTATACACAGTCACCTGAGGGTGGGGAGGGGTTAGCAAAACCCCCGGCAAGAGATTCTCTGTATTCAACCACCATTGCAGGTGGTGAATCAGAGGCGCCAACACTGACACGTTCGAGTCCAGCGAACCTGAACTCTGGGTCCACTGTGTCATGAGAAACAACTGGATCGGGCGCCTGCGCAAGGCGGCCTGCGGAATGACTGGTTCCAAAGAAACCATCAAGCCCAGCATTCTCAAGTAAACCCGTGCCAGGACATGACGACTGTCGCACACCGACTGTATCACCGAGATGAGTATTTGAACCCTCTCCTGAGTGGGGTACACATACCCCGTCTCCAGATCGAAGAACATGCCCAGGTAAACAAACTTCTGGGATGGAGTTAGCTCTGATTTCGGGAAATTGATCATCCAGCCCAAGTCCGAGAGAGTTTTCAAAACAATCTCCAGATTGGCTGACAACGATTCCCGGGTGTGTGCTTTCAACAGCCAGTCGTCTATGTACGTGTGGACTGCTATGCTTCTCCTGCGGAGGTATGCAGTGATCGCGAGAACCACACGGGTGAAGACCCGAGGAGCCGTGGAAATCCCGAAGGGTAACACCCTGAATTCCCACCGCCGGCCCTGAAATGCGAATCTCAGGAAGCGACGGAAACTCCTCTCTATGGGAATGTGGAAATACGCATCCTTCAAATCTATGGAAGCGGTCCACATTCCTCGCTCCAACCCCGCCAATACCGAGCGCACAGTCTCCATCTTGAAACTGGGCGTCTCTAAGAACTTGTTCAAAGGCTTGAGGTTGAGAATCGGCCTCCACCCTCCGGTGTTTTTCTTCACTAAGAAGAGGGTTGAATAGAAGCCCGGGCACCTCTGTGCCGGCTGAATGGCTTCTTTTAGTATGAGGGAATTTATTTCCTCCTCTATACACAACCTCTGATCCGGATCCCGTGGAATAGGAGTCCAGATCGGCGCGAGAGACAGTCGCGATGGCGGGCCTGTCACCCAGTCGGGACGATACCCGACTGAAAGCCATCGCAAGACTAAACGGTCCTGAGTCAACCGCTTCCACTCTGGCAAGTGGCCGGCCAAACGGCCGCCCACCGGTCCACCTAGGGATAGAGGTGGACATAAGGAGTGCCAGAGTGGCACTGTCCTCTCGGCGTGAAACACCAGGTAACCAGGCCATCAGGCCCGATTGCCGCGACCAGATCCCCGCGCGCCCCGCCCAGCGCCGCGCGCACCACGGTGCGCGGGCGGCTGTCTGGCTGGGTGCGGCTGGGGAGCCTGCGCCCCCCTCGCTGCTGGCCGAATCGCACGTGGCCTAGGCCTACGTTGCGACGGTGGCTGGCCTCTGACCTGGCCAGCACCACCTCGAGCCTGCAGAGGACGATACGCAGGGGGTGCCGCGCGAACACGCTCCCGCCGGAGCACCTCAAATTGTTCACGCAGCGCCCTCTGGTTGTTAACCAGAGTGACCGTCTCCTGGAGGTGCCTGCATCCCTCACCTCCAAAGAGACCAGGACCTGTCATAGGCGTCCGCAGCAGCCTATTATACAGGTCCTGGGACGGGCACAGATTGTCAAGAGCAAACGTGCGCCTCGCCCGGACACTTCTGGTCACCGCCCGCGTCAAACAGTCCAAAGCCAGGTTGATACCATCCTGGATGGCTCTCTGGACTGTTACCGGGCTTGGCTGGCGTGATGCGGAGGCCGCTACCACCCCCTGTAGCAGCTGGGAGACGTGGGACAGAGCGGCAATCGACGCCCTCCCACTCTCCTCCGCATCACGCAGCGCGGCATTCGCCGAACGCAACGCGTTCGAGCACAAGACTCCCGTGTCAGAACGGGAGCCCGGCCGCGCATCTTCGCCTAAAGCCGCGCGATCATCCACGCTTGGCTTTGGCACCACACCGTACCGCTGGTATTCCAGGGGCACGATGCGGCAACGCTTCGCCACCTCGCGAGGGGCCTTCGCGAGACGTCCATTAACCTTAATGGACGCCTCCGCCGCTGCGAACATGTCCACGACATGCTCAGCCAGCGGCAGAGATGGCATAGCGGTAGCCGCCGGCCTACCAGCTAACCACGGCCTATGGTCACGCTGGCTAGCCGGCAGCTCCACGGGTAGATCGGGCCGAACACTTACCAGCCACTGGCAAGCGTCCGACCAATCCTCCTCCGTGGCTAACTGCGAGAGCTCTACTAGACGAGGGCCTTCGTCTTCCTCCAGAGCACTCGCAGTTGACGTCGACGGCGGATAAGCTGATACCCCTGGCAAGCCCGGAAAAGCATGCGGGCCCGAGAGAGCAGGCATGCTGAACTCCGCGGCTTGACCAGGAGCAGGCGCCGTGGCAGAGCGCGGGGTAAACACCGCCCTACCGCGGCCCTGACCAGCACCAGCGACACCATCGGCAAGCCGAGGTATGCGGTATCCGTGGTCAACAGCACCGCCCGGGGACACCTTCTGGACCGTGAAATCTACTCCTGCGAGAGTAGAACCACGGAACACGTCGCCTGTATTCCCCGCGAGGGGTGCACAGACGTCGTATTCCATGGCCACGTCCTCAGAAGGCGACCCTAGCAGGAGATCCTCTTCCTCCTGGCCAGAAAGATTAGACTCCGGGTCAGCAAAGAGAGCTAACCCGGACTGGCCAGGAAAGGTGCCATAGGAGGCCTTGACACCTTCGGCGCGCGGATACCCGGGGTCTGATGAGCAGACCGCGGGTCCCAGCAACAACCGTTGTCCACGGCCCCTCGGCGCGGCGCCATGCCTGCTGCCAGGGTCTTGGACTGCCCCCAACAAAGGGGCCACCTCTGAATCCACAAACGGACCGGACCTAAAGAGACCGGATTCAGAGGCGGGGATCACCTGCTCATAAGCAGATGCCGAAGCAACTCTGGGACCAAATCCTTTATTGTCCTCTGCATCTCTTGCAACATTTCGGACCTGAAGGCCTCCATATCCACCGCGGATGAGGCCTTCTTCTTACCCTTCTTACTACCCTCCTTCTTCTTCTTCCTCTCTTCCTCCATCACCTTCTCCCTTGCCTGCAATGAGAGAAAATCAGACATTAGATCTCCCCCCCACTGCTTACATACATCGCACTTCAGCAACGGTCCACAGGGACTGCAGCTGAAGCACAAGTGCGGTACGAATCTATTCTTCAGAAACCTCCCGCAGGACGGGCAACCAGGTCTCTGAAACAGGACAAAGGACAAGGACAATGAGCAAGATAGTTAAGGTTAGCGAACTCAAAACCAACTAAAAAGAGAGGGACAGGATCCTCAAGATCGCAAGTCAAGAAGAACCAGCCTTGGACAAAACGTTAAATGTTAATAAAGGCCAAGGCCGATTATGACGTCATCAATCCCGTGACCAAAATAATCGATCCGCAACAAGCACCAAGTGCAAGAACGAATTGTATAAGTAACCGGAACATTCCCGTTGAATTGGCATTTCGAGTACACAACAATCAGATATACAGAGATAACTCCTTCCAATTCTAGCATTGGCAAAAAAGGAAATTATCTCCCCTTTTGTTTATCAATAATTAGATACCTGACACTTGTACAGACAAACCATCCAACGTGATGTACCGGAGAACTCCACCATAGTACGCCTCTACATTCTCTCCACCGAAGGGGAAGGAATTGGATCAAGAGGGCAAAGTGAGAAGACCTTTATAACAAGCCTCCAACTCACTGAACATAGATTTTTTGGTTAGATAACCTAACAGTATTAGTAGGAAATGGAACCGTGGTGGAGAGAAACATATCCTCTTGTGCCGAGAAGTCCATCAAAGCTTCTACGTGATACCTGTGGACAAAAACACAAAGAGAAATGAGACTTATGAAGCACCATGTTGTAAAAAACCAACACAAACAGGCGCTAATCACGGTAAGCGCGAGTCCCGGAAACACATTAAACCGGGACAAAACACGCTAGCATATCAAAGAAATCACCTGATAAAGAGATCCAGCTCCTTCCAAAGGTGAGTCCTCTCTTTCCGACATGACACGAACGTACAACAATCGTCAATTAAGTGAAAAACAAGGTAAACGCGCAGAAAATGTAGAGTAGCACAAAACCGCATGTAACCCGTAGCCAATAAATGAGCAAAGAGGAAGTAGTAGTCGGCGCATGCGCGGTGGTGGGGCGAGCATCCGCCGGACTACCTCTGACTCCCTGCCCAGTAGGGGCACCTAACTGTTTTTAATCTGAGTGTTTTATTGAGTGAAAGCCGATATTTAGCAATATCAAAAGTATTAGGGAGGTAAGTATACTCTTGATGTGAAATGTTGAGTGCCTCAACAATGAACCCGAATTCAACTGAAATCAAGAGTTAATTGATATGAGTAAGATTTTAGCGCTTTGAGGTGCTGTTGACACGAGAATGGTTGACTAAAATTCAAACAAGTATTTTACAGCTTTTCCTAAGTGGTTAACATATTTGATATTTGTGAGGAGTCATAGTACTGAGCTACTTTAACATTCTAACACTCAAATTTGTTCTAAAAAATTTCAATTTCCTCATAGAAAATGTCCATTTGCAGATCAAGACAAGACTATTTTTGAAAATTTATGCAGTTATCGAGCCAGTCATTCCAGTGGTAAATTTTCAAAAATAGTCTTCTCTTGGTCTGCAAATGGGCATTTTTAAAGACCACTCAGGAGCTGTTTTCGGCTAATATGCAACACCAACATACTTTGTCATAGTGTACGCGACAGAGATCATTAACACCGTAACACTTTACTGGTCAAATTTGTCGACAAAGTCCAAATATTTCCCATTTGAATGTCCATTTGCAGGGCAATAGACAATTTTTTTTAATTTACCACTGGAATAACTGGCTCAGTTACTGAGCCAGTCATTCCAGTGGTAAATTAAAAAAAATAGTTTCTTGCGCTTCTCTTCTTCATATGATTGACTGAGAAACTGGATTCCTCCATTAACCATTTAACACTCATATCATCCAAAACGGCTTCTGCACCGGTCTTGAGAAATGTCACAGTAACAATGTTGATAAGGAAATGCATGAATATTGACGTCCCCAACATTATTGACAAGCAGGTAAAGTACCATCATTGATTAATGGGGCAGCCATCTCATATTGTCAAATGTCTCAAGTGTACCATGAGATGCCATTATAAAAAATGTGAGGTCATTGAAACTATTGACCAATGGGAAAAGTACCATTGGGCGATGGGACAGCCATCCCTGACACTATTGACCAAGGGTTCAAGTACCCCAACACTGACATTTATCAAAGTAAAAAAATTTAGATGAGGAAATGCAAGAATATTGACATTATTGACCAGCAGGAAAAATACCATTGATCAATGGGGCAGTCATCCATAACACTGGTCAAATTGTACTATAGGAACATTTCTGTTATATCTTGTTTTAATCCATTAAGAAGTGATAAAGTGTGCCACAGATGTATTTTCCACATAGAGTTCAATACTTAAACAAGGACAAATTTGTCCAATACCCGTGTCATTGATATAGTTTTCAATCGGGCTGCCATGGGGTCAAAAGTGTCTATTTTGAAAACAATGTTGGTGAAAGCTGTTGCATTTTAACTTTGTCCTCAGCATTAGCATACGTCTTCCGGGACCGCTAGGCAAGCTTCCACCTAACTTTGCACAAGATCCCCCCCCCCCCCCCAGTAGAACCAGACTTATTGAAAAATGTCTAATTTGAAAACACTTGCTTTTGCATATTAGATTTTGACCCCAAAATTGGTAGTCATCTTTGGTACCTTAAAGTGTAGATTTCGGCTACCAAGAGTAATAGTTATTTTAGGTAAATAAACCTCCTCTACTCGAAAAGTGTATTAGTTAATAATATAAATGCCGTTTTAAAAAAATATAGGCAAATTATCATTAATTTCCGAGGATTGCCGAACAAAAACTCTGATTTCTGGGAAGCGGGAAATCCCTCGTACTTGTGACGTCACAAGTGGAACCCGTGAAAAAACTTGACACGCCGTCGTTTCCCGATAGACTACTCGGTCACAGACGTGACAGATTTGTATGGAAATTGGGAATATGATATTTGGATGTCGATTGGGGCTAATAAGCGTATAGAATTAAAATATTGATCAATACTGCATCTGAAGCGGAGAATGTAATACACATTTTCGGACGATCGCTTAGCGAGGCCGCTCAAAGGCAATTAGCGGGTACTCGGGTACTGGTATATAAGAATCGGTTCCTCACGATGTTTATTTGTTTTTGTGAAAATTTTGTTTGTAAACACGCATTTATCAGGTTATAGAAAGTCAAAATGAAGAAATACTGTGTATCGTAGATCACTAAAAGTCACATTGGACGGAATATACCAATTAATTCTTTTGATAGTCCAACGATTGGAGTACACCTGAAAAGCTGGCTTGTAGCGATGAGCAGGTGATTGACGAGCCATGTCTGAGTCAGTGCAGGACAACGTGGGGCCATGAAATGATACTTTACACTCAGAGGTGTCAATTCGCTTTCAAGTTATAAAGGTATAATCATAGATCTATTATTTACATATTGTAATTGTTCAAACAATTAGTTTTATTTTATTAATCCTAAAACAACTAACTCTACCATCACAGCCTAAAAAATACTTTGTCATTGATAATAAGAATATGTAATATAGAATTATTAACTTAAGCAAGATAAGCACACATCCCTCTGTCATGTCTTTCCCTGTAAAAATGTAAATTGTCATACGTCTATTAACTGTTGGACTGCTGGAAGCGGACAATAACTCCAATTGGCAATGACTCTGGATTGGCTGAGTATTCTAGAAAAATTTGACTGAAAGTTGCTTGTGGCTTAGCCACCGACAACGTTTGGTCAAATTGTTTTAGAGGTACTCAGCATACCCTGAGTTAGGCTCCATGGAAAATGTAGACTGCAGAGGCTTGGCAGCGAGACAGTTAACTATATGTATATATAGGACTATAACATGTTAACCGTATGTATTCAGTATTCTCATGTCCTATACTGTTGTTGTTATATGTTATATGTTATATGTAGGGGTCCACCGCCACATAGGCTCTGCCTTTGGTGGACTACCTGTTGTGAAACTGTAAATGTATATTCTATATCAAAATAAATAATCTTGAACTTGAACTTGATTAGAAGGTAATTTATTTCTTTAATTTCACTCAACCAAACCAATCGTCAACTGTTTAGCATGCTGGAAATCGACATTAGCACGCTTATGGTGGTTTACTTTTGTTCACACACATAAGCGTAATGGATATTTCCAATTTATCCATCCATCGTATGACATCATAATCAACTACGTGACGCATAGTATGACGTCGTAATCAATTACAGCAAGAATGACTCAAATTAGTCCATTTAAATGTTTAACAGTCCGACACATTGCATGAATTGTATGTATTTGCTATTTAATAATAGTCACATTAGTTTCAAAATATTCAACAGCTTCCCTGAATAGTTTTCTGGAAATTGATAGTCAAGAAGTGCAGGGATCGATCGATCCCCACACAAGCATTGTGTTGGTGTAGCTTAGCTGGAGATGAGTGGGGGGGGGGGGGGGGGGGCATGGCTAAAACTGGAAAGGTGTGTTGTAAGAAAACTATAATAATGATGTATATTGATTTAGTTACTGTTAAAACATCTTGCTGTTGTGTATGTTTGGTGTGCATTATGTTATTTTGCTACATGTACAAACCGGCATGAGAATTATCCAAGCAGTGTAATGATTACTATCGTCATAAATTAAAATTTCTTTAAAAAAAAATCAATAGAGGACTTAAATAATATCAGATATATTGCACACAATCTTCTCTAAGGCCAAAAAAAAAAAAAAGGTCATACTGCCAGTCTATACTGGCATCTGTCATGTTAGTTCTCTCTATTTTTAATGAGCAGGCATAGATAAAGACAATGACCACCACTAACTGGTCCCTTAGCCTCTTCAATGAATGGTTGGGTTTTGAATCGATGAATGGTTGAGTTTAGATTTCCATTTAATTTTGAAATGCCACCAAGTTAATCAGTAATATTATCACAGAGTGGAAATTATATGCCTATGAAGAGACCACCTTATGGAACACAAACAAGTAGCCACTGTATACAGTCTACTCACCCTTTAACTCTTGAATTTCTTTTAAATTTCGATTTACTGATGCAAGAGATTAATATTTGAAATTTTACCACTGGAATGACTGGCTCGCTTATCGATCCAGTCGTTCCAATGGTAAATTTTCAAAAGTGGCCTTCTTGGTCTGCAAATTATGGACATTTCTCAAGACCACTGCAGAAGCTGTTTTTAAAGGTGACCTCACTGAACCTGAAGGTTTCATTGAAGTTAGAAAATGGGCTTTAACATAAACAAAGTAGTGGAATTAGTGTACAATCTCTCCTTCCCCCCCCCCCCCCCCACCAGTATCTTCTGGGATATCCGTAACACCATTATTTGTTTTGTAGGCCATGTACATCTGAATTTTTCACGGGTGGTTGGATCGCGGCCAAAGTCTGAACGATCCTTTGTTTGTTGCTAAGATTTGAGCCAACTCAGCTCAGTAGTAGATACAAAAGGTTTTGTTTATGTCAAGAGAGATCTCGTCTGTCTGGATAAATGTTTGAATATTTAACACTTTAATGGTTAAATTTGGTAACAAAAATCAGCATATCTCCTTACTGCATGTTCATCTGCAGGTCATGAGAATTATATTTTTGAAAATTTACCACTAGAATGACTGGCTCCATTATCAAGTCATCCAGTCCAGTGATAAGTTTTCAAAAACTAATCTCTTGACCATCATGCATGCTAGAACCCCATATTGACTCGGTTATTGCTGTACAAGAAACATGAACTTTCAGTCTGATAAGCAAACATTTGCTTACCAGTATATATTAACTACAGAGCGAGCAAGATCACCCTCCACCTAATGACGGATTTTCTGTATGAAACATGGCCATGTTGTGGAAGCTTAATGTATGGTTACAAACTTTCCTATTAAAATTTGAGCCACATTGGTTGACTGATCACAGCCAACATCTGAAAATTCTCTTCACAGTATCAGCCTTTATTGTGTTAAAATTTTATCCAAATTTGATCAGTAAATTTTAGCACACCCATTCTGAAGGGACAAGTGACTAAGCGGGCTTATACCATGGTGACCTTTGCCTCTGTCGCCTGCCCATCTATAATTCTTTTTATGAAAATACTTCTGGCCATTAACCACCGATATTAATCAAATTGTGCTTAGATAGCTCTATGATAGTAGGGTTCCCAGAATTTAACCAGAAATTTGATTGGTAAATTTTCCAATGGCCACCTGAAGATTTGACCTGGACATCTTGGATTTTACTATAATTTTTTTAGTCTTTCAAAACGTATAATTAAAGCTTCTTAAAAATGACCCAATTTTAACCAAGCTTGGCTGGCATGACCTTAAACCGCATGGAATTTTTTGATGCAAACTATTACTTGATTGGTTGATTTTTACAATGGCTATCTAGGATTTCAAAACTCTTTCAAAACACATTTTTGTCTTAAAGATGACAGTATGTTTCAACAAGCCCTGTATGTAATTACCTCTAAGATGCTACATTATATGATCATGACTTATGGAGAGGCGAATGGTTGCTCTCCTCTTGCCTAAGGTTAATTCTAGGCGAACATCTCATAGATTGCCTATATTGTTTAGTAACGATGATAGAATATAGAGGCGAGTACTAACACTACTCGCTTCACTGATTTAAATTCAGGAGAGCAGGTGATTACTCCGCTTCGAAATTCTCCTGGAGAGACATGTATGATTATTGACATTTATACAGAATCTGGTTGTTAAATCCTTTGTGCTCATTTTGGATTTCTGAAATTAGGAATGAAATTTGGTAAAAAATACTTATCAGTAATTAATACATTTTACTACTGGGCCGATTTCAATCAAACTTGGCTACTATAGTGTTAGGCATCCGAATAGAATATACATAAAATTGATTGGTGGATTTATTTCAGCAGCTATCTTGGGTTTCCAGAAATCCCACCAAAATTGTTTAATCCTTTAATGGTCATACCAGCCAAAACCGGCCTCTGTTATGGTCTTGAGGAATGTCCATTTACAGAACAAGAGAAGACAATTTTGAAAATTTACCACTGGAATGACTGGCATTATACCCGAGCCAGTCATTCCAGTGATAAATTTTCAAAAGTTGTATTCTCTTGGCCTGTAAATAGACATTCAATAGGCAGATATTAAAATTTTTTGACCAAATTTGACCATTAAAGGGTTAACAGGTTACTCTTACAAATGTCTGGCCACAATGTGTGCTTTTAAAACTAAAAACTATTGCTGGCAACAGTACTCCAGGTGAGCGATACTGAGCTCCAGACACTATCAGATCTGAATGCAATACCTTATTCCCTCTACAGGGCAAGGGTAATGAGACAATCATGATAAGCCTACAGGTACAATAACTGAAGCACTAGTGTCTCCATATTTTGAAAGTAAAACGACTAAAGGTGACAAGATGATTAAATTCTGTTTAGTCAAAGTATAATAATTAGGATATTAATCCTTTATCTCTCACAGACCAGCTATTACCGATTGTTATAATGTAGGGGAGATTCTGTTGAATATTTTGAAACTAATTTGACTGGGAACTTTTGCTCTCTATGGCAACAACAACTTCCAGTCAAATTATTAGCTTCAAAACATTCACAACATCATTATTGAATAGCTCTTGATATCGAGAGGCTGTAATTAAAAAGGTCAGATCTTTATGAAAGTAGATACACCGATGTATATTTTAGAAAGAATAATGCTGTAAGCTATTCAAGACAATAACAGTTTAAAAGCAGTATTATTTCAAAATATGTCTGTTTGAATTCTTGTTCACTTAAAGAGTATACTTCTGAAAGTGCTTCAATATCCTTCATATTGATTCAACAAACTCGGGGAACATGCTTCATACATGTATTTCAACATCTCTCTTTAACTGTCCTTTCTTTTGCAGGTCTGTGATAGTCGTGTTACTCATGTACTGAAGTCTTCTCTAGCAGAGTGTCAGTCTTACCCTGAGAGTGACACTGCCCTTGAGGAAATCTATGTGATTTTAGGTGCTTTAACCATTTATCTAGAGGACTAGACCTACTTTCTGAGATAACGACGTGTCATGTTCATAACTTTGCTCAGTTGAATATGTGATGTTATAGTGTGTGCTTTAGTAAGAACTGCTGTAATCCCCTGGCAGGATGAGAACTATCGCCATGTCGGACACTCAGTGTGGAGGCTTCCTTCAGTGACACACACCTATTATTGATAACCTACTGTGAACAATATGCAGTATTCACACATGCGGCTACATTTCACTCACTGTCTGCAGATTTGATTTAAATATGGGACAAAATTCGGTACATATTGTGCTTTAATCACCAGGCGGAATTCTACTGTCTATGACTCTATGTTCTGAGAATATCATCATATATATATACTGTTGCGATACAACAGATTTAATAATCTTTCACAATAAAAACTTATTATTGCTTAAATGGTCAAATTTCATTATTAGTCATTTGAAATTGTTGAAATTGTCATTAATTTCAAAGATTTGTGTCTATCAACGCTACCTCCAGAACAGCCACCATAATATATTATAATTTAAAGAAAATGAAAAGATGAACATCGAAATGTTGTTGATTGGTACCATCATAGAGGAATAAAACTATTAACTCCAGTAAAATACCAGAGATGAATCAGAATAATCATAGAAGATTGTTGTTGCATCAACTATTGAAATTACTATGATTCTTGTGCATGACTAGATTTCTATAGACTGAGAATATTCGGAATATCAGATCATTATTAACTCGCCTGACCTGAAGGCCCAAGTGAGCCTATGCCATGGTGTTCGTCCGTCAGTCAACTTGCATATCCTGGGTCAGCTTATGCAATGGTAATTCGGTTGTAATGAATAACCTGGACAAATTTGCACAATATTCATGTCGTTGATACATGTATATTTTTCAATTGGACCGCTATGGCGTCAAAAGTGTCTGTTTTTGAAGCAATGTTGCCAACTGAAAGCTTTTACTGTTTGAGATTTAGCTTTGAGCTCAAAATTGGTGCACATATTCAGGACCCCATAGACAAACAATCGGCCAGTAGAACCAGAGTTATTCACAGTGTCCAATTTGAAGAAATTGTTGCTGAAAGCTGTTGCATTGTGATTTTTACCCAAAAGAAGTTGAAGCACTCCATTCTCATATTAACCCTTGCGTCTGGCGATGCAGGTAAAAAATCATGACAATTATGGCCGATTATGAGATAAATGCTGACAAATTGAGCTTATGCCGTGGTGGTCGTGACTCAGCTGTCTGTCAAATCGCATCTTCTATGAACAATTTCAGGCAAATTTGTCTGGGAGAATCTTATCGTGTTAGCAGGGCTCGATTATAAGACTAACCTGTTAACCTGAGGATAGTAGAATTTCATATGGGCTAGTAAAACTGCACCTGCACTAACCTGTCTGGGTTAGTTGCTCTCAAAAGAGGAAATACAAAAAATACTATTCTAATGTCATTATGTTGAGTACCCACCAAAGGCAGCAACGGCTTTCCAGACAAACTAATTTCAAAATATTCAACGGCTTCTCTGTATCAGTGATTGGATTAAAGAAGTGATCAGCTTTGAGCTTACAAACATTGGGTTAGTGAAGTTTGCTGCGGGATAGTAAAATCAATGATGCACTATCCTGTCTAGGTTAGTAGAACAAATCCTTAAAATCTACCCCTGGGTGTTAGGCTCCAGAACATCTCTAGAATTCTGATTGATCCATAAATTGATCGGTGAAAATCTTAGATTTTGTAAATGATTTACTGGAAATTGTCAAAATGCATCTCCTTGGTGGATTTCAACAAAATTTGGCCATAAGAACCGTATGGTGCTATGCTTCTGAGTTCAGAACTTCGATTAGTCAGTTTTGGGGTGGAAATCTTGGATTCTATGAAAAAGTTCCCGGAAATTGTCAAAATGCATCCCTCAGCCGCTTGGTTGGTTTTAACCAAGTTTAACTAGATGGACTCTATGCTGGTATGCTCCAGAAGTTCTATTCAGAAATTTGATTGGTCAGATGTCTCATCCATAACCATTTACCCCTCAAATTCTTCAAAATAATTATCAATTTTCTCATAGAAAATGTCCATTTGCAGGTTGAGATTATTTTTGAAAATTTATCACTGGAATGACTGGCTTGATTATTGAGCCAGTCATTCCAGTAGTAAATTTACAAAATAGTATTCTACTGGAGTCCTGGTCTGAAAATGGACATTTCTCAGATCTACCACAGAAGCAATTTTTTGGTTGGCACGAGTATTATTGGGTTAATCAATTCCCGGTTTTAACCAAATTCGGCCAGGAGTACCCCATATTGAGTGCCTTGTTCTTGAAAATGACATCACAGGAAGTGCTTACGGTTCAGGCTGAAACTCCTGATATTTCATCGATAACTAAGGGTGATTAAAGTTTGTTCAAAAGAAATTGATCAGTGATAAAACATGGCTGTCATGGACCAATCATAATTTACTGTTTGGTGGCCATGTTGGTTCTTTATTGGTTCAATGGAACCTTTCATTCGATCTGATTGTGCATTATCAGTGTTCACTACAGGTAGGCAACTATTGGGTGCATGAGAGAAGTCAAGAAGATTGCCAATGTTTCCTCCTGTGGTAAGATAATCCACCACTGAGCCGTGAACTGGGTTTGTCGTTTAAGTAGTCCATTGTTGAGAACCATGCCACTCCCTTAAATTTGATTTTAAATTATTTGTTTGTTTGATATATTTATCATGTCGATATTTTCAAGGTAACATTCATGATTTATGCCAGGTTTACAATTCTATCAGTGTTCACTCAAGGAGCTTAAACTTATATAAGCCTATAGGCTCAGCTTTAGCCCATTTCCCAGATGTGTTGGCTTTCAAGATTCAAAATTATTATCATAACAGCTAAATTTTTTACATAGGCTTTTATCTTTAGAAAGGAAATAGTGTATGATGTCCAAAAATTTAAAAGCCAAATCATACTTGAGAAATGGGATATCTATAAAGAAATCCATAAGTTTTAAGTTTATGAAAAGTCAGTTATTGACCCATTCACTACTGGTAAGCAACTATCCCATTTAATTACTAAATGCCAATTTATCAATGTTCAAACAGTTTGGACACATTGACAAATTGACATTTAATAACTACATAATATTTTAATGGCAATTTGATATAAATGTGTTGCTGCCGATGATTTTGACAGATTTCATTTTTACAGAACCTCGAGAAAGTTTATTTCAGATAAAGGGGTTTCCTTCTTTCGTGTTTATTATTGCTCATTAATATGTATGAGATGAAAGAATGCGGGTTTTATCCAATCATTATCGCGATTCGGGCATTCCTGTGAAGGAATCGTTTAGTGGACTCGATTTACCCGTTTGTTGCTGGAAAGAATATACGACGAACCTCCGATTCGCGCAATGCTAAATGCTAGCGGGATGGATTGGCGATTGAGATGTCGCTAAAAATCGTTTAATATTAGAAAATATATTCTAATATGTACAGCGGGATTTTAGAACACGATTCACAATTCCTTTTTTATATGAGAATCAATAGTACGACGCATTTTTCTAGCGTTGAATGTGAAAATTCATGTATGTTTAACACATGATCATGATCATGTATGCCTACCACCGAGACCCCCGAAATCTCAATACTATCGCTCGGCAAACATTGACAAAGTTTAATCTGATGGAAATTAATCAAAGGATAAATTATTCACGTGTGTTTCGATATCGTACTACGCATCTTTGTGTCATTTTAACAAAATTAATTGCATAAATATATCTAAATGCAACTCTTTTCTCCTTGCCAGTCGGACTAAATAACACGTTAACGACTAAGGGAATTCCCTCGTCCCTTCCACTTGTGACGCGTGTCACGTGGTGCGTTTCACCGGTTTTACGGAACTTGCCGAGTGATATTAGGAAGCAGCAAAAGGCATAATTTTCAACATTTATGATCACATTCTTCTAGCATACACGTTTTAAAAAGAATAAAAGTGCATGATAACATGTTAATCTAGCATCACTCTATCTGTTTTCAAAAGAAAATGCCAGCCATGATCTACACTTTAATGGCAAGATTCCACCCGAGCTTGCAGAAAATCCCTCCAATAGAACCAGAGTTATTAAACAAGAAATACACGGGATTAAATATCTCGCCTGTCTCCTGTTTGTCACAGTGGCATTAACCTTTGACCTCCGTGTTATCACGCCGCATCCTAACATTATAGGTAACCATGTATTCAAGTTTAGTTCCAATAGGATTAACCAAAACTGAAATATAAAGGATTTACTGAATGGAAAAAACTAAGGTTGAAAAAGCAGAGGTCAAATAGTAATATTAGAATGACCTTGATCTTTGACCTGATTACCTCCATGTCACCATCCTGTATCTGTTTGGCATAAGCAATCATGTACCCAAGTTGTGTTCCATTAGAGTTAAGCAATCCGAAATATAAAATTTTAAGATTTGCTAAGCCTAAAAACTTAACATTGAAAAATAATAGTTTTGTAGAGGTCAGAATGAAATTGACCTTTGACATTGTGACTTCAGTGTCAGCATGCTATTTCCTAAAATTATAGGTAACAATGTACCCAAGTTTACTTCCAATAGAATGAACCAATCCTGAAAGATAAGCCACGAAGTTTTGCTAAACGCAAAAACTTAACATTGAAAAAAATTAGTTTTGTATCAAGGTCACAGTGACCTTGACCTTTGATCGTGTGACATCAGTATCATCATGCCGCTTCCTATCAGTATAGGCAACCACATAGTCAAGTTTAATTGCAATAGGATTAATTCATCCTGAAATATAAGCTGAAAGTTTTGCTAAATGCAAATACTTAACATTGTTGACGCCGCTGTTGTCGGAAAAGTGACACATCTCGTTTTCTGCGTCTTGCTTTCTGTTTTGCAGGCGAGACACAAATGTGTTAAGAACAACAACCAGCGCTCCATGCTCGCATTAACCCAAAAGAACCAGAGTTATGGTCATTGCTTCAAGTCACAGCCTCTTAATAACCTTAATGTGAATAGACATTGCCTGAAGGAGCATATTTTCTCCAAAGGCTTAAATATGTTGAAAATCTAACAAGTGTCATAATTCTTTTATTTGACGGCATGGCCAATTCATTTTCAGAGTCTAAATATATATTGCCTACCGGAACATATCTGCTAAATTTGGTTTTAATCGACAAATGGCAAAACGTGCCACAATTGTTGACAGACAGATCATGGGCGACAGACACAAATCGTGATTGTATGAACACACCTGGACACAATAGATAACATCTTAATTTAATTTGACAATTTTGACATCAGACTGTTAATGGTTAAATTCTTCATAGACCACAAATACAGCTTTTACCTGCTACCCGAGAACAAGGTCTATGGACAACTTAATCTGGATAGGATATATCTTCCCTGCTTGGATCAAACCTGTCTCACACTGATTTCATAAATGTTACAGCACTTACCATTAAAGCTCATTAGTAGGTAATGTGGAATAGCAATCCTTAGCCTATAATACTGATGCTTCAGATATTCTGTCGGTGGTTTGCTGGAAGAAAAATGCACAAGCAATGCCATTGTGATTTTAATGAACATATACAGTCTCAAATGGAGCTTTCCAGTTTTATCTATGCCCCACCCATCTCTAGCTAAGCTCCACCCACCCCTCGCGCGTGTTGGGATCGATCAATCTCTGAACTCCCTGACTCAATTTCCAGAAAACTGAATATTTTAAAACTAATTTGGCAGCAACAGCACCCGGTCAAATTACTATTTAATAAACATGTTGAATATTTTGAAACAATGGTGATGTGTAGGATGACGTCATAATCAATTACAGCATGAATGACTCAATTTAGTCCGTCTTAAATGCTTAATAGTCTGACACATTACACAAATTCTATGTCTTTACTATTTAATAAACAGGTTGAATATTTTGAAACTAAAGACATACAATTCGTACAATGTGTCAGACTATTAAGCGTTTAAAACAGACTAAATTGAGTCATTTATGCTGTAATTGATTATGACGTCATCCTACATGTCACATAGTTGTTTATGATGTCATATGATGGATGAATAAACTGGAAAGGTCCATTATGGCATGACTGACTCGATTTAGTCCGTCTTAAACACTTAATAGTCTGACACATTGTACAAATTGTCTGTCTTTACTATTAAATAGTATGAAGCAGGCCAGGTAAACACTATATATGTAATGTAATCATATACACAAGCATGATAATGAGTCATCCTCCACTGACTTTACACACTCGGGGACATGGAAAGTCGATTAAGTTTTGCCAATCAGTAACCCTACGGATTTAGCGCACTAGATATAAATTTACGGCCCAACACCATGTTTTAATCAATCAGATGGATAGTACATTCATGTATTTACTTGCAGACATGCATGCATTAATCTATGTT
This sequence comes from Chaetoderma sp. LZ-2023a, assembly GCA_034401795.1. NCBI lineage: Eukaryota > Metazoa > Mollusca > Caudofoveata > Chaetodermatida > Chaetodermatidae > Chaetoderma > Chaetoderma sp. LZ-2023a. The sequence continues at coordinate 63,227,724 of CM067362.1, read as the reverse complement.
TTCTATCGCAGATGTATGGATAAACATGATTTTAAAATCCTAATGAATGACATTATTATTTGTAGTTTCCACCACGTGATAGGAACACTGCATTATGTTGTAATAAATTTTATAATGTCATCGGTGAGTCACTTGCAAAGATTGTGGAATGACTTGTCCAGGATGTCCTCTAAGCAATAACTAAGGTCTGTGTTCGCTTATAGGCAATGCCTATTTTCATATTAGTCCATTTCTAGCCATGAGCTGCCAATTTCTAGCTAAGCCCGACACACTTTGTTTGTTGGAATCAATAAGAAACTTTAAAATCTGAATTCTCAGAATCTAAATTTCAAGGTAACTATATATACTGGGAGCTGTTGCTGCTTATAAACAGCAACAGCTCCCAGCCAAACTAGTTTCAAAATATTCAACAGAATTAAATTCATCAATGACATGTATACAATTCAGACACTTTCATGACAGAATTTTCAGTTTTCATGACGGGACTATGTCATTTTGATGATGACATCCGATAACATATGACATTGATTTGAGTGCGAGATCAGATACATCCACTAAAATCCTTTAACACTCATATCAAGCAAAAACGGTTTCTGCGGTGGTCTTGAGACGAATCCATTTGCACAACGAGAAGACTAGTTTTGAAATTTTGCCACTGGAATTACTGGCTCGATAACCGAGCCAGTCATTGACTGTCATTCCAGTGGTAAACTTTGGTCTGCAAATGGACATTTTCTGAGAAAATTGAAATTTTCTTGAACAAATTTGAGGGTGAAAGGGTTAACTCCAGTCAATAAGGACAGAATTCTGCTGTAACACAATCACAAGCAAGCTCTTATCCCGAGTTATCCACCTAAGTCAATTCGAAGCGAATGTACGGAGACCTTTTTAATTTATGATCCAGAAACCAATCTAGATAGATTCACATATATTGACACAGATGCACAGGCGGAGCATAATTCTTACAACAATATTTAACCCGTTAGCCGTCCAATTTGTTCAAGAAAATGTAAATTTTCTCATATAAAATGTCCATTTGCAAACCAAGAGGACTATTTTTGAAAATTTACCACTGGAATGACTGGCTCTGTTATCGAGCCACTCATTCCAGTGGTAAATTTTCAAAAATAGTCTTCCCTTGTTCTGCAAATTGACATTTCTCAAAACCACTGCAGAAGCTGCTTTTGGCTGATATAAGTGTTAAATGGTTAAATTAATTAAGTAAATCTAATTAATTTACTATTTATTACTTGGGAAAGTTGTCTGCAAACTCCTTCCAGTCTATTTCAATCTCATCATAAACATCCATGACAGACAGACTGAAAGAAGACAAACATGCTGTACAATATCATGGTAAACACGCCCATGACTAGGGCTGGGCGGTTTGGCCTAAAAGAAAACCGGTGACGGTATCACTAATTAAACCGGTATTAACGAAATACCAGTTTAAGGGGTTAGAATGATCGAAAATAATTTGAAACATGAAAATATGCTGTTTTCATTAGCTACAGTACATGTATTTTGCGATTTGACAACTGACGTAAATTGCCACAAAATTAGAACGGTAACTACGTACGACTGCTCACTTCGACGCTATCTTTCTCAAAATAGTAGTTAAAATAAATAAAATAAATAAAGTCTGGTTCATGTGATGTCGTGAAAATAACACTAACTACTAAAATGTTGATTTTCAACACTGTTATTAGGTAACTATTTTCGAAAGCGTAGTAAAATCTAACACGTGTAAGCAGGAACCCAGATATGAGAGCGAGTTTAGGCTCCTAGTAGAGTAGCGCTCATATGGTTAGAGGTCGTAAATACACCCCAGTAGCATGAGCTAGTCTCGTAAGTCTGTATTGTATTCAAGTACTCGGTATTTAGTAATACTCTTCAATAAACTGTCGTTCACCCGGGTGAATGTCATTCAGCGTGTAACTAAAGGGTAGTCATTTCCCGGAAATCGCACCTCAAGAATTCTCACAAAAAACTGTGTTTGACTATTTTTCGAGGTTCATATCTCATATAATAAAGAGATTATGATAATTTGACAACATAAACGCAACGATCTAAATTAAATCAACACTCTGTAGTCTTGAAGATATACGAAGATGAAAAAGACCGGGCCGGTCCGTAAAACAAAATGATGTTATTCTTACACCTCTCAAGCAGAAAAGTCACGTGATAAAAAATACTACGAATTTCATTCATAAAATCGATAGTACTGAATATTCCGGCAGAAGAATTTGTTAACAACCAATCACATTACGCCTGCTTGTATTTGAGAGGCTTAGAGGTTTATTTTACTTGTAACTACTCCGCTGACATAAGCGCCTTAATCGTTTTCATTTCTCGGGCGTTCAAGCAATTTGTCTCGTATGTCTTATTCTGCGATGGATCATTTTATGTTTGTCGAAATCTAAGGGAAATAATGACATGTTTGGATTGGGAGTTCATAGTATAGCGTTGTTGTTTTTGTAGCGGGTTTCTCTATTTTTTTGTATCATGTCACATTTGGATTCCTAATTAAACAGTACAAACTCGAATTGAAAAAAGGATTATTTGTTACAAAGAAATTTATTTTTTTCAAATTATTCAATCTTACATTGAACCCGCAGAGCTTACGTCATGTAAAATTCATTGCTGGAAAATCAAATCATATTTGCCGAGTGTCGTTATCGGCCGATTTGTTGGGATTTCACCAATACCCTTGCTTCCCCACAGCTAATAGTTATAGATGACTGTATTTTATGTCCCTATTAGAAAAAGGTTACACTAGATGATAATATTAAACTGCAAGTCAAGAACAAACTAGTTTAGGACAGTCAACAGATTTCGTGCAATGGCAATCTCACGGACAGTTTTTTGTTTTTTTATTTTCGTAATGGTTTTTAAACCATCGCCATAAAAAAAACGTGAGATGGTGTGAAATGGTATACCTCCCAGCCCTACCCAAGACACCCATAACACATAAATGTGCATGCTCAATAAATATAATATAACTCTTACAATTATAAAAAAATTCTGCAGAATTAAATGTCACGCCTGTCTCCTGTTTGTCACAGTGACCTTGTGACCTCAATGTATCCAAGTTTAGTTCCAACAGAATTAACCAAACCTGAAATGTAAATGCTTTTCCAACATTTTGTTTTTTTGTTTATCAAATCAGAGGTCAAATAGCAAGGTCAGACTTTGACCTAGCGACATCAGTATCATCATCCTCGCTCACTATGGTAGAAGCAAGCATGTGTCAAAATCTAGTTCCAGTTGATTTAAACAATTTTAAAATGTAGGCAAAGATTTGCTAAACGCAAAAAAACAAAATTGGAAATACAGACACAACAGAGGCCAACTATCAAGGCTACAATGACCGTGACCATTGATCTAATGATGTCACTATCAGCACACAGCTTCCTTAGGGTATAGGGAAGCATGGATCACATTTAGTTCTGGAAGTATTAACCCTTAGCGCACTGATGTCAATATTCTATCTTTTATCACGTCAATGGCAAAGAAACTAGGGTTTATTTTTCAACAATTTTGGTGGAAGATGTTGCTGTCTATGACAGAACCATCTTCCACCTAATTTACTTGAAAAAAACCCCTCTTATCTTTTACTTTAATTTGAATGATATGGGTTAAGTACTCTTATCCAGTTTGACCCAGTGGATCAATATTACTCATTCCAAACTGGGTCAGATAAGTTAACCTTGCTCTCAGTCAGATTTTCTTATACTTATGTGTAAATCTTAGGCAAGCTTAAGAAAAATATGAGGATGGAATTTGTCACTAAATATGCAGAAAATAGCTTCTCAGAGCACTAAATTTTCCTGTTATCTGTCAGTGCTGAGGATGGGGTGGGTGGTAGGTGGAGGAGGCTGATGTCTTGTATGCCTATGCATTCATTATTAACAGTCTCTAGGCCATGGCTATGGCACAGTCCAAGAATGACATATGAGGATGGAATTTCTGACATTTGTCGCTAAATATTCAGGAAATGGTTACCCATGAAACCTCCTCCCACACCATTCCCGACTGGCCCTGTCCATACCCAGTAAAAGTCAAAATTTTCAAAGTATGATATCTTTTTCATGCAGCCTAGATGGGATCATCACATAGAATGAATCTGTGAAGTTTTAATCAAATCAGATAAACGCTTGTTTACTAAATTGCTTACCCTGGATGCAAATGGACCATAAAATAATCAAAGTTCAAATGCGCTAAAAGTATGGAAAGATTTTGAAAATCAATTTCATTTTGATGCAGACTAGTTATAATCATCGGGTAGAATGAATCTGTAGTTTGATTCAAATCGGATAATCCCTTGTTGAAGAAAATGTTGTTTGAAAAAAAACTTAACCGCAGCAAAAATCCTTAACATGAAGGCATAAAATTATCTAAGTTCAAAGGCAGAAAAAGAATGGAAAATTTGAAAATCGATTTCTTTTTTATTCACACTAGTCTTAAACATCATATAGAACACACCTGTGAAGTTTTATAGAAATCTGATAACTCTTTAGTGAGTAAATTGTCATTTGAAAAAACTTAACAAACTTTAATGTTGACACCATCTAAACTGCGGTTGTCGGAAAAGTGATACATTTGTCTAGCAGGCAAGATAAAAATTAGTTGCCACAGCAGCATTAAATTTGAAATGATTTTTAAATACATAGAGATTACGTGAACTGAATTCATACCTTTTTATCAACGTAACACGATCTTTAACGCTCCATTTCTTGGGAATAGTTACATCAAGGCCTTTTGATAGCCAGGTTTTAAGCCTGCAAATAGAGAACACCAGATTCAAACTGTTTTCATGCAATAAGATATAATAATTGACTTTTTAATATATCACAATTTGATAAAAAAGTTTACAAATTTATCCTTTGTGGCCAAAATACGATAAATTACATGTATACGACGTTTTACGACAATTTACGAGTACTTGCGAATAGCTACGAATAGCGCCGACATGATGTTGATAATGTTTCTATGTCACATGACATGCTATCCAGGCCATCTATACACATGTGCAAAAGTTAAGCACCAGTAAAAACAATAGAACGTAGAAACATGATGGTACAACTAGGCTGCCATACTTTTTGTCCCCGCGTTAGCTGACATAATTCCAAGTACGAAATGCACATGCATGCATGACTTCACGCCGCTTGATGTCCGTGCGTGGCGGGAAACAGCACACGTGTTCAGTTATGTAAAAGTCCAGTTTGAGGTGTAGAACATTACATACAGATTTAGGCGACAAGATTAGGAATTTTGTGTTCATGACCGTGGTTTATTTGTACAGAGAGAATTAGCTCTTGATTGTGAACCGCTATGGCAAGATGAAGGTTAAGTGATCGTGTGATATGGCAAATCATAGGCATGCATACCACTGGTATGTCATGTAGAGAGATTGGCAGACAGCTGAACATTAACCATACTGTAATCAGTCGTTTGATTGCAAAACATGGGCAAACTAACGAGGTGAAGGACAGGCCTAGATCTGGAAGACTGAAGAAGACTACTGCCCGTGATGATCAAGCCCTAGTACGCCTTGTTAGGAGATCTCCTTCACCAACAGCAGAGTGCTCAGCCAGCAATGGGAAACGCGCAATAGAGTGTCAATGTCTACCGTCAAAAGGAGACTGTATGCTGCTGGCATGAAAGCTAGGAGACCTGTCAGATGTCCTCTCCTCACTGCACACCACAAAGAGGAGCGTTTGAGGTGGTGCAACGAAAGAAGACACTGGAACATGAGATCCTGGAGACGGGTACACTGGTCCGATGAAAGTCGGTTCCTGCTTCATGCCACAGATGGTCGAACTCGTGTATGGAGGCCCAGACGCACGGCGTACGACCAACGTAACATCATGGAAGAAGTTCCATTTGGTGGAGGTTCCGTTATGATATGGGGGGGGCATCTCATTTGATTGTAAGCTGGATCTGTTGACTGTACCTGGAACACTAAATGGACAAAGATATCAAGATTCCATACTGGATAGAGTTGTGGTCCCTCATTTTGTAAATCATGCACCTGGAACCCACCCTATATTCATGGATGACAACGCCCGACCACATCGTGCTAGAGCTGTGCATGAATACCTCCGCCAGAATGCCATCGAAACCCTAACATGGCCAGCAAGGAGCCCTGACATGAACCCTATTGAGCATATCTGGGACATTCTGGGAAACATGGTGAGAAGGAGGGATCCTCCTGTGCAGAACCTACAGGAATTAACAGACGCACTCCATCTTGAATGGCAACGAATACCACAATGGCGTATCAGTGGGTTGGTGACCAGCATGAGACGTCGTGTCCAGGCCGTCATCCAGGCACAAGGTGGATATACCCGGTATTAATAATGACAGTCTCAAACTCGTGCACAGATGTTAAACTTCGTTTTCAGACACCATTAATGACAATCTAGCCACGTGTGTCAACTGTAGGGCAATAGTTGTCAGTTGTGTCAACGTAACCATATTCAGGCCTCGTTTTCAAGTTCAAACAAAACCATACAGTGTTTCCCCACCATCATAATCAGCATTCCTCTAGTTGCATTATTACCTCTTGCACTAAGATGGATGGGTACATAAATGTTTATGCTATTGCTTTCTTCATAGCACATGAATATACCCTCGCTGTGCATAAAAATAGGGTGGTGCTTAACTTTTGCACAGGTGTATATATAAAGGGGAGTTCTGGCTACTTTTGGCCACAATACATGATCTTGGCAATGGATAAAGATGTGTACCGTTTACTGCTGCTGGAGGAAGAATTGCTGCTGAACGCGGCAGTGATTTTAATGCGACAAGAGCAAGTGAAATTCGACACAATTCATATATTTCCTCAAATGACCCATGATTGTTCTTAAACATTCGTTACCTTCGTAAAAATTTAAGATCATTTACGAATTAATACGAATATTTATGAATGACTAAGAATAATATCAGGCGACTTTCAGAATATTTGCGGCAATAATACAAATATTTACGGAGCCCGGATGTTCGTAAGATTTTAAGAATTTTTGGAACTTTTCAAAATTTTGTAAAAGTTTGGCCGCTTTTACGGACCCTGAAGAATATTTTACGAATGTCCACGGAGGATATACGAACATCACGAATATAATGCCGAATACATTTAGAACTATTGACGACCATTTGCGGATTACATTCGCAAATGTCCGCAAGAGAATCCGACTAAGTGGGAATGGGGCTTAAGTTGCAACTCACAACTAGTATATTACTTGGTCTGTCTGGCTGGTCACATTCTTTACATTTCTGACAATGCAGTTTTTCGTTCTTTCAAATGATACCGATTTTCACACTGTCACATTTACAAAACTGGTGATCGATCAAATATCAAAATATCGCACAGCCATAACTATGTGTCACATGTGACAACCAAATAGGACAACGATGATGTCAATATTTCTACGGCAACGATAAATGATTATGAACACATCTATGCGGCTAAAGACAGTACAAATTTATGACTAGGCTGGTGCCAATAAGAATACAAGTTCTATATAATTAGTATTAATATAATTTCAATCATATTCGACTAAAATATAGTGCTTACACTATATGACTGCAATAACTACATAAATAACACACCCAAGGGCCTTAACGTTGACCTGGACAATAGCATTTGAACCATTAGCATTGAACAGATATAATACTTCAAATTCAGCAGTAACAAGACTTGAAATTGAAATTCAGAACAAACAATACTTAGTAGGAAATTAATGATGAACACTGATCACACAATCAGATTTAACCGTAGGTTCCATCCAGCCAATAAAATAATCCAATATGGCCACCAAACCCAAAATTTTGATTGGTCCATGGCAACCCTGTTTTATAAAGGATCGAGTTCTCTTGAACAAACTTTGATCACCCTTAGTTATCGATGAAATATTAAATGTGAGTTTGAGCCTGATCCATACAGCAGTTCCAGAGAAGTCATTTTTGAGACCAAGATGGCCACTAGATATAGAGGCTACCACTATAGGATCATTTCCAGCCAAACTTGGTTGAAATTACCCAAAGCGCTTAATGCAGAGTAGCGTTTTAAACAAATTCCCATTTCCCGGAAGATCTAAGATGGCCACCCAAATAAATCAAGCAGCTTAAATTCTGTATACAAGTTCTGAAGTGAACCTGTCTAGGGTCCTCCCAGTTGTTTGTTTGAAATTGATCATGCAGTTTATGAGGAGCGTTTTAAACGATTTGCAGCCATTTTTCCGCAAAATTCAAAATGGCCCCCCCAACAACAAATTGACCAATCAAGGTTCTGTATACAAGCCAGGGCTGGTGTCAAATACTTTCAAAAGTATTTAAATACAAATACAAATACTTTGAAATTCTTTAAATACAAATACTTGTTTTTTGCAAAGTATTTAAATACAAATACAAATACTTAGGTAACTATTTGAAATATGTCTCAAATACTTCTTACATTTCTTATAGAAGACCAAAGTATGGCACAGATGTAACTCTAGTGATGGACAGGCAGACCCTCAAATTTACATGAGCACAGACAATCATAGATAACAAACTAAGGGTGCCAAATGAAACTCATCTCATTTTATGAATGGCAATATTATGTAAGGAAAGTATCTATGATATCAGTATCTTATTTTTAACATATTTGTGGATGAAATTAATTGTATACCATATCTAGGGTCAAGATCGACGGGTTAAGCATGGCTAACTATAGTTGACTAGATCCCAGCCAAAGTTGAAATAGTAAACTAGCTAGTAAAGTTAGTGAACCAGCATCCTGAATGGTTAATGCAAAATTATGTCAAATTCAATATGGCAAGACAACCTTCACATTCCACGTTTAAATTCACATAAACATGTAAATATTTCAATATCTATTTTAAATTTGATGAAATTATACTTTCCTGATGTATGGCAATGTTCTCAAGGCCTATTCCCTTCTTGCTGTATCTCAAATGGACCCCGTTAGATGCTTTAGCATGCTACATGTAACATACTCATTGTCACAGCATCATAACACACAAAATAAGACATAAATCTTGCTTTGCTGGTGAGGCTTTCATGATTGTGGGTTTTTGTATAACTGAAAATTGCAGTTGCAAAATTGCAATTCCTAGGGAAGAGTATATAGAACACATATTGATACAAAATCATGTGATTATTTTGAAAAAAATTTGACTGAGAGTTGTTGCTACCTATGACTATATAACACACCCAGTTAAATTATTTTAAAAATACTTATTAATTTCATATTACCTTTGAAACCAGGTTTACTAACCCTTTCACCAAAAAATCCCAGAAAAAGTAAATTCTTTACGATTAAAACTTATTCTGTTAAATATTTTGAAATTAATTTGACTGGAAGAATTAATTTCAAAATATTCAAGAGATTTTCTATATGGTTGCCTTCAAAATAAGAAATGAGGAATTCATCTGTGAAAGAGTTAAAGTTCAGACAGAAATGAAATAACATTAAACAAGGTTTATTGATTTTGTTTATTTTTTAGATCCTTGATGATTATTCTTAAGATTATCTCATTTAAAAACTGTTATTCAAATTGTTGCCAAAGATATTCTGATCTTCATTTAATTTGAAAACCAATCCTGCTGCTGTCTAAGAAAAGCAATAAAATTTCCACGATATCAGTATTTCTTCTACAATTACTCTTTAAACATCATTATGTAAAGGGAAAATTAACCAGCATCTAAATGAATGCTATGAATATAAAATTCATGATGAAAATGGTTAACACTCTGGTATAGAGTCATGCAAGCTAGTACTTGTAATGGAGGTCTTGTTAATACCTGACCAGCTCAACCTCAGTTGCTTTGGAAGGAGATAATTGCCCAATCAACTGCTGATAAGACATGTGAGATTTTGACTAGCTAAACAAGTTTCTTACTCAGTTATCTATCACAGTTTTATGCTGTTAACCCTTTAATGGTCAAGCCCAAACTGGTCTCTGCATTGGTCTGGAGTATTACCCACTTACAAGCCAAAAGAAGACAATTTTTTAAAACTTTACCACTGGAATGACTAGCTTTATAAGTAAGCTAGTCATTCCAGTGGACTGGGTAATATTTTGAAACAAGGTTTTTAAAATTTTGGTTTGAATGGGATAGCAGGATTTATTTATTTTATTTATTTATTTAGATGTGCTAAAACTATCTCACTCAGTTTTTTTTTTTTGGAAACACCTGTAAATCAAATTATACACAAAAATATTCAGAGCCTTTGTTTCATTTGTAAGTTTCTGAAAATTCTGATTCCTAAGTTTCATTCCTTTTCACATGACAACTGGTCTTCATATGCTTATAGGCTGGTGCTGTCTAAGAAAACAACACTATTTCCAACATCTATGTACATGATCGTTTCTTCTACAAATTTTAATCATTTGACATGTGCTTAAGAAAGGGTAATTAACTGACACCCACACACCCAATCTAAATGAATGATTTGAATATAAAATTCATGCTGAAAAGTGTTAAGACTCTGGTATGAGTCCTGAAAGCTAGTATAATGGAGGTGTTGTCGTAACTTCACCAACTCACCAGCTAGCTTGCTTTGAAAGGTGATAATTGTCCATTCTACAACAGATAAGAATTTACCAATTAAACCAGCTATATAAGACTCAGAGGGTATGATGTAGTTAGAGTTACGTGAGTCTAGACCCTAGCATTGGGAACTAGCATATAAACGTCTTAAATATTAAGATGTAGTTAGAGAGCAGTACAGTACTATATATTGCATGAGGAACTGTGCTGTAACAGCAAGCAAAGACCAGACTGGAAGCAAAGTTCATTTCATTCTATATATGCATTGAAAATGTATGTTACATAAAACAGAAAATGATGTGAATATTTTGAAAACCATGTGACTGAAAATTGTTGCTGCCTAAGACCACAACACATTCAACTAAATTATTTTCAAAATGTTCTAAAGATTTCATTTCCATCTTCTTTAAAACCAGGCTGATTATATCTGAGGATAACATGTGTGAAATGTATGAAAAATAATTTCAAGGCAATTTGCAAAGTTCTATTAATAAAAGGATTAGCTCTATATTGGGTCATATTTTTAACAACGAAGCCCTAGCAACTATATTTCAAGACAACCATACTGTTGATTATTTTGACAATGATTTCACTGGAGGGTGTTGCTTCTTAAGGCAACAACTGTAACAATCAAATTAATTTTAAAATATTCAACAGTATGACAAGCAAAGGGTTACAGAAAATATGAGAAATCTGTATTAAATTTTAATTCGCCCTGTACATGTACAATTAAATGTAAGAATTTATCAGAAATAGACAGAAGTATTTTGAAAAGTGACAACGTATTTAGATACAAATACAAATACTTTTGTCTTAAATACTTTTCAAATACAAATACTTTCAAATACCTGAAAAATGTATTTAAATTACTTCAAATTTGACCCTCAGGCCTGATACAAGCTCTGAATCATATCACTCTAGGGTCCTTCAAGCCAAGTTTGCTTGAAATTTGCCAAGTTGTTAATGAGGAGTAGGATTTAAGATGGTCGCCAGAAAAAATTGACCAATACAAATTTTGTGTACAAGTTCCGAAACCTAGTCTTGTCATCAACAGCATACGGACATGTCTCAAGACCATCGCAGAATCCATTTTGGGCTGGCTTGAATGATCAAACGGTAATTTTTTGCACCTCTGGTAGCACTGACAGTCAAACACCACATTACACACTTACCATTTTGATCGGCATGCGCCGGCAGAACGTGTTCCCACATTCTCAGAAATATTCTCCCACTTTCCCATCTTCATTGTGTATGGGTCAGCACCACATTCACATACTGCATTTTTTAGTCGATCAGCCTCTTCTTGAATCCATAAACCATGAGCTAAGGTAAATAACGGACCATGCAAGCTTTAGCCATGCCACGCCCATCTCTAGTTAACCAATACCACTGTGGTGTCAAAATTATAAATTTTCAAACTAAATTAAAACATGAACTGGTGTACATTTTTCAACAAATTTGGTGGGAGATGGTGCCGTCGTAGACAGCAACATCTTCCAGCAAAATTGTTGAAAAATGTACACCAGTTCCTTTGTTATTGACGCAGTAAAAGGCAGAATATTGACATCAGTGCTAAGAGTTAAGCTCCACCCACACCTCACTCGTGCTGGGATCGATTGATCACCGAACGCCCTGACTATCAATTTCTAGAAAACTATACAGGTAAGTAGTTACATTCTGAAACTAATTTGACTGAGCGCTGTTGCTGCCTATGTTTATTAAATAGACATACAATTCATAAAATAACGTTTAGTCCATCATCAATTAAGCGTTCGTGATGAACTTATCTATGTCATTCAGGGTCCAGTCAAATTAGTTTCAAAATATTTGACAGAATGTTTATTAAATAGTAGACATACAATTCATACGTGCCCGAATATGAAGCGTTTAAGACGGACTAAATCAAGTCATTCATGCTGTAATTATGATGGATGGATAAACTGGAAAGGTGCCTTGCAGTATTCTGATTATTTATAATAGTGCTCAGCTACTAATAGGACTAATTTCTTCGTCAAATGCTCTGAGAAAGGGGAAATCCTGTAATGTAAAGAAGTGGATCACTGACCCAAGAATATCTATTAACTGTCCGACTGCTGAAAGCCACCAGACAGTAATTCCAATGGGCCATAACTCTGGATCTGCTGAATATTCTGAAAACAACTTGTTTGTTAGTTCCTCGTGGCTTAGCCACCGACAACTATCAGTCAAATTGTTTGCAAAATAGTCAGCATATCCAGAGTTAAACCCTATGGAAAATGTAGTCTATAGAAAATCAGCAGGCTTACATTTAATTAGCGTGGTATGAGATAGCATCGAGAACAGGAGGCCAACAGGCCTTGAAGTTCACCTGCTCCTGGTTTAGATCTTAACACTTCATTCTTTAGTTTAACCCTCAAATTTGTTCAAGAAAATTTAAGTTTTCTCATAGAAAATGTCCAGACCAAGAGAAGACTATGTTTGAAAATTTACCATTGGAATGACTAGCACGGTTATCAAGCCAGGCATTCCAGTGGTAAATTTTCAAAAATAGTCATCTCTTGGTCTGCAAATGGACATTTCTCAAGACCACTGCAGAAGCTGTTTTTGATTGATATGAGTGTTAAAGTGTTAAGGCAGGAATGGCCGCCAGTCAAATTACTTAAAATATTCAACTGCTTTCTTGTAAGAGTTCTTCTACTCTCAAGGTCATTCACAACTCCATAAGGATTACTGAACACCCGCTATATGACTAGGTGTTAATTTTTTAGTATTGAGTGTCCATTTGCATGCCAAGAGACGACTATTTTAGTAAATTTACATCTGGAATGACTGGCTCGGTTATCGAGCCAGTCATTCCAACTGTAAATTAAAAAAAATAGTATTCTCATGGCCTGCAAATGGACATTCCTTAAGACTACTACCGAGGCCAGTTTTGACCGGCTTGACCATTAAAGGGTTAAAGCTGATCTTGATAAGTTTTTATTCATATCATGCTTAAATTGTTCCATACAGAACCACATTCTGTGGTCTAAAGGCCACCTTCGGCATCTCACTATTAGATTTGATTCATTTTGAATTTGATATCATTGAAAAGGTACGTCTATCTGGACCATTCTAGAAGTTGTTCCCTAAGCCACATAGTTTACACAGCCATGACCACTTGAAGTAGGTGTCAAATGCTATATGCCACTGCTTAACCACTCAGACCCTTTATGCATGCTTAGTATGCACTTGACCTATTATGTAACATTGGCACTACTATATAAACACTCTTAAGCATATTACATAATATAGTTATGCGATAAGGGTGGAATTAACAATCATGAACCAAGTACACTAATTGTTAATTAATAGCGATACCCGGGATTATCACATCATGTACCAATCATATAATTTAACATCATACATTGAACGGTTCCTAAATGATGCAATTCATCTTAGTTCCGAAAGGACACAGTGCTATTACTCTGAAATTCATGAATCCATTTCCTAACTCAATCATATGACATCATAATCAACTATGGCAGCAACAGCGCCCAGTCAAATTAGTTTCAAAATATTCAACTGCATGTTTCATAAATAGCAAAAACATAGAATTCGTACGTGTCAGACTATTAAGCGTTAAAGACAGGCTTAATCGAATCATTCACGACGTCATGATTATAACGTCAGCATACACGTCGCGTAGTTGATTATGATGTCATATGATTGTCATGAATGATTCGAATAAGCCCGTCTTTAATGCTTAATAGTCTGACACGTACGAATTGTATGTTTTCGCTATTTAAGAAACATGCAGTTGAATATTTTAAAACTATTTTGACTGGGTGCGGTCACAGTCAAATTAGTTTCAGGATACTCAACAGCTTACCTGTATAGTTTTGTGAAAATTGATAGTCAGCAAGTTCAGGGATCGATCGATCAATCCCAATGCGAGCGAGGTGTGGGTGGAGCTCTAGCTAGAGATGGCCGGGGCATAGCTAAAACTGGAAAGGTCCATTAGTGAGCCAATACTTTGGCACCCACTCAAATTAGTTTCAAAATACTCAACAGCTTACCTGTATAGTTTTGTGGAAATTGATAGTCACCGAGTTCCGAGATCGATCAATTCCAACACGAGTGAGGTGTGGGTGGAGCATAGATAGAGATAGGCGGGGCATAGCTAAAACTAGAGGCTCATTCTCGTGCCCTACAGAAAAAAATCTATACATGTATGGACACAATGGATATGGACACAAGTTAGATGATCAATCTAACCCATTCAAATCCACAATATGTAATAAGAAATACATACCATATGTTCTCGTATCCGTTAGTTTATTCCATGCGTGGTTTACAATGATCCCATGACGATCCATCATTGTCGCTATTTTATACCATTTGTTTCCATATTGTGCCTGTAAACTCTTGAGTTTTACGATGTCCTCAGCAGAGAATCTGGAAGAAAGGTGTCATTTGGAAGATGATATTGTTTCCGCTAGATGAGAGAAGTGTTTGCATCACTCACCTACAGTAAAAGCGTGAAGAGCTGATTGATCATTCACCAGTAAATGGTTAATTAGTGAATTCCAGGATAGTGAATAAACTGCCAATTTATTAGGAACGTAGTGTAATAAAACTTAGCATTCTACAGCATAAGGGTTATGGTAATACAAATCGACCAGACGACCCATAGGGTCTGGTCTTATGTTTTACTAATTACATATACCTACCCCCTTGCATTACTATTGCTCTTTCCTTCTCTGAAGGGAAGCGTAGTACGATGAATTTTTTACAGCCATTGTTTGCTGGGTATTGTGGTTACAGTGACTGAAGACTCCTTCAGGTATCTCCATACTCTCTCTAATGATGAGGTCCATTGTAATTCGCTTGAATGCTATATCTCAGAATAAGGGTTAATCCAATACCCATAGCCACTGAGTAGGTTATTAAGCACAATGACACCTCATTGGCTGAAAACTATCACATGACCTTGTTGATAATAATAATAATAATAATATTAATAATCTTTATTTATCGAGGCCCTCCCAAACACAATAAACTGAGTATTCAGTTATTTAGTATATTAACCATTTTATGACGAAGCCGACCCAAACTGATCCCTGCAGTGGTCTTGAGAAATGTGGACTATTTCCGAAAATTTACCACTGGAATGACTGACTCGGTAACCGAACCAGCCATTCCAGGAGTCAATTTTCAGAAACAGTCTTCACCCGACCTGCAAATAGACAGTCACGATTTATTTTGACAAATTTTTTCATTAAAGGGTTAATGTGAATTCATATACTTCTGAATATTATGATAGAATGATGATAGAGTCGGAGATTGTGTAATGCTTTGAGGTAATGCGTTCCAGAGTTGAACTGCTTTATATGTGTAACTCTTATTTCCATAGCAAGATTTAAATTTTGGAAGATGTAGATGACCAAAGGTTTTTGAACGTAAATTAAGGGAATGTGTATCTTCTACATATTTGAACAAGTTCTTAATATAACTTGGAGTAAGGTCATTTAAGGCTTTATAAGTCATGCTATTTGTTTTGAGGTTTATTCTCTTAGCCAATGTAGTCCAATTCAATTGTTTATACAGTTGTTCAGTTGGTTCTCTAAAAGGGGCATCTAGTATTATACGAGCTGCTCTCTTTTGTAGTTTTTCCAACTGGTATACTAATGTATCAGTTGAATGATAGTAGATGAGAGAGCAGTAATCTATATGTGAAAGGATGTAAGCTTTATAGAATAGATTCCTTTGTTCAACATTCATATAATTCTTGTTCTTTTTCAACATGTATATTAAGGAAGACTTTTTTTTTTTTACAGATTTTACTTATGTGTAAGGCAAGGATTGTAAGAAATCCACCTCCAGAACAAACTTGGATATTAGAAAAATCTCAAACTCACAAGATGCACAGACAAGAGGAACCTTACAGTAATATGATATCATTGTATAAAAAAGCAATCAATGTGTATATTGTGGAGAAAAGTGATAATGTCACCGAAACGAAACGAGACTAGGACGAATAGACTGACGAAACTACGAGGGCTGATGATAAAAACTGAAAGATACCAAGAGAACAGCGAAAATTCAGGAAAGATACTTTTAGTAAAGAAAATCACAAAAAAACATGAGGGCAAGTGTAATTTGACTAGGAAATGAATATTTAAAACAAAAGGATGATAAATATGGAGAAATAGCCTTAAAAAAGTGAAATATTCATGATAAAGATAGCATAACAAGCAAATTCTCCTAAATTTATGAAAGTATGAAAACCTGCCAACAGGGAGGAGCTGTACTATACAAAAAGATGAACGGCCCGAATAGAACTGCGCCTCTAACGTGGGACGAATAATGACCAAAACATAGCTAATTAGAATTGCGAAGTAATCTGACAGATAGGAAAGAGTACAGGGAGAAAAAACTGAGAACGAATAATAATCACTAAAACTTAAAGGTCATATATATTTTTTCATTCTATTGTATTTAGCAATAAATTTTGAAATAGGCAATGATCTCAATGATATTCCCGGTAGACATTAGTCAGAAGTTTATAATAGCGCCGATGCCATATTTAAATATGAATATCTCGGGCATGAAAACCCCCTTTTTAGATGAGATCTACTTCGAGAAAATATCTCAGTGTGATTCTGTAGATACTGTATTTTTACGAAATCTTGCTACATCCAGTATTGGTGGGATGGCCGTCAAGCGCAGATCTAGGATTTTATTATTATTGAGTTAGTCCAATATTGGAGAGGGTCTGTGAGTGAGGGTGTGTCCCCTCCAAATGGCACGTAAGCATGCGCGAACACACACACACACGCACACACACACCCACACAAACCAAATGCAAAGTCCACCAGTAGATCTGAATTTGCGAATTTGCCTACGGTATCGCAATCAATTGATTTGTTTACATCTAAGACTGGAGAAAGCTAGGCCCATATTGGATACATTGTATAGGCCTATATAATTAAATGTCCTGTAGACTTAAGCCAAACTATTTGTGACAATCTAAAACATCAATTTTAACAAGCATTGATTACAATACCATTTAGGGATATACATTATGCCAGCAATGAGTGACCGGTGGGGGGGGGGGGGTGTGTGGACTTCTCATAGGCTACGTGATTTACCTACTTGAACAAGCAAATAACACTGCATTCAGTTGCAAAGATTATGCCAAAAATACCTGTGGATGGGCCTACACATTGCCACTTATGTTTCCTGTCATTATAAACATAAGCCTACACATGCTCGCGTATCCTATATGTATGTGGGTGAGGAGGTAAATTCTGGGTATATATCTACCACTTCTTTGAATGTAATGTAGAAAACTTATAAATTTACGCATAACGACACTCACTCTACCACACTTTAATAGAGTAATTTGTAGCCTTATTTACTAGAGACAAATGCTGGCCCTGAGTGTGTACAATTGTCGTGTATACTGAAAAAGCGTGATAACGACGTAGTCAGTGACAAATAGACCAATTTGTTTTTTACGCCCGCCGCTTGGATGTGTTTGTGTATCCAGAAGTCTGAATGGTCAGAAGCTGCTTTTTCAGCTCCTTTTATACTCTCATGGGCTGAGCCTGGGATTGACTTTCACACACCCTTAAAATGGTATGGAGAATTGGGATTACCGCCTTTTGCCGGTATGGTTTTGACGGTTGTGGTTTAAATTCACCGGTTCTGGTGAGTTTGACGGTTGAGTCCAAGATGGCGGCTCCGGCAGTTTTTACCGGTTGAGGTATTTTTTACCGGTTGTATCTATTTTGCCGGTTGTGACTTTTTTACCGGTTGTGGTTTTATTTTGGCCGTTTGGTTTAAACGTTTTTTGGCGGTAGTGGAATTTTTTGCCTGTTTTTAGTTTACCGGTTGTATTATAAAATTCTTCCCGGTTCTATTCTGAATGCTTGTTTTCACGTAAGTTTTATAGCGTTCGTGCGAATAGATGGGATTCTGGTAGTGTTTGGAGCCCATTTGTTGTGAGGTTTTGACCGGTGTAGTCATTACCATGTATTATTGATTCAGACTTATGGCGTTTCGTTCCTAAAGTGGAACTCATCAGAGGTGTATGTGGGAGTACTGGAGGTGAAATGTTGTATCACCTGTGGAATCATCATGTGGGGTGTGGTGGGTGGGGTGGTCTTGGTGGGGCCGGGAGGTTAGGGGTGGTAGGGTCGCTTTTCCAGGTGAGCTATTAGGTGTCAGTGGGGTGGTTGAATAGTAGGAAAGAAATAGAAAAGATTTATTGAAAGAGATGAAGAGATTTTTCTTTAAGTGCAGCCAGACAGCTAGATATGGTGAGAACAGTGATGGAATCAGTAATTAAATAAATAAATAAATAAATAAATAAATAAATGGAGATGGATAGATAGTCTTATCCAACTGAACAGTACGCGTTTTGAGTTTTCATAAAAATGTGGCCCGAGTCGTGAAGTCTGATCTTATGTGGAACACACATCCATACGAAAAAGTTCCAGGTGAGCATGCCCTCCCATGGGCGGAAGTTCATGGCTATGAAAATTGGTGGTAAACACATAGCGCGCACGAAATGAACACAAAGGCTTGTAGGTTTAGAGCGTAGTGCCCCCTTCTACTTGGTTGTGTTGTCTGGGCTTCCGTATTGAAACGTTGTGTAGAAAAGTTCCAGGTGAGCATGGTGTCCCTGAGGAAAATTTCCATCACCAAAAAATCCCGTAAGAATACACAGTAATCACAGAATATAACGTATAAAAGCTTGCTGCCAGGTGAGCTTAGTGGCACCTTAGGTTAAAAAAGATAAACACAAACACAAGCCGGTGGAGGTCCATTTATAGTTTTGAAAGTTATTTTGTTCTGACGATATTGTTCTCAGTATAATACATCGGGTAGAGTGTAGAAAGTCTAAAGCTGGAGTTGTGACAGGCTCCAGTCGATGTGGGCACACATGTTGCCCATCATGGCGATAACCCTGTCCCATTTTGGATCCGGCGCTATTGAGTTCTGGCTCTGAATAGTTATGTAACAATGGAGACAGTTTATATTGAAGCGGTGTCTCGAAGCTAGTTCTGAGATTAAGGTGCAGGCCGCGAGAATGTCTGCATTTCATCTGGTGACCGTGTCATCTTCTTGGTGACCTGGTGATGACAATGGAGAGATGATGTCGTGTGGGGTTAGAACAGTTTTTAAAGAGTTGGAATTGTACAGATTGTTGTACACCACACTCACGCTAACTTCTGGTGATCTTGGTGAGCTCGTCTTTGTATGGGTCGTAGAGTGGGTCTCTGTTAATGGAAGATCACAGGCCGAGAAAAGATCCGGTGTGGTGGCCGGTGAGTCGCCATTTATATTGGTGATCTGGTCCGGATTGGTGGCCGCTGGTGGTGTTTTTTTCAAAGGACCGTGCTGGTGCCTGACTGTCGTTGGTGTCTGGGCAGCCGGTGGGTTCTGAGTCTGTGTGCCTCATATAGTTTCCAGTGTTGAAATACCGAATCCGTGGTTTTAGATTGGCAGGTTTCCGGCACAAATGTACATAATTTAGAAAGAGCGTTTGATAGTGCTTCATGATCGGCATCTATGCAGTAGTAGTTGTTTGCCGCTGGTGAATTCAGTTTTGGGATTGTGTATCCCGTGATTTTTGGTTTTATTAGATTATTGAATGCTGCTGGAAGTTTCCAAATATCGGTGGTACGTTTACTGACCTTCGGAGGGCTGTAGTAGTGGTAAAACCCACCCTACGCCGCATCCAACCATTGCTACGGGCACGTAATATCGATAATTTTTCATATTCAACTGTAATCTTACTAGTGACACAGGCCTATGCATGTTAGGTAAAACCAGAAGGGTATCTGATAAAACCTACAAACAGTTGGTCTCGAAAATGATGAGTATATGCTAAGCTTTAAAAACTCACACACTTGTACATTAAATTGTCTTGTCATTTAAAGGCTAATTTTGTTCACACACATTTCTTTCGAGCCAAAATTGCCATTGAAGCAATCGTGTTCTCAAACATAAAACCGAGACAAATCTGCCGCATTGGTTTTTGGTAGCTGTTGCCGTTTTTGCGTGATTCTAACTACACACCCACCCTCTAGGCCTAAACCATGTACCCTACATAGTCGCAGCAAAAATGTCAGAATTAAAGAAAATGCATTGAGATTTCATACAATTTTTGTTTTAGACAGATAAGAAAGACCTACCGGTAGCTGACTTATGTGTGTCTGTTTTATGTATGCACATGTATTTAATTTAGCAACAAAAAACTAATTCTGCTATGTAGGCTATACTATGTATGTTAAGTAAGAGCGCGCATTAGACTCTATGGTCAGTTGTTTATTTAAGGTTAAAATCAATCAACATATAACTTTCTATTATTTTTATTGGCATAAGACCTGAAAAAGCCATTTTTATCTTTGCCGGATCGGGGAAATGCAACCAAACTGTACTTATTTCCTGCTGAAGTTGAACGAAGCTGCATGTATTCAACGTTACAGTATAATAGCTTGTTCCACTATTACGTCATTATTGACACTGAAGAGCTCAAAATCAAGGGAGGTAAGTCATCACGTAATTTCGTGTATTCGATCATACGACGACTTCGCGGCTTAATATTAGCTATTTGGTGAATGTTAGACACATACAGCTGGTTTGTTATTAATTACTATACAATAATGCCTTAAATACTTGCAAAATTGTACATAAAAGCGATTTCTCCAAATATGATCTTTAAATTGGGAGAAGGCAAGGAGAGATAACGTGCACAAAAAGGGGAGAACACAGCCTGAACCACTAAGATACCACAGGAGAGTACTGTTAGATAAGATAATGATATGCACATATTGTAGATATGGGATTGTCTTGTGGGAAGTCATGGCCCCGCTAGATGTCTTATATCTTCGAGTAAGTCCTAAGAGAAATTTATGATTTGAAAATACCAGGTGAGCTAATGGACCGGTTGACTTTATACTTTCAATATTTAGTTAATATTATTACATCAGCTAGTTGACATCAGCTAGTGCTGATGACATTCAGTTTCTAAATGGGTGGTGTGTGAATGTAGCACACTCAGGATCGTTGGATAGTTTTATCGTCAAATTGAAATAGTGGAATTGATTGGAATGAGCCCCACGGTTCTGAGTTGATGTGTATCTGGAAACAGTTTAGATGAAAGTTGTTGCTGTTCAGTCAGCATACACTTTTATGATATTCAGCAGTTGGTTGGATCGATAGTTTGGAAAATAATCGAGGTATAAGAATCACTGGATTCGGACGTGACAGAGGGACTTAGTTGATGATGTAGGCATTCTAGATTCTCACATGAGAATAGAACAACATCAGCTGGCAATGAGATCATACAGCTCATGTGCCTATTAACTCTAGCATCCTACAGGCTTATCCATCAATAGGCAATGGACAGGACATGGACATTGTAGCGTCCTGTAGGAATTAATAACATAATCTAAATTTGTATATCAACTATATGTCACTCATACAATGGCATGCAACAACAACACATTCCGTAATGTTGTTAGTTAGCTGACAGATCGCATAAAATCAGAACCAGCTATCACCGCTTTGTCTATGTGTGGCATCATCTCCATAGAAGAGTAGTACAGAGTTTGATTGGTCAGAATGACATCACGATAAATGAGCGTCAATCAAACTATGTAGCAGAGAATTAAAAAGAATAAGTTTCGAAGTTGAAATCGAAATATAGGGATCGTTGATTGGTCAGAACGGCCAACGTTTATTAGGTAGAAACTTCTAGGAAGAAATAAGCAGAAGTTGATTGGTGGACTGATTGTCCGGGCCAATCAAGCTGTGCTTATGACATACCTAGAAGAGTCATTTAAAGGATTCAGGAAGAATCTAATTATTATGATAGTTATAGAACTTGGCTAGAGTGCCAAGATAAGTTGTATATAAGTCAGGATTTCAGACTTATAGATTATTCAATTCACCACCGTGAATCCTGAACGTCACGCTGACGTTCAGCACTGTGAGCTATTGCTTAGCATAACGAAGCTCTGTCGTATTTAAGTTAGAATAGATTCGTTAGTTTAGTACATTGATTGTACCAAGTTTGATTTATGAGCTATTTTTGCTCCTTGCTTTAAAACCGTGTATATTTGTAAAATAAAAAGTTTAACTTACGTATATGTAAGTCAGCGTTAGTCAAGTTTGTTAGTAGTAGAAACCTAGCCTTGAACTGGAGGAAACCTCCAGTCCTTACCTGAGGAACATCACGTCAGATAGGCCCAGCAGTCAATAGTAAAATATTGTCACCTACCATCTGTCAGACGAGGCGAGCCAGACTGCCTTCATCCTTCTACGTTACCGATAACTGTTGTCGCAGCAACATTATCAGGTTGCCGGTAACGAAGCGGGATTCACTACTTAGGAATAAGACGTCGTCTTCGAACCCGAAGATCAGGAAATCTTCATTGGCTTCACCTGCCAGGATAAAGGTTCAGTATCATCATGTAGATTTGTAAAACTGTTCGTATATTATTATTCACACGGGAGTGCGGAACATTTTAAATATGAGTACTCTGCCAGTAAGGCCAGTAATTTCAGTATTGAATGACATTAATGATCGTGTGCATAACTTTATAGATCTAGTAAAAATGTCAGAGCATCCAACTGTAGTACAGCATCGTGAGTATCACGAAAATACCATTGTGAAAATTGTAACTGACATTCGTTGCGAAGCGCAACCAAGACTAAAACGTGTGGTAGTACAATTGTACTACCAGTAATTCGGAACTTTGTTTATCATAAACAGTATATTGTGTTAGTGTGAGTGAGATGGCGAATCGTCACATAGATCCTACTCTGCCTGCGCCGACGCAACCGAGACGGGAAGCTCAGCTTCCGACCGGATTACAACATGAGCTCTGGCAGGAAACTGTCGAGGCCATGCAGACATTGGGCACTTCTATGGCACACACCATTACCCAAGAAGAGGACCGACGGGAGCAAAATCGGGTGTACCGTCACGAGGTGAGGGAACTCACCCAGAGAATTAAGCCGTGCGACGGTCTTCTACTGGAAGAAGTGCGGAAATTCCTAGACGAGACTAGGATGGTATGGGAGGCGACCGAGGGTAATCTGGATGGCACGCCTGTATACATCATAACGAGGGCAGCGCGTGGACAGGTGTCTAAGGCTGTCGATGAGTACGTACTTGGGAGGGTACGTAATGAAGAACTCAGAGCATTTATCACACTAAATTTTGTCTCCGCAAATGAGACCGAGCGTGTGAAATACGACCTCGAGGATGTAAGACAGCGCAGAAATGAAACAATTATATCTTTCAACCGGAGGTATAAGGAGCTATCCACTCGAGCCTATACGACTCAGAACCCAGACAGCCAACGGGTAATATTATCATCTTATATCCGGGCTCTAAAGGATCAGGGTATGGGCCGACGGATAGTGAGGAAGAAAATCAAGACTCTGACAGCAGCAATGGAAATGACGGAGGATGAGGAAGGATGTAGTGACCTTCTTCAAGCCATGAATATTTCAATGGAGGTTGATGTAATTGACCAAGACAAAGGAAAAGGGATTTGGGAAGTGATTAGCAGCATGAAAAGACAGATTTCCCAGCAAACCCGATTGATTGAGAAGCTGTGTAGCGTGATAGAGGGTTTGCAGAATGAACCCGCAGTTTGACCCTCATTGCGGCGAACACCACCTAAACCGCGACAGCAGCAGAAAGTGAAGACAACACCGAAAGCAATTCCTAAGAAGCGGGAAGTTACCTGTTTCAACTGTGGCCGACAAGGTCACTACAAGCGTGATTGCCCACAAGCGGTGCAACCCGCACGTGCAGTACCACGTACATCCCGTATGCAGAGACCACATCATCCACCGATGATTGCTTTAACTGTGGAAAAGTGGGACATTTTGCGCAGGATTGTGTTATGGCGTCAACAACACCTTCTCCACAGAGGCATCCGGTAACATGTTTTCGTTGTAATAGGACTGGTCATTACCAGAATGACTGTCCCATGAACCAGCAGACACCACCACAACGACGGGCAATGAAAAGGTCGCATCAGCCGGACCGAGAGGAGTCACCGATGCAGGTTGATCAAATTGATAACAATTCTAATTTTGGTGATTGTAATTCGTATTCGGGACACGAAACCACGGCACGGGCATACTCCAGGAATACGTGCCGTGATATTTCCAATCAATTGAACCGTGGCCGAGAGTACGAAGACCGTGATGGATTCGTGTTGACAGGTTCAGGTACCCCACGAGTATGGCCGTTATTCATACGGTTATGGAGGAGCCTCGTCTGGTGAAGGTCGGCGACGATCATATGCCGAAGCCGTGAGTGGACGACGAAGCCCGTTAAACGAGTTCGGAGGGAACCAGTGACGACTGAACGGTTCCTTATCCGGCTCGAAATGGAAACGAGCAGTCGAATGGACAGGGGTGAGTACGTTGATGCTTTAGTTGATACTGGAGCAAGTACTTCCCTTGTCAGGAAGGATATATGGAAGAGCATCTTGAATGCTCGTCCATTGAAAAGGGGCTAAAACTTTGTTAGCTGTTAATGGTTCACCGATAAATGTTTTGGGGGAGACCCAAATTAAATTCAAGAATGCCCGGCCTATTCCAAGTGTGATTGTGGGAAGCATGAGGCATGAATGTTTAATCGGTGCAGATGCTTTGTATATGGGAAATGCAAAGATTGACTACAAGACCAAAGAAGTAGTATGGTTTGGTCGAGTATTCCCGTTTAGAATTCTGTATAGAAGTCAAAATGATTATGTGTATGCCAGTTGCAAAGAAACGACCGGATATGCAGTTATTGACAAAGTACTAAGTGACTTTGCCAATAATTTCGATACGGCTTGTCCAACTACGTTAGGATGTGTACCCAAGGTGAAATGTACTGTTCCGACAGGAGATTATCCTCCTATTAGACAGAAGGCCTATCGTTTACCGTTGGCTAAGCAATACTTGGTTAAAAACCAAGTTAAGGAAATGCTAGCCGCGGGCGTCATAAGACCATCGTCATGACCCTGGGCGTCACCCATAACTCTGGTACCGAAAAAGGACGGTGACACCAGATTTTGTATTGACTATAGAAAATTAAATTCTGTGTGCTGTAAGGAGTTATCCGTTACCAAACATATCCGATATATTTGATTCCATGAGAGGCGCAACGATATTTTCTACGATGGACTTGAAGTCCGGCTATTGGCAGATACCCATGGCCAGCCAAGACATCGAGAAAACAGCGTTCGTTTGCAGTGAAGGTCTTATTGAATGGATTCGGATGCCTTTTGGTTTTTGCAACTCAGGTGCCGTATTTTAGAGGGCAATGAATGACATTTTCCGAGATTATGTAGGAAAATATGTGCATGTTTTCGTCGACGATATAGTCGTATATTCACGAAATCCCGCGGAACACGCACATCATTTGCGTTTGGTCATGCGCAAGATTCAGGAATATAATTTACGGTTGAAGAAAAATAAATGTGACTTTGCCATTAAGTCTGTTGACTTGTTAGGGTACCACATTTCTGCGCAAGGTGTAGTTCCACAGAGTCAAAAGGTCAAAGTCATACGAGAAATGTCACCACCCCGAGATGTGGGTGAAGTGCGTAGTTTTCTCGGAGCTACATGTTACTACCGATCTTGCGTAAGAGGCTATGCCGAAATTGCCAAGCCTCTGATAGAATTAACTAAGACGTATAAGAGATTTGAATGGGGTAAGCACGAGCAGCAAGCGTTTGAGAAATTGAAGAACTTGCTGTGTAGTGAGACTGTACTCACATATCCAAATTTGAATGCCCCGTATAAGTTATATACCGATGCGTCTAGTTATGCAATAGGTGCGATACTAGTGCAGGTTGATGATAAGGGTATAGAGCGTGTCATACAGTATGTTAGCTCTACTCTTAAAGACAGTCAGTTGAATTGGCCCGTAATAGAAAAGGAAGCTTATGCTGTGATATATGCATTAAAGAAGCTTAGGCCTTATCTATTTGGTGCGCAGTTTACTGTGTATACTGACCACAAACCCCCAGAGTTTGTTTGTGGGAGAAGTTAAGAACACGAAAGTGCAGCGTTGGGCAGTTCTGAGTATGGATGTAAGATAGAATACATCCAAGGCTCGAAGAATATTCGAGCGGACATGTTGTCCAGGTTACGTCGTCCGGTAGAAGTCGCCACGTTGGACACTGGCGATTACGTCATACCTGAGGTAGACGAAGGCGCCTTACCTCACATTCCTTTAGAGGTATATGACGTAGCGTATGAGGGATTATGTGCCGAACAAACCAAGGAATACCCGGAGTTATCTAAGAATACACCGGAGGAGTACATGGTAAATAATGGCATATTGTATTCTTTAGTTCCACCTTCAGCGTTGGATGCTGAGTACCTCCGAATCTTACTACCTACCCTGTTCCGTGAGAAGGTGCTCCGGAAGGCTCATGAACGAGCTGGTCACCAAGGTCTGAAGAAGACCATCGGTATGGTAAGAGATTCTTTTGTCTGGACATCTTTGAGAAAAGATGTGGTACATATGCTTGAAACGTGTACGACGTGCCAGGTCAACCGACCTGTCACTACTCGCGAGCATGGTATTGATCATAGAAGATCGAGTCTGTATCATCCACAAACTAACGGACGTACCGAGAGGTTCAATCGTACTCTCAGAGAGTTGATCCAGAAAGGTGTGAACAACGAATCTTGTGCATGGAAGGATGAGTTGGGCGCAGCTTTAACAGCGTACTGCAGCACTCGTCACTCCACGACAGGATATACGCCATTCTATCTGACGTATGGTCGACGTGCAAGACTTCCGTTTGCTATTCCACTCGATGCTTCGCATGATCTTGGCGAGAGACTAACATGTCTCAATAATGCTTTACTGCGTGCTCGAGGAGAAACGGCCAAGTCTCGAGAAGTACACCGAGAACAGATTAACAAGTGTGCAAACGCTGGTGAGTTTAAGGTTGGCGATTAAGTGGTTGTAAAAGCTGAAGAGAGGATGAAGTTGACCTCTCGCAGTGACCCTGAATATGAGATCTTTAAGGTCAATGGACCCGTGGCCCATGTCCGCCATCAAAGGTCTGGGAAGGTACGCGTGCTTAACATATCCAAGTTACGTGTAGTCGACTCAGAGATGTGCTGGGACAAAGTAAGACCATGCCCTATTCGTAACCCTGCAAAGGGTACGAAAGCCAGCCATCATCCAAGAATTGTACCATTACCCGAGTCAATACCTTTGCCGGTACCCGACTCTGGTTTAACACCTTGTAAAGTAGCTCGTAGAAAGCGACCAGCTTATACTTGGGAACCAAAGGTGCGTAAGGTGGGTAAGGTGGTCGACATGGAGGTAGATCGACCTGGTACAAGTAATGATCCAAAGTATGAGTCACCGATGGATACATCAGAGACTCCTTGTACTGTAATGATGGACACCTCGGAGGATGTACCCGAGCCTGCCATCGAGCCAATGGAAACACTTCCATCGCACCCATACTATCTGCGCAAGCGCAGTCACGCTCCTGAGTCCAGCTCAGACGGCAAGCATGTTAGGATTGGTGCATTTGGCCGATCTGTATACGATGACTTTGTCAGTCGTGTCGAAGCCGTTATAAGGCGACGTAGCATGAGATAATTTTAATCTCTGCTTAATTGCTGATACTAGTAACATCGCAATTGTCTAAAAGAATCATGTATACACTACAGTTTTGTGTAACATTAGCAGTAGTCAGTTTAGTGTACGGACTGTGTAAAGACTCCAGTATTCACAAATTACAAAATGGAGTAATGATAACAAACCACCAGAAGATTTCTGTAATACGAGCTGAATGGACGGTAGTAGTGTCCATTGACCACCCGTATTTACCCGCTAGATTTATGGAACGATTATCAAGATTTCGAGTGCTTGTTGCTGACATTGGTCAAAAGACTTCGTTAAGCGGCAATGACATTTTCGGACTACAACATCGAATAAATATTATCAAAAAGATTGCCATTAGAACGCAACAAACGATGCTAAGTCGTGTCAGTGGTCGACAAAAGCATGGACTGTTTAACTTTGTAGGTGATATAGCCTCATCCTTGTTTGGGACGGCAACATCGAGTGACATTGTTAAAAATGCTATGAAGAATATGAACCGCTTGGTACATTTCTCTAATGACTTAGCATCCCATGTGAAACATGCTTTCGAGGGAATTAATATTAATGTAAATCGGATCAATGAGATTACGGACAGTTTGGTCGATTTGACCAAAAACGTGAGTAAACTATTTAGAATACACGCTTCATGCCAAGCGGATCTGTATGCACTGGTGCGTCTGGGTCACATTGTTGATTCAGCTGAAAATGTGGTATATAGTTGCCAAAAGCTAGCAGCCCGGTTTCATAGACAGACAGCTTCTCTAGAATTGGGGAGATTAACAGAAGAACTTTTCGGTCCATCTGATTTAGCGGAAGTTGCTAAACAAGTCGGTGTAGGAAACCGATTGATTCGTCCCTACCAATGGTACTACCGGAACGTTATTGTGTCTCCATTATGGAAAGACGATTCCCAGTTGCACTATGTCGCAACTTTGCCATTAATCGACGGTGGTAATTACTTAGAGTACGGATTGCATTCATGGCCCGAACCTTTGGCTACAATAGGATATAATATGCAAATTATTGTTGCCCGAGCTAGTATTGGATTAGACCCAAAAACCGGTTGGTATTTTACCCCGTCCGAATGTTGAGGCGTTGGACCGCATGTGTGTCACGGACAGTTAAGGGTTGACAAGACTCACGTACCGTGTATAGTTAGTTTGTTAACTAATGCGACTGACAGTTCATGTACGGTCAAGCTGTCAGAGGCTAATGAAACTTCTAGTAAATTATTTGCCCATAAGGAAATTGGAGTTGTGTTGCATACGTTTGGTGAACAGATAGAGGTACACTGTGGAGGACGATTGACAGACCGGTGTGATGTATCTAATGGATTGTATGCGTTGATGTCGAGCGAATGTGATTATAGTGGGAAGGGCTGGCCATTCGAACCTGTACAGACTTACAGGAGGTCTTATAGTCGGATCAGTCTAGCGGTAGATGTCCCAAGACTGGATGTGGCCGGTGTGTTGAACCAGTCCCTGATTGTGAACCATCTTAAGGTCGAAAAATGGGACCATTTACGGAAAACAAAGTATGTACCCTTAGCACCACTATCAGAAGTCGACCCAGCGATGGTCGATGGCTTCAATGTACGATCTCTGTTTTCATATTCGACGGCTTCTGTCGTCGTAATTCTCTTTATCTTGTTTATTTTATATAAGTGTGGGATCCTGCACCGCATGTGGATGTGCTTTACACAAAAGCCACGTGCGGCAGGGATTCCAGAAACCAGGTCCACTCAGATCTGACGGCCGCAGCTGCCTGCAGCGCTGCGAAATCCGTCGAGGATGCCTAACAGGGGGTCGGCGCCTAACACTGATTCCGGGACTGAGATCGACCCTACGGCAGATGGCTGGGTGGACGTGGAAGTGAACAGTATTCCCATGGAATATGAGGACTTGTGATATATTTTACGTATTATGTTCATTGACTGTTGTACTATTATAATACTAGTGGCGTGCTATTATTAACTGTTATCGTACTGTTTGTTTCATTTACTGTTGATTTTAACTATTGATCTATGGCTAAATGGTCTGTACTTTCTACTGTTTATTTGATAGCTTATTTGAATTCATTGCTTAAAGATATTGTCGTATTGAACATATTTAATTTAATTCCTGTCTAGATTGTTTGTCAGTAGGATTACTGATTAACTGTGTACTCGTTTTATTTTAGGATTGTGTCTTGGTCTTAACAGCCCTGGTATAGTGCGGTTTTGTTGTTGATGTTGTACGAGTTAGTAAACACTCTCTTAAGAGACGGTTAACTAAGTTTGGTTGATGGGCATATGTAGATATGGGATTGTCTTGTGGGAAGTCATGACCCCGCTAGATGTCTTCGAGTAAGTCCTAAGAGAAATTTATGATTTGGCCTTCTGGAAACAGTTTAGATGAAAGTTGTTGCTGTTCAGTCGGCATACACTTTTATGATATTCAGCAGTTGGGTGGATCGATAGTTTGGAAAATAATCGAGGTATAAGAATCACTGGAATCGGACGTGACAGAGGGACTTAGTTGATGACGTAGGCATTCTAGATTCTCACATGAGAATAGAACAACATCAGCTGGCAATGAGATCATACAGCTCATGTGCCTATTAACTCTAGCATCCTACAGGCTTATCCATCAATAGGCAATGGACAGGACATCAAAATTTGTATATCAACTATATGTCACTCATACAATGGCATGCAACAACAACACATTCCGCAATGTTGTTAGTTAGCTGACAGATCGCATCAAATCAGAACCAGAGTAGTACAGAGTTTGATTGGTCAGAATGACGTCACGATCAATGAGCGTCGATCAAACTCTGTAGCAGAGAATTAAACAGAATAAGTTTCGAAGTTGAAATCGAAATATAGGGATCGTTGATTGGTCAGAACGGCCAACGCAGATAAGCAGAAGTGGATTGGTGGACTGATTTTCCGGGCCAATCAAGCTGTGCTTATAACATACCTAGAAGAGTCATTTAAAGGATTCAGGAAGAATCTAATTATTATGATAGTTATAGAACTTGGCTAGAGTGCCAAGATAAGTCAGGATTTCAGACTTATAGATTATTCAATTCACCACCATGAATCCTGAACGTCACGCTGACGTTCAGCACTGTGAGCTATTGCTTAGCATAACGAAGCTCTGTCGTATTTAAGTTAGAATAGATTCGTTAGTTTAGTACATTGATTGTACCAAGTTTGATTTATGAGCTATTTTTGCTCCTTGCTTTAAAACCGTGTATATTTGTAAAATAAAAAGTTTAACTTACGTATATGTAAGTCAGCGTTAGTCAAGTTTGTTAGTAGTAGAAACCTAGCCTTGAACTGGAGGAAACCTCCAGTCCTTACCTGAGGAACATCACGTCAGATAGGCCCAGCAGTCAATAGTAAAATATCGTCACCTACCATCTGTCAGACGAGGCGAGCCAGACTGCCTTCATCCTTCTCCGTTACCGATAACTGTTGTCGCAGCAACATTATCAGGTTGCCGGTAACGAAGCAGGATTCACTACTGAGGAATAAGACGTCGTCTTTGAACCCGAAGATCAGGAAATCTTCAATATGTAATAATGTGAAAAAAGATCCCATTGAAAAAAGAAAAAACTTATCTAGCTAAGAAATATTAATATTCGAAACAAAAAAGATGATATTAGGCATGAACCCCGATCCAAAGAACTGAGCCAAACCCGGGTCCGTAAAAGGGACCAGGGTGCGGCTCCACTAAACCTGGTCTTGAATCTTAAGCCATTTAGGACTGGGGAAACATGAGAAAAAATGCCAGATTAGCGGAAAATTTTTTTAATGAAAATAAATTCCGACATTCCTGGGCCGAGTCCGCCGAGCCCGGGGCGGGGGCCTAACATCTCTAGAGAAAAAGATGGAAGATGATGGAAAATTTTGCAAGGCACCTGGCTGACAGAGCAAAGCTCCAATGAATAACTCAGGGTTAGACCCGCGCTAACCCCAAGATTTAATTGATGGAGACCGTACCGATCTCTAATAAATCTTGATTATCTTTTGCGAGAGTATGTTAACATGACATATTCAAATTCATGCTCGAGTACAACAAGCATGTCAATTCAGTAGCTTATACATGCTACTGGTAATAGGAGCACAAGAGTAGACCTAACATAGTCTATATACACCCTGGGCGCAAGAACCAAAACTGTTAACACGTCTACCATGAAATTAGTAATGATCACCAATCATTAACTAAGTCACTACGACCTACAACCACTTATCTTGGGTGGCTTCCTGAACTTGTCCGACATTCTTGAATGGGTTCTCTTGGCTTTCCTTTCTTACCACGGCAAATCCAAAAGCTAAATATAACTTTTAAGGCTGAGAAATCTTTTAATAACTTTCCGCTTCGAAAGTAGGAAAAGGAATGAAGTCTTGGTTGCTATCAACAAGGTCATGTGATAGTTTTCAGCCAATGAGGTGTCATTGTGCTTAATGACCTGCTCAGTGGCTATGGGTATTGGATTAACCCTCTTCTTGCCTTATTCTGAGATGTAGCATTCAAGCGAATTACTATGGATCTCATCATTAGAGTATGGAGACACCTGAAGGAGCCTTCAGTCATTCTGTAACCACAATACCCAGCAAACACTGCCTGTAAAAAATTCATCCTACTACGCTTCCCTTCAGAGTAGGAAAGAGCAATAGTAATGCAAGGCCGTAGGTTGTAACACAGTAACAACTTAAAATTCACTAAAGAGCTTAACTCTTTTGGTTTTACTGGGCTTCATTTTTTAGGCAAGTCTCGTCTGTCTCCTGTTTTTACAGTGACCTTGACCGTGTAACCGCAATGTTATCATGCTGCTTTCTAACATTATCATTATAACCATGTATTCAAGTTTAGTTCCAATAGGATAATTAATCAATCCTGAAATATAAATGATTTACTAAATGGAAAAACGCAATGTTGAAAATGAGATCAAATAGGAATGTCAGAATGGCCTTGACCTTTGACCTAATGATCTCACTATCCTCATGCTGCCTTGGTATGGTATATGAAACAATGTGTCCACGTTTGGTTCCAGAAGGATTAAGCAATCCTAAAAGATGGGCAAACAAAAACTTAACATTGGAAATACAGACATGACAGAGGTCAAATATCAAGGCTACGATGACCTTGGCCTTGGACCTAGTGGTGCCACTATCGCAGCATCCTTCTTGCATAGGGAACCATGTGTCTAAGAGTACTTCTGGTAGTATTAGCAATTCTGAAATACAAATGTAAATGATTTGCCAAACAGGAAAATTTAAAGTTGAAAAAGCAGAGGTAAAAAGCAAGGTCACAATGACCATGACCTTTGACCTGGTGCCCTTCCTGTCAACATCCTGCATCCTTTTGCTGTAAACAACCGTTGTGTTTCTTATGGTTAAGCAATCCGGAAATATAACTTGATAAGATTTGCTAAAGGGAACACGAGGCCCAAGGGCCTGTGATGCTCACATGGACCATTAGCATTAAAACCATTTGCATAAGACGTGATGGATAGTTTTTGAAAAATTAAAGATGGCCACAAAAGAAATTGACCTATTAAAAGTTTCTTTTGGTATGTTGAAGCCTACTACTATGTAGGATCATTTGATCCCCTCATGTTTTTGGAAATTGGGCCATTAATTAAGGAGTAACGTTTTAAATGGACTGGAAATTTTCAAAAATCCAAGATGGCCACCAAAAATCGACCAACCAAAATTGTGAATAGAAGTTCTAGAGCCTACCACGATAGACTCCTTCTAGCCAGCTAGGGTTGACATCCACAAAAGGTTAATGATGTTTAGTGTTTTGACAATTTCCATGAAATTTTTCATAAAACCTAAGATGTTCCCCAAAACAATCAACCAATTAAAATTCTGTATATAAGGTCCGAAGGTTACACGATAGGTTCCTTCCAACCAAAGTTCTGAGCCTACTACTGGTCCATCCAGCCAACTAGGATTGACATCCGTCAAGCGGTTAATGATGAGTAGTGTTTAGACAATTTCTGGTAAATTCTTCATAAAATCTAAGATTTTCAACCAAAAAAATTGACCAATCAAAATTCTGTATATACAGTCTGAAGGTTACACCCATAGGTTCCTTCCAACCACAGTAGGTTGAAATCCGCCAAGCGGTTAATGAGGAGTAGCGCTTTGACAATTTAAAGTACATTTTCACTCAGGTGAGCTAAAAACTTAACATTGAAAAACAACAAAGCTTTGTAGAGGTCAGAATGACATTGACCTTGTGCCCTCAACATCAGCATGCTGCTTCCTAACATTATAGGTAACCATGTAGTCAAGCTTAGTTCCAATAGGATTAACCAATCCTGAAATATAAGCTGAGACGTTTTGCCAATCTAATAGAAGACAGCTTAACATACTGATTACTAAAAACTGTTAAAAAAATTGGCCTATTCATTGCAATTCTATGCCTGTGTAAAATTTGTCAAATTATGGGATTCACACATATTAGGTTATTGGATTAACACTAGCCCTATTGTCTTAAAATGGAACCATAAGCAATAATAATCCATATTTCCGAAAAAGTTGGTCCCGATCCCAGGATGATTCATAAAGCAGTCTACCAGTCTATGCTGTCATGTGACTCCACAAGAACTGACCAGAGTGACGTTGCCAGCGACCGTCAGTTAGTGCTGAAGAAGTGACCGAGATGGTCACAAAACCTACACTCAAACAATTTCTACATCCCGGAGAGGTAACCAATTTTTCCTTATTAATAATAATCCAGTTTTTAAAACATACATGCCCATAATTTCTAAACTTACGCAGCTATTGCTATGGAATTTGGGACATAATTGTATCT
Source organism: Chaetoderma sp. LZ-2023a (assembly GCA_034401795.1). NCBI lineage: Eukaryota > Metazoa > Mollusca > Caudofoveata > Chaetodermatida > Chaetodermatidae > Chaetoderma > Chaetoderma sp. LZ-2023a. Next base: position 63,192,726 of record CM067362.1, on the reverse strand, counting down.
TAATTAGCCAGATCATGGATTTTAATAAACTGATTTATAAATTATTAGTTAATTAGCATATTTTATTAGTACATTAAATGAGGTACTTTTTGGACACAACTAATGCATCATTTTGTAGGATCATCATTGAGTGATGTCGGGTCATTATAAATGTGTCCAAGTTCGGATCCAGTATGTTTAACCAAACATGGGAAATAAACACAAAAGTTGAGCTAAACGGAAAATGTTAAAGTTGAAAACATTTCTACTAAGGTCAGAGTGCCCATGACATTTTAACCCAAGGTCATTGTGTGATGCCGTGTCACTGTAAGGAAGAATGTGCTCAATTTTGGGTCCAGTATGATTAACTAAACATGAGATATAAACATAAAAGTTAAAAACCTCATCGTATACCTCATCACTTGAATCTTATGCCAAAAGCAATATGTGGGTGAAACTAAAAGAACCTTTAAAATCAGAATACAGGAACATGGTCAAGATATTTCTCACAACAAAGGACACTTCAACTCGCCAAACCATGCCGAGTAGCATGTTTCATTCCGCATCATCCAGGTTCTAAGAGGGGAGGCAAATGTGGATTCGAACACTCCCATCAGGATGAAAAAGAAAAACATACTGGATCCACCAGCTCCACACCATGCAGCCACTAGGCATGAACCATATCGGATAAGGAACCTTTTTTAGTCCCCACCCTCTTTCCCCCCAACACCCTCCTGACCTTTTAAGTATTTCAACACAGCTCCTTTCCTTGCTAAAATTCACCACATACTTTGATGACATATCCGCATACTTTATTGACATCATCCGACTATGACATCACAGACCTCCACTCTTGTTCACAAAAATTGCTGACGTCACTCGTCTATGACATCATGGCTAGCTACAGCAATAGCATTCTCCATCAAATAAGATATTTCCAAGATATATATCAAAATGTTTAAAGTAGTCCCGTTTTACTCTGATACCCACAGAAGGCACATTAAAACAGAGTATTGATCCAAATAAAAAAGAACAGTGTATCTGTGTTCAGTGTAATGAAACTTTAGAAGAGAGACTGCGCCTTCCTTTCTTCCTTAAGAGTTGGCCCGCACGGACTCCATCCTAGAATTGCCCGCCAAACAATTGCTCAGGAGAAAAGAGAGGGCCAATCTATCTCTTTTGGTGATGGTTTGTCATTACGTGAAACCTGCGTAGCAAGCACTTCCACTGGCACCACCAACATTAGGGCTATCTTAGCCAAAGCGTATTATACAACACCTAAGCCGCTTGAACGTAAGAGTTTTTCTTAAAACAGGACTTGAAATCGAAAGATCAGGATTCTTGCTGGTTGGAGGAAGAAAGACAACTGAGAAACCCACCAGCAACTCCATTCCTGCAACTGTATCTGGTATTGATAACCATGACACTGCAATGGCCAAAAACACGAAAACAGATGACAACATCCTCTCAATCGTGGTGAGTGAGATCTTGGACACACTATCCAATGGAGGTGTCACCAACCCCACATCCGAACAGCGCTAGCAGCAACAATTGTGCCAGCCTGTGGGCATGGTGGCCATCCAGTGAGTAAAATAGCAATATTTCCATCAAGCATGGAGGAGAGTCAAATCTTGTCTCATGAGAATTACCCCTCCTCCATCGGGAATCTTTTCCACTCCACAACGCCACCACCCCACCCACCCCCACAGTACTGGCCATGTCGGTGGACAGGTGCTGGGGGGAGGGGGGCTAGGGATGGCCTCCTAAATATGCCTTTGCTAGTGTCATCAGAGACAAGGTTCTATTAATCCCCTCCACTGAACTGCACACCTAGCTAAACAGGCACCACCAATGCTGGATCAGCGTGCTACAACATCTAACAAAACTCAGGAGCAGACCAACAACTTGACCGAGTTGACAGATCTGGCGATAACGATCCAAAAGGCATCAACGTGAATCCTTGAAATCTGTTAAGAATCCAACATGCATTGAATTGTATTTTCTACCCTGCTAAAAGCTTCAATCGTTTGCTCACACAGTTGGAATCTGCCATGAATTTTATATGCGATGAACACTATCTTCTACTATGTTAAAAACTCAACGTTTAATCTTTTTGTTACTTCATATTTGTTCTAATCTGTTCTGTTGAATATAGGGGTCCTAAACTCAAACCTTCAGGTCACAAGCTGAAAATCTTGTGGTTCAATGCAGTTTTTCTCATCCATGCTACAATTAGGTCCCATGGACTCACAGCTAAATGTATGAATTATGTGGGTCCCATGCTAGATTTTGTGGGCATTTTTGTGCAAAAACCTATAAAGTTAATTTATATTTAATCATCATAAAAGATTTTCGGACGTCCCATGGGACTCACTGCCATCCCGAGTTGCATTTTTGGGGGTATATCCCTGTCCGTTTACCATATTTGTTCAATGGATTAGTGCCATTGAGGGGACCTGCATTACTACTTTCTGCATATTTGTATCCCGACATGAAATTCTGTTGATGCTGCGGAGATATATATGCCGCTTTCTGCTTATCCTGGACTGCGTTAGATGTTGAATAGTTCGTGTATTTGTCATTGAAGATTTGTTTCAATGCAGATTTCATTGAAACAAATGTTAAATCAGTACAAGCTGTAAGTGCTAACTGCCGTTCCTTTAACCCTAAACCCCCCACAGACCCCCCTTGCGGGTTGGTCTGTTGTTTTAATAACCACTATAAAAACATACTTACCGTTAAATCACTACTTGCTAAATCAATTATCTGCATTTTGCTATCAGAATAAGATTTTTATGCCTGCATACACACCTCCCCATGCCTAATCCTATTCCTGTGGACCCTCAACCAGGCTACTGGTTGAGTCCCATCTCCAGCCTACCATCAGGTATAGACTGGCACCAGTCTATACTCACCTCATAGTGACGCTTGTCGCTAAGCGTGCTCGCGCATGCGCATTAGAGCCCGAATAGGAAACAGATTCACTTTTCTAAATTTAAGTGCAAAATATTTAAAGTCTGATTCTCAAATCTTACCACGCGGGGTGGTTGAGGCCGGGTCGTAGTGATTGAATGGTAAGTATGTTTTTATAGTGGTTAATAAAACAACAGACCAACCCGCAAGGGGGGTCTGTGGGGGGGGGGGGGGTTGTTATTACACCACAAAAACATCCATTACCGTTCAATCACTACTTGCTAAACCCGTAGATTTGGTCAGTGGCCCCTGTCCACATAAGGTGGGAGGAGATTAGAGAATCAATAAACCAGGATAAAAATCAAACCAATCTTATCCCAATGTTAATAACATAACAAAATAGTGCATTTAGCTCAATCACACCGTGATTAGAAAATAAGAACAACTTGAACTTAAAGAAATAAATAAAAAATCAAAAGAAGACTCTCACCATTTCTCACCGACGCAGTCTTAACGAAAATGGTGGGAAGTGCTTGGTAAATAGTCTTCGGCTTTTTTAGTTAACAAACAAGGATAAAATTAAACCAATCTTATCCAAATGTTACAACATAACCTAATAGTGCATTTAGCTCAATCACACCGTGATTGGCAAATAAGAACAACTTGAACTTAAAGAAATAACTAAAAACCAAAAGAAGACTATCACCATTTCTCACAGACGCATAGTCCTAACGTGGGAAGTGCTTGGTAAATAGTCTTCGGCCTTTTTAGTTAACAAACAAGGATAAAATTAAACCAATCTTATCCAAATGCTAATAACATAACCTAATAGTGCATTTAGCTCAATCACACCATGATTAGCAAATAAGAACAACTTGAACTTAAAGAAATAAATAAAAACCAACAGAAGACTCTCACCATTTCTCACAGATTCCAAGTCCTAACGAAAATGGTGGGAAGTGCTTGGTAAATAGTCTTCGGCTTTTTTAGTTAAAAGTGGAAATGTTACGAAAGAAGGAAGCTGCTGCACTCTGGTCCTTGAGATAAAAGGATGTAAAGGTGTATTCACATTTCCCTCCTGCCACCTGCATGATCTCATCTATAGACGAACCCTAAAAAAGAGCGAAAGAAGTAGCCATACCTCTAACCTCATCGGCTTTAATAAGGGAGAGATTAATTTGATCCGGTGAGGCTATCTCATAACAAAGCTTAATTATTCTCTCAAAAATCCATCTGACAATCGAAGAATTTGAGACCGGCTTAGATAACTTTTCCTCGTAGGAAAAACATAAATGAGATGGATCGACTCTTATAACATCTGATCGCTGATTGAAGCTTCCTAATGCCCTAATAGGACACCAACATTTTTCGGATGGCGACAGACGAAAAAGATTTTAAAATGATCGGACTAGCAGGATAGCGGTTAGTTTGAGTTTTAGATAAAAAATTCCTTCTGGGATATAAAACCAAGCCGTCTCCTGAAACTATAAATCTCTCCTTTTCAGCAGAACGAGCATGAATCTCTTGAACGCCTTCTAGCAGAGGCTGTAGCAACAAGAAAAAACCAGCTTTGACAATTAAAAACAAAACCAAGCTTACTACTGGTAGAAGAAATAGGTTCAAAATGGCGACCTGCCAAAACTTGAAGAACCAAAGCCAAACTCCAGGAAGGTAAAGGCTTAGCAATCGGAGGACGAATATTACTTAGACCTCTAATAAAGCTATTAAAAGTCTTAGTATCCTTGACATCGGCATACAGAAGACAAGGAAGGGATGACACCAGAGAAAATCTATACTCCCTGAGCGTAATAACTGACAAATGAACATAACCAAACAGATAAGATAAAAAATCTAATAATTTGGGTATAGAAACAGAATCGGGCATGAAACCTTGGTCTGAACATCATTCACCTAAATTTTTTAAGTCGACCCTTGTAAATTCGACGGGTTGAATCCCTTCTGGCAGAGTCAATCATTTCCTGAGATCAGAAGAAACCTTATTCTCGAGGACTTCAGACTCGAGATTCTCCAGACACACAGACTAAAATTTATTGGATTCGGATGCACACAAAGACCTCTTACTTGAGATAGAAGATCCTGGTATAATGGAAGAAGAAGAGGGAAATCTACCAGAAAATCTAGAAGGTCTAAAAACCAAATCCTCTTTGGCCAAAAGGGAGCTATCAGAAGAATTTCGCAAACCTGATCCTTGACCCTCTTCAAAACTAACTGAATCAAAATCGTTCGACAGAAGGCATAGGCGAACATTCCTGTCCACTACTGAGACAGAGCATCCACCCCCTGGGCTTGACTGTCCGGAAAAGGAGACATGTAAGAGAAGATCTGAGCATTCAGAGGCCGCGACCAGATCTACTAGAGGACAATCCATAAGACTAAACCTCATTCCTCCTTCTAAAAATGAAAGAAAAACCCCATGGCAATGACTGAACGAATCGAGATTTAGAAGCCTAACATACAATCCAACCAATGCACAAAAGCCTGGATCTACTTTCCCATGAATAGCCTCTTCTATAGACTCCTTGACAATCATAGACAAACAACAACCCCTCTAAAGCTAATAACTTCTAATAATAATGAACAGCAGACCATTTTGGAAGAAGAGACTACATAGAAGGATTTTAGATCCAAGAATATCTAGCCCCTTTTAATAAGGGCCACCCGTAAAGAAGTGTCAAACTTACTATATGCTAAAGAGGACTGCTCATAGAAAACACATAGATTACATATGCCATGATGCTCCAACCAAAAATCCTGGGCTATATCACAATGCTTAGCCCTCACTAAATAGGTAACTCACGTTTATTATGGATATTTTAATAATACTGCTTACTCTGAATGGAGACCAAAAAGGGTCATATCAGTATAGCCTAACTTATTAATAATGCTAAAGACTCTGCAAAAATTATAGATAATATTATTTACAGAGATTTAACCAGAGATTGTGGCAAACCAAAACCCCATAGTAAGTCTATGGGACTGCTTAGAGTCAAGATATAGCCAAATCATGTGCCCGAGATCTACATGAACTACGGGAAAGTTACTAGTGATGACCGTCATCACAATTCTATGAATAGAATACATGACAAGGTCCTGATAAGAGAACTATGGCCAACATTAGACTATCTAATTTATAAATCGTATAATAATGGAGATTTAATAAAAATTGTGTTGAATACATCAACGGTTGCCTAGCCGCTCGGGCTTGCTGATAAATTAGATATCCTAAACAATTTGATATTTATGCCAAGAGGCAGAAAACTTAAAAGATTTTAATAAATTTATTGATTCTTATATTTATAGTCTTAGCATCAATAAATTCATCTTTGTAATAACAAATGACATTGTGTTAGAAATCCCAATAAAAGGAAAGATTGAACACTGATACTAGATATTAACTGATTGAATACTGAATTTTGCAGACGACATATTACAACTGTAATATCTCTGGACTTGCAAGGATTTAGAAAACATTTGACCGAAAATAGTTGGTGGATGCTTAAATCCAGATTCTCGGCCGCTCTTTCCCCCTCCAGCGCAACCCCAACCCCACTCCAACCGCCCGCCGCCAGCCAACCTCAACGAGCAAAAACCCAAGACTCACCGAATAGTCCGGGATATTCCGACCGAAAATTACCAGTGGCATCACCAACAACCCTCAGCCAAACTGCCCCCAAAATACCCAGCAAATCCCGAGCCCCGCCACCCCCCGAACCACCGAAGGCTCGCAGCAACCCAGTCAAAATAGAGCAAAAATTACGCTATAAAAGGAAAAACAAACAAAATCTGGAAAAAATGAAAACAAAACGAACTCACCGAAACTATGTCAACGCAGAAGAAAAATCTGACTCATATTCCTCCTTCCTGCCCCCATATCCGATTGAATCGGATAAGGGGGCAGGAAGGAGGAATATGAGTCGGATTCTTCTTTGGTTAAATAAATATGTCAACCTGCCGACATAAGAGGTAAAAGGAGCGAGAAAAAAGGCTGAATGGCCCGAAGACAACTGGCCATCTAACGTTGGATGAAAGCAAAAATCGTATCTCGAAATAATGCGTAGAATACACCCTGACTTATCGGCTGATGAAATGCGCATATAAAATAATCTGCAACAAAATCCCATACGGTAACCAGTCAGGAGAGTCTTTAATTACGTTGAAAATTGTCACCGATAAACGAATAAATGTCTGACTAGACTACAATTCCAAGAGAGACTACAAGACTGGCAATGACTTGGTATGACTATTTTCAGCCATTAAACATTCCCAATATTAAACAAATAAGGAAATAAGACTAATTCTTAGGCAAGAAGATGACTAGATTCTAGGAAAGCGGATGTGGAAAAAGGGAAACGGAAATGCATAAACCGGAAGTATACTACCGGATACTGATCAAAATCCTACAACCCGGATGTACAGAATTACTGGAAGAGGAAGCTGAACAACCGGAAATAGATGAACAATGAAATGCCGGGTAAAACCGGAAATGACCCTATCCCCGGCTGTACGAAATGGATAAAACCGGAAGTAGACTACCGGAAACTGATCAAGATCCTACAACCCTGATGTACAGAATAACCGGAAGAGGAAACTGAAAAAAAAAAAACGGAACCGGAAATTGATGAACAATGCAATGCCGGGTCCAACAGACCCGGATATGCATTCTTCCGGAAGCTCTCCTGTAACCGGAAATGGAAATCGGAAGTCTATCCAGGTCTGGACGACCCGGAAGTACACCCCTAAGACCGGAAGCGGAAGTGTACTGACCAGCGTCCAAACCGGAAACGGAAACGCCTCTGCCGGAATTCGAAAATAAAAGGAGTCCTCAGACTCCGGATATCCGGAATGGCCGGAAGCGCTAATAGAACCGGAAACGGAAGTAGGTACCAGATCTCTAGGACCTGGATGTCCTTCATAAACGGAAGTGGTAACCGGATCTCACCGACCTGGATTACCCACTAAACCGGAAGTCCTACCGGAAACGGAAACCACCGAAGAAGGAACCGGATCTTGAAGACCCGGATGTCTTGCTAGACCGGAAGTTTGGACGGAAAAAGACTTAGATGCGGAAAACGGAAGTAAACCTGAGTCCACCACAACGGAACTTAACGACCGGAACCACCGTAAAACTGGCATTCTCATAAGGACTGGCCTTATGGACGCCGGTTTCAGCCGACGCCACCATGGCTTGAGGGTTATGCCCGCTAGCCTTCGGGCTATCCTCCGAACTTGAAGAACTTTCTTGCTTTTTTGGCCTCCTTAATAGCAGAAGATATTTGCTCATCGAGAGATTTAGTCAGCACCGAGGCAAAAGATTCGAACCTCGGAAAAACAGCCTTTGCCTTGCTAGCAACGGAGGAAAGGGACGGACGACCAGAGGGCAGCGATTGTGAGACAAATCTTTAAAAATCAAATCAAAATGCTTTCGCTACCGAAACCGGCCACCCTTTACAAATTCCACACATAGAATTGGGTGTACCGGATGTACACTTCGCACAGATGTGCCCGCGAACTCGATAGAGTGATGACGATCACATTTTGACGATGAACACTTTGCCTTATCTGACAATTCGTTACAGGCTCTAGAAATGGACTGGACATTATTAATGATGATGATGAAGTAAGGATAGGCATAATAATCAAGATACCACGAAGCAAAACGATCTTCGCGAAAACCGGTAATATATAAAATTCGTCTATAAGATACCATATAAACACAATTATACTTCCTAGACGTAAATTAGGGAGGATTGACTTCATATTGGGCATATTCTTCCGAGATATAAAGTCAAAAGGTATCACTGACACAGCGCAAAATACAAAAACTTATACAAATATTTTTAGACAACTATTCTGCCTGCAGAATAATTGAAAAGTGAATCTGTTTCCTATTCGGGCTCTAATGCGTATGCGCGAACGCACTTAACGACAAGCGTCACTATGAGGTGAGTATAGACTGGTGCCAGTCTATACCTGATGGTAGGCTGGAGATGGGACTCAACCAGTAGCCTGGTTGAGGGTCCACAGGAATAGGATTAGGCATGGGGAGGTGTGTATGCAGGCATAAAAATCTTATTCTGATAGTAAAATGCAGATAATTGATTTAGCAAGTAGTGATTGAACGGTAATGGATGTTTTTGTGGTGTAATAACAACTGGCATTGTCCAAAAGTTTGAAGGCTAAGACTGCATCGGGAAGAGGCATTTCGTACTGCTTTGATTTATTATAACGCTATTCAAATTCTACTATATAATCGGACATAGCTACTTCATCACCTTTCCAAAAATTGTCAAAGTTTGAATATGCTTCATAAGTAGAATCCTTGGTTTCTTTTAAGAAAACAACATCCAATGCCGCAATCAACGTGTCCATAACTGTATTATTGTCCATAACTGTATTATTGTCCAAATCGTCTGTACTTAAACCCACTGCCGTCTCCCTCGCTTTTCCCATCAATGATAGCGAAACTGTCAAGGCCTGTTTTTGTTGGTAAATCCATTACATGGCACCATATTTCAAGTTTATTCTTCCATGTGCCATATGACGTTTCATGTGCGAATCTCAGCAGTATTTTGTAATTAGTCGCCATTACATGCTCTGCTACCAATGTTGAATTACTTTAACTGATTAAAGCGTAATATAACTTTATTTTGCTGGAACAATGGCATAAATATAGATTGTTTGTGCCAACTTGCACAACCACATTTTTCTTCACCGTGAATTACTTATAAACTGCCGCATCCAGGTGTTATATTTAACCGGAAGAAGCAATAGACCAATGAATAGGCACGACATGACAGATACATAACTTCCGTCAAGCAAACGCCAAAGATTATGACTAAATAAGATGTTTTGGCCAACAAACACTCGAGTAACACCGAGTTTCTGCAGACTACAATTTCCATGGGTTTAACTCTGGATATGAATATTCTGAAAAAGATTTGACTAAATGTTGTTGGTGGCTTAGCCACCAACAACTTGCAGTCAAATTGTTTCCAAATATTCAGCCAGTGTTCAGTCACTGGCTTGCAGATGTCAAGAGTTAAGAAAATCTAGTTTTGCTTAGTGAATGTCCTTTTGCAAGCTAAGACAATATTTAACCAAGCCAATCACTCCCGTGGTAAATATCCATGTCAGTGATTTCAGAGGTAAATTTTTTTAAATCACCTCTTGGCCTGCAGAAGCCATTTTTGGCAAGCTACAACATTACAGACCCAAATGTTACAACCATATTGTGGCCGCATGAGGTAGGGCTCTAGAAATGGTTTGCAAATTACTACAATAACTCACTTGCCAGACTTTGTGTGTGGATAAAAAAGAATGCGGCCTCTTCGGTAGCAATTATACAGGGTACGATTCAAACCATGGGCTGAAATACACAAACAAGAATTCTGGGGAATTAAATGTCTCGCCTCTCACCTGTTTTTCAGTGTCATTGACCTTTGACGTTGTGACATGCATGTTATCACGTTACTTCCTAACATTCTGAAATATAACTGATTGGTTGAAGAAGCAGAGGTCAAATAGCAATATTAGAATGGCCTGGACATTTGACCTATGAGCTCACTATCATTATGATGCATCGGTATGGTATGTGTTCAAAACCATGTGGCCAAGGTTGGTTCCAGTAGGAATAAGTAATCCTAAAATATAGGCAAACAAAAAAACCTTGATATTGGAAATACACACATGACAGGTGAAATATCAAGACTGTGATGACCTTGGATCTAGTGATTTCACTATCAGCAACCAGCTTCCTTATTTTATAGGGGACCATGTGTCCAAGATTAGTTCTGGTAATATTAATTCTAAATTATAAATGTATATATTTGCTAAACGGAAAAACTTAAAAAGTTGAACAAGGCACAAGCAAAGGTAAAATAGCATGGTCAGCATGACCTCAACCCTTAACCTGGTGACCTCCATGTCACCATCCTGTATCCGTTTGGTATAAGAAACCATGTACCCAAGTTGTGTTCCATTAGGGTTAAGCAATCACGAAATATAACCAGATAAGATTTGCTAAGCCTAAAAACTAAACATTAAAAAATAACAAAGTTTTGTTGAGGTCAGAATGACCTTGACCTTGTTACTTCAGTGTTAACATGCTGCTTCATAACCTTATGGGTAATACATCCAAGTTTAGTTCTAATAGGATTAACCAATCCCGAAACATAAGCCGAGAAGTTTTGCTAAACGCAAAAACTTAACATTGAAAAACCAGTTTTGTTTCAAGGTCACAGTGACCTTGACCGTTTGACCTCATTACCATCAAGCTGCTTCCTAACATTAGGCAACCACATAAGCAAGTTTAGTTGCAATAGGATTAACTGATTCTGAAATATAAGTCGAGAAGTTTTGCTAAACACAAAAACTTAACTTTGTTGCCGCCACCGCCGGAAAGATGATACATATTTCTTGCTTTCTGCTTAACAGGTGAGACAAAAATTGTTATACTAAAGACAGATATTAACAAATGGCGCGCATGCACGCACGCACGCACACACACACAGTCATCTGTGAAAACAACAAAGCTTAAGCTTACGCTAAACGAACACAACAAACCTTAAGCTTACGCTAAACCAAACCAACCAGCAACACTGACTTACCTACATTAAAATTCAGCCCTCATAATACTTGCAAAAACGTCAGTTCACTTTGAGAAATGGAGGGATTCAATCTGTCACGTAAGTATCTGATGTCATAATCAAAATATGTCAATCGTTGTCACAAACACATGACATAGGTCTGGCATAGAAGGAGCCATCTGAATTGTATGTCCTTGGTCCATTTACAACTTAACCCTTTCACATACAAGTCCCCGAAAAAGTATATTCTTTCCGATATAAAACTTAATATCAAATGTTTTGAAATTAACTTGACTGGAAGCCGTTGCTGCCTAACTGTAGGCAGCAACAGCTTCCAGTCAAATTAATTTCAAAATATTCAGGTTTTTCCAGTACGATTGCTTTGAAAATGATACATGGGTAATTCATGGGTGAAAGGGTTAATAGACATTCTGGTGACTATTTTGAAACTAATTTGACTGGGAGCTGTTGCTGCCTAAAGCAGACTACTTTCAAAAGATTCAACAGTCTACCTGTATTGAACTACCTTGTATTTCAGATTCAGGGCATTTATGGCGTAAATTAATCACACAATCTCAGCAGTAAGGCTTCAAAAACCGACAAAGAACAAAAAAGACACTAGCAACCTCTTGTTCTTCATTTTCAGCTTCAACAAATCTGTTTTTGCTAAGAAAACCATATTACAATACGGCTGCATTCCTCATAAATAGTACAAAGGCCAGTGACATTTCTCAGGCTTAACTAGTCCCCCAGCCTGCTTACACCTGGCACTCAAGTAATAGTCTAATAAGGAGCATATCTTCACATTGCCTAAAATCAGAGCTTGTATTAATACAAGGCCTATCTCAGACCACATAGGCAGCATCCCCATATATTAGAGTGGCTCATCTGCAATGGACAGTGATCGTAATCTTCGAGGGATGGGGGGGGGGGGAAGTTTCACACTCTCCCACCACAAAGTCAAACCCATGCCTGAGATTTGCAAAGTTACTTTTCAAAATACTCAATAAAATTAAGATAGCTTCAGAGCCAGCTGAAGGTACATATTTACCTCCAGAAATGCACAGGAGATGCTCTCTCAAAACATCTACGCATTGAAATGCTTTCGGGAGAGGACCCCCGATTGACCCACCTGGACCTTTTGCCCTTCCTGGTAGCAGGTCCAAGCTACAGCCATGAAATCCATCAAACAATTGCAAAATAACTTCTTACCTAATCTGAGGTAGAATTTGGTTTTCTTCAAGAACCTGTTGAAGGCCTTGAAATTCACACATTGGAACCGATGTGTTCTTCCAGCACTTACCACCATCAATGGATCAAGTTTCGGGTAGTCCTGTAAAAGATAGACCAATCTAACCATTTAACCTTTAAATTTTTTCAAGGAAATTTCTATTTTCTCATAGAAAATGTCCATTTGCAGACTACATGTAAGAGGTTAGTTTTGAAAATTTATCACTGGAATGACTGGCTCGGTTATCAAGCCAGTCATTGCAGTAATATATTTAAAAACAAGAACGTTGAAGTGTGTAAAGGGATGGATAGTGTGGATTGCCAAAGCAAACTTGGCATGGTTTGTAACACACATATACAGTAAGGTACCAACAAACAAGTGCAACGAATCAAATATGGAAAATTTTACCAAACTGTAGATAGTCTGATCTTGTCGAGCTCACCTGGACCATTAGCATTTGAACCATTTGCATTTAAATAGATATGATGGATGATTTTCGGAACTTCCTAGGTGGCCATCCCAAAAATTGACCAATCAAAATTCTGAATAAAGGTTCTAGTCTACCATGATAGGGTCACTCTAGCCAAATTTGGTTGAAATATGTCAAGCAACTAAGAAGTAGTGTTTTGACAATTTCTGGTAAATATTTCATAAAATCTCAAATTTTCACCCCGAAAATGTATCACTCAAAATTCTGAACACAGGAGTAGCAATTTCACAATTTCTGGTACATTTTTCATAAAATCTAAGATTTTCACCCAAAAGATTTATCAATCAAACTTCTGAACAGTTTCTAGAGCCTACCACCATAGAATCCATCTAGTGAAATTTGGTTGAAATATGTCAAGCAGCTAAGGAGTAGCAATTTGACAATTTCCGGTACATTTTTCATAAAATCTAAGATTTTCACCCAAAAAAATTCTGAATGGGTGCTCTGGAGCCTATGACCATTGAGAAGTAATTTGACAATTTCCAGTATATTTAAAATAAAATCTAAGATTTCACCCCAAAAATTTGACGAGTCAAAATTCTGAATGGAAGTTCTAGAGCCCATCAACACAGGCTCCTTTCAGCCACATTTGGTGAAAATTGCTCAGAATGGTAAGGAGAAGCAATTTTACAATTTCCGGTACATTTTTCATAAAATCTAAGATTTTCACCCAACAAATTGATCAATCAAAATTCTGAATGGAATTTCTAGAGCCTATGGCAATAGGATCCTTTCAACCTAATTTGTTTAAAAACGGTTAAGATGGTATGGCGAAGAAGCAATTTGACAATTTCCAGTACATTTTTAAGATTTCACCCCAAAAAACTGACAAATAAAAATTCTGTATGAATATTCTAGAGGCCATCACCACAAGATCCTTTCAGCCAAATTTGGTTGAAATCACTCAAAATGGTAAGGAGAAGCAATTTGACAATTTCCGGTACATTTTTCATAAAATCTAAGATTTTCACCCCAAAAATTGATGCATCAAAGTTCCAAATCAAAAGTCTGGAGCCTACCACCATAGGGTCCTTCAGCCAAATTTGGTTGAAATCGCTCAGAATGGTAAGGAGAAGGAAATTGACAATTTTCGGTACATTTTTCATAAAATCTAAGATTTCCCCCCCAAAAATTTATGAAGCAAAATTCTGAATGGAAGTTCTGGACCCTACCACGATAGGATCCTTCAGCCAAATTGGACTGAAATCACTCAGAATGGAAAGAAGCAATTTGAAATTGATGAGCCATTGTTGAGAAAAATGTCTATTTATAAACCTTAACCAAAAGTGCACTGCCAAAATACATTGAAAATTTCCAAGTCCAAAACCATTATAAAAATAGTTAAGATGCCTCAAAATGAAATTTATTGTTACGCAGCTCATATCCTTGTATAGTATAGATCACTTCTCTAAAGTTTCATTGAAATTGGATGAGCCAAAGCTGAAAAATAAGTTGATTTAAAAACCGTAACCAAAAGTGCACTGGCAAAAAACTTAACTCTCTAATGAGAACACGGCCGTCTCATGCATCAATGTAAAGAATCACCAATCCGTTAACCTTTACAGACTAGAAATGTCATATTCTTTATGATGCAAGAAATATTCTGTTTAATTGTTTTTAAAAGAATTTGACTGGGAGACATTAGTGTGTGTATATGGGAGCAACAGATTCCTGTCAAATTAGTAACAATGCATTTAACAGCTTTACTGTATAGATGTCTTCAAACAGATTCAGTAAAATAAATAAGTTAACATGTTTCTAAAACAAAAAGAGAAATATAATAGTTAACGCAATTTTGAATACGATCAAGTTGTCCAAGTTATATTCTGGACATGACAAGTAAAGAAAAATCTGACATGTCACCTGCGACAGTTAAATATTTTGAAACATTTGATTTCGACCACTGTTAACTGTATGACTGTGACAATAATTTCAATGGGCAATAACACTGGACCTGCTGAATATTTTGAAAACAATTTGGCTGACAGTTGTTGGTGGACAACAACTTTAATTTCAGTCAAATTGTTTTCAAAAATATTCAGCAGGTCCAGAGTGAAACCCATGGAAAATGTTATCTGTAAAAATTTAGCAGGCACCCACTTAGAATGATTACTACCAATGTTTCTCATTGCATCTAAATTTTGGAGGTCCCAGGGACCCCACATGCCAAACTGAAATCTAGGGGTCCCAGACAGAAATTTGGGGGTTCCCGATTAAAATGGGACCTTTAAACTTATTCTAAACTTAAGCTAAAGTTCTTAAAATTTGGTATTCAGATGTAGTTTTTCTCATCCATGCTAAAATTAGAGCGTACAATGGGTGCACGGCTATGAATTAAGGCGGTCTCATGCTAGATTCTGTGGATACATGTGTGCAAAAACCTATAAAGCTAATTATTATTTAACAATCATGCAAGATTTTCAGTGGTCCCCATGGGACCTACTACCACAACTTTTGGGCGTCCCCAGTTACATTTTTGGGGTCTATACCCTCAAAAGGACCCTTATGAGACACCCTGATTACTACGCTCACTTTGAAGTATTTATTCCAGTTGTATTGCAGTCGTTCATCCTCCTTGTATGTCCATCGATTTGATCGGTAATTCCAACCTGTTCAATATAAATACACACAGTTATAGAATGGATAAATTCAGTTTTGACTATTCTCCGCCCATTTCTAGTTAAGCTCCACCAACGCTTCGCCCATGTTGGGTTCGATAAAACCCTGAACTTCCTGAATCTCAATTTGCGGAAAACTATGAGGCAAGCCATTGAATATTTTGAAATTAATTTAACTGGGTGCTCTTGCTGCCTATAGCAGCAACACCACCCAGTCAAATTAATTTCAAAATATTCTACAGAATATCTATTAAATAGTAAAGACATGCAATTCGTACAACTTGACGGACTATTAAGCGTTTGACAGACTTAATTACGCCATTCATGATGTAATTGATTCTGACGTCTGCGTACATGTGACGTAGTTGATTATGATGTCATATGATTGATCGATAGACTGGATTCCTTAATTACAGATAATTATTGTATTTTGCCAATCAACCTTTTTATGTATACAAACTAATAAAGGTTAACATAGAAACTTACTATGTGCAGCTTCCCGATATCGCAATACTTGTTCCAGTCAAATTAGTTTCAAAATATTCAACAGCATTCCTCTGACTGATCAATGTAGGGTGGGCCCATGAGGGACATAGCCCATGAAAAATTTGGAAGTCTAGACACTCTCAGAGTGCAAATCCTGAATTTAAAATATATGCCATATAGTTAAATGCGAGCAGTACTTTTCCCTGGACTTTCAAGACCATGAAATTCTGATTATAAATTCCATGACCTTCAATGTTTTCCATGCTAAGTGGAAAATCTGGTTTAAGCTTTCAACCCTCAAACTTGCACACAATTTTTTTTATAGAAAATGACCATTTGCAAAGATTATTTTTGAAGATTTACCACTGACTCACTGACTCGGTTATTGAGCCAGTAATTTCAGTGGTATATTTTCAAAAATAGTCTTCTCTTGGACATTTCCCCAAAACACTACAGACACTTTTTTGGCTGGCTTGTGTGTTAAACAAAGGGTTATGCCTAAGTATGAAAGAGATGAGACAGGTACACTGTAAACACCATTGTTTGTCATCGAATCAACAACATTTTTGCAATGCATATATATTAGATCCTAATAGTAACATCTTAACCCAGTTTGAAAGCCTTCTGTCTAAATAACGAAATGTGTCGCCAGTGCGAATGCCACCACACAGACAGACAGACAGACAGACATGCAGGCAGTATGATGCTGGGGGTAGGTGTATGGTGAACAAAATAGCTCAGCTGATAGACAAGTTAGCTGAACTAAACATAGCCATCTTTTGGAATGAAAATTAACAGTTTCCAAGATTAGTGCATGAGCAGTTTTTTGCTGGTTTGTTCAAACCTTTCAAGACATCTCAATCATATTATTGGTCTTCGAAAATGTCCATTTACAGACCAAGAGAAGATGATAACCGCATCAGTCATTCCAGTGATAAATGGACATTTTCTACGAGAATTAACATTTTCTTGAACAAATTTGAGAGTTATAGGAATAAAACAGACATAGCTGAGATTTAATACAAACCTATACTTTTGAGTCGTTTTTCCTCGGGCCCATTTCGAGAATAATGAACTTGCTCAGGTGGGTGTACAATATCATTCTCTTTTTCAGCCAAAAAGTAACGGAAATGTGGTGGCCCAACACCTTCCAATGGCCACTTTATTTTACTCTTCTCATCGAGTACTGTGTAATCAGGTAGGATAACACCATCATCATCATCATCAGGTGGAAGATAATCATCATCAGGTGGAAGATAATCGTCATCAGGCATACTTTCAGATTCACTGCACTCCACAGAACTCTCGCTCGAGATACTTGCTGCCATAGATTTATTTGGACTGAGTTTTCGTTCCTTATTATTAAAATCACTGCTATAATTTGAGCACATAACATCCTCATCACTACTGACTATCATCAGATCTGGGTCTAAATGCGCAATGGTCTGAGCATGGTCAGTGTCATAAGATTTCAGCGTTATGGCTTTTGCCACATCCTCATTCTCTATCTGAACAACGTTTTCATTCTTATGTCGCTTTTTCTTAGTGTAATTTTCCTCTGTAGTATCAACACACATTTTACCTGTGCCATCCATGACCGTAGTACAATTTTTAATCATTTTATGACTTTTTCTTTTCTTTTGACATTGCTTTGCTTCACTACCAGATGTTAATTCACCCACTGCCTTTACGAGCTGATCATTATTTTTAAGATTAGTTTTGGTCAAAACATCTACAATTTCACTGACTTCTTCAATTCGATGCTTTTTCTGCTTTTTCTTAGGATGATCTTCTGTTGCAGCGCTAGATTCAATTTTACGTGTGTCAGTTAACTCATCATCTATATTTCTAATCATTTTCTGTCTCTTCCTTTTCTTCTTAGTAGGCTGTTTTGCTTCCCTATTCAGGGATATTTCAAACATGTCCTCCATGTGCTGGTCTACACTTTCACGCACTTCATTTCGATGTCTTTTCTTTTTTTTCTTCACACTATGTTCTATTATATCGCGAGATTCTATTTTGCCTATTTCGACTAACTCATCATTATTTTTAATCAGTTTATGCCTCTTCTTATTGTGATGCCGTTTCGTTGAACTACCCGATGTTAATTCACCCGCTTCCTCTACGACTTGATAATTATTTTTAACAATAGTTTTGCTCAAAACATCTACACTTTCACCGACTTTCATCTTCTCTTTCTTAGGATGATTTTCTGTAGTATCACTAGATTCTATTTTGTATGTTTCTACTATCAACTCATCATTATTTTTAATCACTTTATGCCTCTTCTTTTTTTTATTGTCATGTAGTTGTGTTGCACTACACAATGCTATTTCACACATTTCTTCTATGGGTAGGTCATTACCGTTAACAATATTTCTTCTTAAATCATCCATCCTTTCAGACCGTTCCTTATTTCTATGTTTACGCTTCTTTTTCTCAGGTAAACATTCAGGCATGATATCCATTGCTAACTCTCAGCAGAAATGTTAGAATAGTCAGAAACAGGCCAACAATTCAGGTAGCCATTCGCCTTTGCCAGCATAACATCTGGAAAATGATTGCATGTCTGTATTAAATCAATGAAATGAAATTTTAAAGTGCACAAATATTAATTATACATTCCAAGTGTGAAATATCATCAGCTCAATTTCTAAAGCAAAAGCATCCGCGTAAAACATTACTTTTGACATCAGAAATAATATGACACATTTATACAAATATGATGGATATTTGTAGAGTTGGTACACAAAGAAAAGATAAAATGGACTGAGGATTCTTATCCAGATGTACTAGATCGGGATTGATCCAAATTAATAAACAAGTTCAAGGGCCTTGATGATCAGCTGCCTGACACTTAACCCTTACCACTCTGATGTCAATATTCTGTCAATCATATGATGCCATAATGAACTATAAACGAAATCAAGGATTTCTTTTTTCACGAGAGAGTTGATACTTACCTCCCTAATACTTTTGATATTGCTAAATATCGGCGTTCACTCAATAAACACTCAGAATAAAAACAGTTAGGTGCCCCTACTGGGCAGGTAGACAGAGGGTAGTCCGGCGGATGCCAGCCCAACCACCGCGCATGCGCCGACTACTACTTCCTCTGACTAATTTATTGGCTGACACACATGCAACTATTAAGAGCCTGAAGACCGAGCCTCTGTTGGGTGGAGAGGCCGGGTCCGTATCTAGGGAGGTAAGTATCAACTCTCTCGTGAAAAAAGAAATCCTTGATTTCATTTATTTCACTTCAAGAGTATACTTACCACGCTAATACTTTTGATATTGCCAGAATTCGACAGGGAATTCGGCGCGAGGGAGGCGAGGTCAAAAGACCAGCTCTTCCCTATCCGCGTTCAAGGCACTTAAACTTCTGAAACTGTGTGAAAACACAGTCAGGATTTGAGGAACATCGGCTAACACCAACCGATGGATGAGATGACCGAATGTCATATGCGCTCCCCCACCCCCTTCCTGGGAGGAAGACTAGAATGACCTCAATGTCCCATACGCTCTCTACGTACCAGTGCCATGTACTATAGGACAGAGACGAAAAGGCTCCATTTTCGTATACTCTCAATGATGAACCACATCAAAACACAAACCATCACCATATTAATAACAAAAAGTAACGTGACAATACAATCAATAATGAACAACACATGAACAAGACTGACCTTGTTGAACTTGGCAGCTGTCATCATCTTCCCAGTGGTGAAGACTGATGCAGTCCCAAAAAGTGGTTGATTCCATTAATTAATTGTGAAGTATATAAGCAATGAGGAAACCCTCATCAAAAATCATACAAGCGATTATTTTTTTTAAATCGACAAGGCGAGAGGATTTGAGGTGTCACGGAGATAATGGTCTGTAAAACTTGCCTCACAGTGCCACTGAGCAACGGACATAATGTCATCCACAGGGACCCCATTAAATAGGGCAGTGGAAGTCACCACGCCGCGGACACTGTGAGCCTTGGCCATGTCAACCTGCTTACCAGTGGCGGATTTATGGAGCCTGGCCTCGCATCTTCACCCATAGCCGCGCGGTCATCCATGCTAGGCTTGGGTACCACACCGTACCGCTGGTAATCCAGGGGCACGATGCGGCAATGCCTGGCCACCTCGTGAGGGGCCTTCGCGACACGCCCATTCGCCTTGATGGACGTCTCCGCCGCCGCGAACATGTCGATGACATGCTCTGCTAACGGCAGAGATGGCATAGCGCTAGCAGTAGCCTTACCAGCTAACCACGGCCTGTGATCACGCTGGCTAGCCGACTGCTCCACGGGCAGATCTGGCCTAACACGTACCAGCCATTGGCAAGCGTCAGACCAATCCTCTTCCGTGGCTAGCTGCGAGCGCTCTACAAGACGGGGACCTTCGTCTTTCTCCTGAGCGCAAGCAGCAGAGCTTGACGGCGGATAAACTGATACCCCTGGCAAGCCAGGGAAAGCATGCGGGCCCGAAAGAACAGGCATGCTAATCTGACTGGCCTGACCAGGAGCAGGCGCCGTGGTAGAGCGCGGGGCAGATACGGCCCCAGCCAGCACCAGCGATACTCTCGGCAAGCCGAGGTATGCAGTATAGCTGGCCATCAGCACCGCCCAGGGCCACCTTCTGAGCCGTGAACTCTACTCCTGCGTGAGTAGAGCCATGGAATATGTCGCCTGTATTCCCCGCGAGGGGTGCACAGACGTCATAATCCATGGTCACGTCCCCAGACGGCGACCCTAACAGGTAATCTTCTTCCTCCTGGCCAGAAAGAGTAGACTCCGGGTCAGCAAAGAGAGCTAACCCGGACTGGCCAGGAAAGGTGCCATATGAGGTACTGGCACCCGCGGCGTGCGGATACCCCTGGACTGATAAGCAGCCCGCGGGTTCCAGCGACAGCCGTCCACGACCCCTCAGCGCGGCACCAAGCCTGCTGCCAGGGTCGTGGAATGCCCCCACTAATGGGGCCACCTCTGAATCTTCGAACAACGGAAACGGCCTACGGAAAGGTGATTCAGAGGTGGGGATTACCTGCTCTGAAGCAGATGCCGAGGACGACAAAGGATCTG
The DNA here is from genome assembly GCA_034401795.1 of Chaetoderma sp. LZ-2023a. NCBI lineage: Eukaryota > Metazoa > Mollusca > Caudofoveata > Chaetodermatida > Chaetodermatidae > Chaetoderma > Chaetoderma sp. LZ-2023a. Next base: position 63,171,329 of record CM067362.1, on the reverse strand, counting down.
GCCCAGGAAGCATGCCACGAAGCAACTCTGGAACCAAATCCTTTATCGTCCTCTTCATCTCTCCCAACATCTCACTCCGGAAGGCCTCCATGTCCACCGCGGATGAGGCCTTCCTCTTACCCTTCTTACTTACACCCTCTCCTCCTCCACCACCGTGTCCTTTGCCTGCAAAGACAAAAACTTGGCCATTAGCTCGCCCCCCCCCCCCCCACACTGCTTGCATACCTCACACTTGAGCAATGGCCCACAGGGACTACAACTAAAACACAGGTGAGGAACGAACCTATCCTTAAGGAACCGTCCACAGGACGAGCAACCAGGTCTCTGAAACAGGACAAAGGACGAGGACAATGAGTAATTTTGTTACGGTTAGAAACTCAAAACCAAACTAAAAGAGAGGGAAATGATCATAAAGATCAATAATCATCTGAAAACCAGCGTTGGACAAAACTTTATGTTAATAAGAGCAAGGCTGATTATGACGTCATGAATCCCATGACAGTAAATTAATCGATCCGACCAACAACCAGGCGTGCGGACGAATTGTATTCACAACCAGAACATCTATCGAACGGTTATTCAGACTACACAACCATCAGATACACAACGATAACAATGGCAATTACAGTTAATTTTCCTAAATAATTAACCTCACCTCATATCATTACTTAGATACCTGACACTTTGTATAGACAAACCATCCAACGTGATGAACTTGAGCACTCCACCAACTGTACGCCTCTCAAATCTCTCCACCGTAGGGGAAGGAATTGGATCAAGAGGGCAAAGTGAGAAGACCTTTATACTAGGCCACCGACTCACTGGACATAGAATTCTTGGTTAGATAACCTAACAGTATTAGTAGGAAATGGAACCTCGGTGGAGAGAAACAAACCCTCAGATGTTGTGATGTCCATTACATATCCTAACAGATACCTGTGGACATAAACACAAAGAGAGATTAGTATTATATAGCACCATGTTGAAATAAAACAACTAAAACAGGCGCTTATCACGGTAAATGCGAGTCCCGGAAACACATTACACCGGGAAAAACTCGCTAGAATATACTAGAAATCACCTGATATAAGGATCCTGAGCCATCCTCCGGCGAAGCCACTCTTTCTGACATGATCACAGGCGATAATACTTCCAATATAAGAACTTAAATGCGTTAGAACAAGTGAAAAGTGAAAAACCACAAAAAAACATGTGTTCACTCTCTGCCAATAAATTAGCAAAGAGGAAGTAGTAGTCGGCGCATGTGCGGTGGTGGGGCTGGCATCCGCCGGACTACCCTCTGTCTACCTGCCCAGTAGGGGCACCTAACTGTTTTTATTCTGAGTGTTGATTGAGTGAACGCCGATATTTAGCAATATTAAAAGTATTAGGGAGGTAAGTATACTCTTGAAGTGAAATGTCACATGATGGGCAAAGTGTGGGTGGAGCTTAGCTAGAGATGGCCGGGGCATAGCTAAAACTGGATTCCTCAATTCTAAAGGGATTTTAACATATTTAGTCTAAATAGATGAAACTAATTTAAAATGTACAGGCTGAATGTTTTATTATTGGTTCTAATAATGATGCTATAATGTTAGTGATGCATTGCATCGCAGAGGATACGCCTGCACCACCCTGAACTCAATTTTGCTGTAATGTTGCATGAATGATAAATGGTACATCAACAAAGCTTTAACTTAAGATGCACACATACCCCAAGGAGAATACAGAATGGACAACAATTTATTTATTGCTGAATGAACTGTGAAAAGTATAGTCACAATGACCTGCTGTTCAAACATGAAACATATTTAGTGCAAGCTTGGTTACTCTTGAAACTATAGCCCAGACAAGAATTTTCTATAATATTCAGTGAATCATGAAAAGTAGTTTATGATGACCTACATTTGTTATGTGACGCAGCTTTAGCATACAATGTATCCATATAACAATTATGGATACAGTATAGACTGTTGAAACTACAGCCAGGGAAAGAATTTTCTATGGCGTACAGTGAATCATGAAAAGTATATCACACTGACCTACTTACAAGATGTGAAACAGTTGTAGAGTACAGGACATGCATACAAGGTACTGCATACAAATACCTTTGAAACTACAGCCCAGACAAGAATTTTCTATGATGTTTAGTGAAGCAAGAAAAGTTGGTCAGGCTAACTGTTATGCTGTGTTCATTCAAGTCTTGAAACAATGGTCTGATAAAGATTTTCTAGGATATTCAGTAAACAGTGAAAAGTAGGTTATGCTGACCTATGTCTTCTATATGCCACCCAGGATTTGGTAAATTTTGATAAATAGTATATACAGAAAAACCCTTGAAACTATAGCATGGTCAAGGACTTCTTTTGATATTCAGTGAACACACCTTTGGGCTATGGTGCACCCATCACCAAGTTTTGTGACTATTTGTGAGAAAGTTTTGAAATGATGGTGTGAATAACAAAATTTTCTATGATGTTCAAAAGAGTTAAACAAGTAGGTCATTCACTTTGCTGGAATGGGCTAACATAATTCCTGTGGTCGGTGATAACAACGTGGAATGTTTAGATTGATTCCTATCGGCTCCATTGTGTGGAGTTGGTGGATCCGGAGGTATTCTTTTTGGCTTCTCCAAGTGGATCTGAGGATAGGACTTGGATGATCCTATAATGCATGTCATTACTCAGATGCCTGGGTCTATTGAAATGGTGAGATACTGGTGTGTCGTATCTCTCATGTTTGTACAGCATCTCCTACAAAGCCAATATTATAGGCAATTGCTAAGCCTGCAACACAGTCTATATTCTCAATTGTAAAGTTTGTGGCAAACAATACGTAGGAGAAACCTTGTGTCTATTTAAGATCAGGATCCAGGAACACCTACGTTCCATCACGAATCTGTACAAACATGTGAGATACAACACACCAGTATTTCACACAAGAAATGGCATGCAGCATAGGATCATCCACTCCTATCCTCAGATCTGAATTCCAGCACTTGGAGAAGGCAAAAAGAATGCGACTGGCTCCACCAACTCCACACAATGGAGTCGATAGGAATCAATCTAGCGGTGTAGGAGCTATCCCTTTGAATGGCTCAGCTGCCAGTTGAAACATTCCATGTTATCACCATTCATTACCCCGTTACGCTCCTATATTCAGGGTTTGTACACCTTTCAGTATTTGAAATTCCATGACCTTTCCATGACTAAAATTAAGAAATTCCATGACCTCCAAGAATCAATAGCTAGGTCAAAGACAGTTAAATTAGTTTCAAAATGTTCAACAGCATATAGTGAATCATATGGAATTCACTTTATCTAGGGCAAAGGGTGAACATGTGAGAATATCTGGTACATGTTTAATAAAATCTGAGGTTTTCACATAAAAAATTGACGAATAAAAATTCTGAATGGAAGTTCTAGAGCCTATGATCATACATGTAGTAAGTATCCTTTCAGCCTAACTTGGTTGAAATCGGTCAAAATGGTAAGAAGCAATATGGGCATTTATAGTAAAGATTTTGACCCCAAAAATTGTCTATTAACCCTTTAACACTCATATCAGCCAAAGCCGGCTTCTGTCACGCGTGGTCTTGAGAGATGTCCATTGGCAGACCAAGAGAAGACTACTGTTGAACATTTTTTATAAAATAGTCTTCACTTGGTCTGCAAATTGACATTTTCTTTGAAAAGTGAAAAGTGAAAAACCACAAAAAAACATGTGTTCACTCTCTGCCAATAAATTAGCAAAGAGGAAGTAGTAGTCGGCGCATGTGCGGTGGTGGGGCTGGCATCCGCCGGACTACCCTCTGTCTACCTGCCCAGTAGGGGCACCTAACTGTTTTTATTCTGAGTGTTGATTGAGTGAACGCCGATATTTAGCAATATTAAAAGTATTAGGGAGGTAAGTATACTCTTGAAGTGAAATGTCACATGTAGGCTGACATCATAATCAATTACGTCATGAATGACGCGATTATGCCCTTCATAAACACTTAATAGTCTGCCAAGTTATTGGCAAGATATATACAAGATTTGTGTTTTTGCTATTTAAAAAACATTCTGTTGAATATCAACAGCTTAACCTGCATAGTTTTCTGGAAATTGAGATTCAGAGCGCAAGGATTGATTGATGACAAAATGGGCAAAGTGTGGGTGGAGCTTAGCTAGAGATGGCCGGGGCATAGCTAAAACTGGATTCCTCAATTCTAAAGGGATTTTAACATATTTAGTCTAAATAGATGAAACTAATTTAAAATGTACAGGCTGAATGTTTTATTATTGGTTCTAATAATGATGCTATAATGTTAGTGATGCATTGCATCGCAGAGGATTAAACGAAATCTAGGATTTCTTTTTTCACGAGAGAGTTGATACTTACCTCCCTAATACTTTTGATATTGCTAAATATCGGCTTTCACTCAATAAAACACTCAGATTAAAAACAGTTAGGTGCCCCTACTGGGCAGGGAGTCAGAGGTAGTCCGGCGGATGCTCGCCCCACCACCGCGCATGCGCCGACTACTACTTCCTCTGGCTCATTTATTGGCTAACACATGCAACTACCAAGAGCCTGAAGACCGAGCCTCTGTGGGGCGGAGAGGCCGGGTCCGTATCTAGGGAGGTAAGTATCAACTCTCTCGTGAAAAAAGAAATCCTAGATTTCGTTTATTTCACATCAAGAGTATACTTACCTCCCTAATACTTTTGATATTGCCAGAATTCGAAAGTGAATCTGGCGGGAGGGAGGCGAGGTCAAAAGACCAGCTCTTCCCTATACGCTTTCAAGCGTTTAAGGCACTTATGACGTCTGAAACTGTGTGAAAACACAGTCAGGATTTGATAAACCATCGGATAACACAACCGATGTCTGAGAGATGACCGATTTGTCATATGCGCTCCCCCCCCCCCCCTCGGGAGGAAGATTAAATGACCTCAATGTCCTACACGCTCTCTTCGTACTAGTGCCAAGTACTATAGGACAGAGACGAAAAGGCTCCATTTTCGTATACTCTCTCTAAAGAACCACAACCCACATAAACCATCACCATATTAATAACACTGGGTAACGTGACAATACAAAACAATGAACAACACATGAACAAGACTGACCTTGTTGTACTAGGAAACTGTCATCACGATTCCAGTAGAGAAGGATGATACAGTCCCGACAAGTGGTTGTCACCGTCGCTGAATGGCGAAGTATATAAGCAATGCGGAAGCACTCTTCACAACATAAAGCGGTTATTGTTTCAAAATCGACAAGGCGAGAGGGTTAGAGGTGTCACGGAGGTAATGGTCTGTAAAACTTGACTCACAGTGCCACTGAGCCACTGACATAATATCATCCACAGGGACCCCACTAAACAGGGCAGTGGATGCCACGACACCGCGGACACTGTGAGCCTTGGCCACGTCAACCTGTCGCCCGGTGGCGGATTTGTGACAAAATTGAATACATTCCACAATCCACCTAGAAATGGTGTCCTTAGACGCCCTACCATGGGGTTCAATATATGACAACCATAACGCTGACTGGTCGGTACGCCACTCCGAAGTACGCTGTTTGTACCGGAGCAGCGCCCGTACGGGGCACCATACTTTAGAATTAGGATCATATCTAGTTAAAGATGGCAAAAAAATAGGCTGACCTGGATATTTCAATGACTGATTTTTAGACAAGAAATTAATCCTAGGTAGAAGCTTAAGGCCTTCCCCTGTAACCACAAAACGGTCAACCTCGGCTGATAAGGCGTGAATTTCACTCCTACGCCTCGCCGAGGCCGCAGCAATTAAAAATACAGTTTTAAGAGTTAACATTTTCATAGAAATGGAACTAAGTGGTTCAAAAGGCTTATCACCTAGTACCTGGAGCACCAGTGATAAACTCCAAGACGGAATCAGTGGAGGATTCCTTGGTCTTAGATTGCCCATGCCTTTAATTAATACATTTAATGTACTTACTTCATCACTCCCCCTATTAGCCAAGCAAGGAATAACAGTCATTAAAGCTGATTTATAACCAGCAATAGAGTTAGGCTTGAGGCTATAGGCATCATATAGGTGACAGAGGAAATCAGCCACTACCTGAATAGATGATTCCATTGGATCAATACATCTTTTTGAGCACCACTCTGCAAATCTGTTGATTTTATAATTATATGCTCTGGAGGTTGACCCCCTCCTGGCTTTGGCCATAAACATGGCCGCTTGCTCAGAAAAGCCCTCCTTAATTCTAGATTCCTTGACAACATCCACGCAGTCAATCGGAACATTGACGGATTGTCGTGAAGGGCCTTGCCCTGGAAGATAAGGTCGTCCATCAGAGGCAGCGGAACCGGATTGCAGACCAGAAGGTCCAGCAGATCCGTATACCACGATCGGCTTGGCCAATCCGGGGCGATCAGAAGCACTTGGCACTCCTGCTGCCTGATTTTCTGAAGCACCTTTGGAATCAGGATTGCTGGGGGGAATGCGTATGCATACATTCCCTCCCAGCTGATAGCTAACGCATCTGTTGCGAAAGCGCTTGGGTCTGGAATCGGAGAGACGTACGTCGTCATCTTCGCATTCTTCTTCGTTGCGAACAAATCTATGTTGGGTTTCCCCCAATGGTCGAACAGACGATCCGCCACACATTGATTTAGTTGCCATTCCGTGGGTAAAACACTCATCCTTCGGCTCAATGAGTCTGCTATCAGATTTAACCTCCCCGGAATATGAACTGCCTTCAAGGTGATCCCATGATCCAGGCACCAACAAAGCAGTTTCCATGTCATCATACAGAGACTGGGCGACTTCGTTCCGCCCTGGCGGTTTATGTAAGTCACTACTGTCGAGTTGTCTGAACGAATCAGAACAATCTTGCCCTGAACATTCTTTAAGAAATGTTCCAGGCCCAGGACTACTGCTCTTAGCTCTAGTAGATTGATATGTTCCTTGGACTGATCCAGATCCCAAAGCCCTGATACTGTGGACTCTTCCAGACAAGCTCCCCACCCCTCCATCGATGCATCTGTATATACAGTCACCTGAGGGTGGGGAGGGGTTAGCAAAACCCCCGGCAAGAGATTCTCTGTATTCAACCACCATTGCAGGTGGTGAATCAGAGGCGCCAACACTGACACGTTCGAGTCCAGCGAACCTGAACTCTGGGTCCACTGTGTCATGAGAAACAACTGGATCGGGCGCCTGCGCAAGGCGGCCTGCGGAATGACGGGTTCCAAAGAAACCATCAAGCCCAGCATTCTCAAGTAAACCCGTGCCAGGACATGACGACTGTCGCACACTGACTGTATTACCGAGATGAGTATTTGAACCCTCTCCTGAGTGGGGTACACATACCCCGTCTCCAGATCGAAGAACATGCCCAGGTAAACAAACTTCTGGGATGGAGTTAGCTCTGATTTCGGGAAATTGATCATCCAGCCCAAGTCCGAGAGTTTTCAAAACAATCTCCAGATTGGCTGACAACGATTCCCGGGTGTGTGCTTTCAACAGCCAGTCGTCTATGTACGTGTGGACTGCTATGCTTCTCCTGCGGAGGTATGCAGTGATCGCGAGAACCACACGGGTGAAGACCCGAGGAGCCGTGGAAATCCCGAAGGGTAACACCCTGAATTCCCACCGCCGGCCCCGAAATGCGAATCTCAGGAAGTGACGGAAACTCCTCTCTATGGGAATGTGGAAATACGCATCCTTCAAATCTATGGAAGCGGTCCACATTCCTCGCTCCAACCCCGCCAATACCGAGCGCACAGTCTCCATCTTGAAACTGGGCGTCTCTTAGAACTTGTTCAAAGGCTTGAGGTTGAGAATCGGCCTCCACCCTCCGGTGTTTTTCTTCACTAAGAAGAGGGTTGAATAGAAGCCCGGGCACCTCTGTGCTGGCTGAATGGCTTCTTTTAGTATGAGGGAATTTATTTCCTCCTCTATACACAACCTCTGATCCGGATCCCGTGGAATAGGAGTCCAGATCGGCGCGAGAGACAGTCGTGATGGCGGGCCTGTCACCCAGTTGGGACGATACCCGACTGAAAGCCATCGCAAGACTAAACGGTCCTGAGTCAACCGCTTCCACTCTGGCAAGTGGCTGGCCAAACGGCCGCCCACCGGTCCACCTAGGGATAGAGGTGGACATAAGGAGTGCCAGAGTGGCACTGTCCTCTCGGCGTGAAACACCGGAGTGGTTCCCACCGCGGTAACCAGGCCATCAGGCCCGATTGCCGCGACCAGATGCCCGCGCGCCCCGCCCAGCGCGCACCACGGTGCGCGGGCGGCTGTCTGGCTGGGTGCGGCTGGGGAGCCTGCGCCCCCCTCGCTGCTGGCCGAATCGCCCGTGGCCTAGGCCTACGTTGCGACGGTGGCTGGCCTCTGACCTGGCCAGCACCACCTCGAGCCTGCAGAGGACGATACGCAGGGGGTGCCGCGCGAACACGCTCCCGCCGGAGCACCTCAAATTGTTCACGCAGCGCCCTCTGGTTGTTAACCAGAGTGACCGTCTCCTGGAGGTGCCTGCATCCCTCACCTCCAAAGAGACCAGGACCTGTCATAGGCGTCCGCAGCAGCCTATTATACAGGTCCTGGGACGGGCACAGATTGTCAAGAGCAAACGTGCGCCTCGCCCGGACACTTCTGGTCACCGCCCGCGTCAAACAGTCCAAAGCCAGGTTGATACCATCCTGGATGGCTCTCTGGACTGTTACCGGGCTTGGCTGGCGTGATGCGGAGGCCGCTACCACCCCCTGTAGCAGCTGGGAGACGTGGGACAGAGCGGCAATCGACGCCCTCCCACTCTCCTCCGCATCACGCAGCGCGGCATTCGCCGAACGCAACGCGTTCGAGCACAAGACTCCCGTGTCAGAACGGGAGCCCGGCTGCGCATCTTCGCCTAAAGCCGCGCGATCATCCACGCTTGGCTTTGGCACCACACCGTACCGCTGGTATTCCAGGGGCACGATGCGGCAACGCTTCGCCACCTCGCGAGGGGCCTTCGCGAGACGTCCATTAACCTTAATGGACGCCTCCGCCGCTTCGAACATGTCCACGACATGCTCAGCCAGCGGCAGAGATGGCATAGCGGTAGCCGCCGGCCTACCAGCTAACCACGGCCTATGGTCACGCTGGCTAGCCGGCAGCTCCACGGGTAGATCGGGCCGAACACTTACCAGCCACTGGCAAGCGTCCGACCAATCCTCCTCCGTGGCTAACTGCGAGCGCTCTACTAGACGAGGGCCTTCGTCTTCCTCCAGAGCACTCGCAGTTGACGTCGACGGCGGATAAGCTGATACCCCTGGCAAGCCCGGAAAAGCATGCGGGCCCGAGAGAGCAGGCATGCTGAACTCCGCGGCTTGACCAGGAGCAGGCGCCGTGGCAGAGCGTGGGGTAAACACCGCCCTACCGCGGCCCTGACCAGCACCAGCGACACCATCGGCAAGCCGAGGTATGCGGTATCCGTGGTCAACAGCACCGCCCGGGGACACCTTCTGGACCGTGAAATCTACTCCTGCGAGAGTAGAACCACGGAACACGTCGCCTGTATTCCCCGCGAGGGGTGCACAGACGTCGTATTCCATGGCCACGTCGTCAGAAGGCGACCCTAGCAGGAGATCCTCTTCCTCCTGGCCAGAAAGATTAGACTCCGGGTCAGCAAAGAGAGCTAACCCGGACTGGCCAGGAAAGGTGCCATAGGAGGCCTTGACACCTTCGGCGCGCGGATACCCGGGGTCTGATGAGCAGACCGCGGGTCCCAGCAACAACCGTTGTCCACGGCCCCTCAGCGCGGCGCAATGCCTGCTGCCAGGGTCTTGGACTGCCCCCAACAAAGGGGCCACCTCTGAATCCACAAACGGACCGGACCTAAAGAGACCGGATTCAGAGGCGGGGATCACCTGCTCGTAAGCAGATGCCGAGGACAACAAAGGAGCTGGCCCAGGGAGCATGCTGCGAAGCAACTCTGGGACCAAATCCTTTATTGTCCTCTGCATCTCTTGCAACATTTCGGACCTGAAGGCCTCCATATCCACCGCGGATGAGGCCTTCTTCTTACCCTTCTTACTACCCTCCTTCTTCTTCTTCCTCTCTTCCTCCATCACCTTCTCCCTTGCCTGCAATGAGAGAAAATCAGACATTAGATCTCCCCCCCACTGCTTACATACATCGCACTTCAGCAACGGTCCACAGGGACTGCAGCTGAAGCACAAGTGCGGTACGAATCTATTCTTCAGAAACCTCCCGCAGGACGGGCAACCAGGTCTCTGAAACAGGACAAGGACAAGGACAATGAGCAAGATAGTTAAGGTTAGCGAACTCAAAACCAACTAAAAAGAGAGGGACAGGATCCTCAAGATCGCAAGTCAAGAAGAACCAGCCTTGGACAAAACGTTAAATGTTAATAAAGGCCAAGGCCGATTATGACGTCATCAATCCCCTGACCAAAATAATCGATCCGCAACAAGCACCAAGTGCAAGAACGAATTGAATAAGTAACCGGAACATTCGCGTTGAATTGGCATTTCGAGTACACAACAATCAGATATACAGAGATAACTCCTTCCAATTCTAGCATTGGCAAAAAAGGAAATTATCTCCCCTTTTGTTTATCAATAATTAGATACCTGACACTTGTACAGACAAACCATCCAACGTGATGTACCGGAGAACTCCACCATAGTACGCCTCTACATTCTCTCCACCGAAGGGGAAGGAATTGGATCAAGAGGGCAAAGTGAGAAGACCTTTATAACAAGTCTCCAACTCACTGAACATAGATTTTTTGGTTAGATAACCTAACAGTATTAGTAGGTAATGGAACCGTGGTGGAGAGAAACATATCCTCTTGTGCCGAGAAGTCCATCAAAGCTTCTACGTGATACCTGTGGACAAAAACACAAAGAGAAATGAGACTTATGAAGCACCATGTTGTAAAAAATCAACACAAACAGGCGCTAATCACGGTAAGCGCGAGTCCCGGAAACACATTAAACCGGGACAAAACACGCTAGCATATCAAAGAAATCACCTGATAAAGAGATCCAGTTCCTTCCAAAGGTGAGTCCTCTCTTTCCGACATGACACGAACGTACAACAATCGTCAAATAAGTGAAAAACAAGGTAAACGCGCAGAAAATGTAGAGTAGCACAAAACCGCATGTAACCCTTAGCCAATAAATGAGCAAAGAGCAAGTAGTAGTCGGCGCATGCGCGGTGGTGGGGCGAGCATCCGCCGGACTACCTCTGACTCCCTGCCCAGTAGGGGCACCTAACTGTTTTTAATCTGAGTGTTTTATTGAGTGAAAGCCGATATTTAGCAATATCAAAAGTATTAGGGAGGTAAGTATACTCTTGATGTGAAAACGCCTGCACCACCCTGAACTCAATTTTGCTGTAATGTTGCATGAATGATAAATGGTACATCAACAAAGCTTTAACTTAAGATGCACACATACCCCAAGGAGAATACAGAATGGACAACAATTTATTTATTGCTGAATGAACTGTGAAAAGTATAGTCACAATGACCTGCTGTTCAAACATGAAACATATTTAGTGCAAGCTTGGTTACTCTTGAAACTATAGCCCAGACAAGAATTTTCTATAATATTCAGTGAATCATGAAAAGTAGTTTATGATGACCTACATTTGTTATGTGACGCAGCTTTAGCATACAATGTATCCATATAACAATTATGGATACAGTATAGACTGTTGAAACTACAGCCAGGGAAAGAATTTTCTATGGCGTACAGTGAATCATGAAAAGTATATCACACTGACCTACTTACAAGATGTGAAACAGTTGTAGAGTACAGGACATGCATACAAGGTACTGCATCAAAAAAGCATCCGCTTTTGTTTCTACGAGAATTCTTAATACTTACCAGATGTACTATTATGATAATGTCTATTATCTAGTCTAGCTCAAAATAAACAATTAAAACTCCGCACTCTCCTGGTCCTGCCCATACTGTGTCCGGGAATACCATAGCCGCAGGTACCGAGTCAATTCCCAATCACAGTCAGATTCGTCTTATATTTGCCTTGGCAAACTGCGAAAGCAGCTCAGCCTCACCTCAGCGGGGCGGCTGAGGCAGGGCCATAGTACATCTGGTAAGTATTAAGAATTCTCGTAGAAACAAAAGCGGATGCTTTTTTGATTCTACTTCGAATAATACTTACCAGATGTACTATTATGATAAACTCCGGATTTCGACAGCCAGGAAATGCCGGTGGGAGGAGGTGAGGCTCGAACCAGCACTCATCAACCATCCAACAGAGAAGGTTGTGAAGAGACTAAAACCCTGGCATACGCTTGGGTTCTGCTATCTGACTCATAGAGTGCTAAACTTCCATGGTCTAGACCGCGCTCCCCCCCCCTCTTTTGTCCGCACAAAACCAGAGGGATGTCCATGGGGATGTAACACCCACCAGACCCGTGTCAGCCCCAAGTCTCAGCTAGGGCAGTCCAGTAGAGTGCAAAGAAGCTACTACAACTTCAAATCCTTGAAAAAACTATCAGTATATCGATTAGATTTTCAAATTGGAATGAGTCTCATGTCTGTATGAGAGGATAAATATACTCTTGTACCAGACTATTCACTTACTCAGTCTGGTATTTCGACTGGAAGTAAACATATTTATAGTCACTTAATTAATGTAAACACTCACCATTTTTGAGTGGTCGATCTGTTCTTGATCATCACAGGAGCTAGGCCCAATCCACGGTCGTACTCAGTCATGTGCATAGCGCTTGGTCAGTGTAGGCGGAAGGCTTTTGTGATGTGTGCGAAGTAGTGGTCGGACGTGGCTTAGTTTAGGTTCGACAGATTGGCGACGGCTACTGGATTAAGTGTGCTGGAGATGTCTCGAAGGTAGAAATCAGTGAATGACGACTCGGCATGCCATTGTGCTACAGACATCACCTGCTCTAAAGAGACACCCTTATAAAGGGCCGATGATGCTGCTAGTGCTCGGACCTCATGGGCATTCGCACGATCAATCTGCTTTCCTGTAGCGATCTTGTGCGACATCTGAATAGCGTCAACTATCCAACGAGAAATAGTATCTTTCGAAGCACGTAAATGGGGAGCTTTGAGACATAACCACAGAGATTTCGGGTCGTCTCTCCACTCAGAAGTACGTTTCTTATACATCTTTAGACATCTGACAGGACACCAAGCACAAGAATTTGGGTCATGTCTAGTTAAACTTGGCAAATTGATCGGCTGTCCTGGATATTTAAGTGACTGATTCTTTGCCAGGAAACAAAGACGTGGAAGTAATCTTAAACCTTCACCCGTGACGACAAAACGGTCTTGTTCGGCAGAAAGCGCATGAATCTCGCTTCTCCTTCTCGCCGACGCTGCTGCAACCAAAAAAAACTGATTTAATAGTTAACAGTTTAATGTCAATAGATCTAATCGGTTCAAAGGGAGCATGCCCTAAAACCTGTAGAACAAGAGATAGATTCCATGATGGGATAGGAATTGGCTGTCTAGGTCGCAGATTGCTCATTCCTTTGATAACTTCATTCAAGGTGTCATTCTCCACTCCCCCAATGGTGAGACTAGGAATGACAGAAGCTAATGCAGACTTATATGCTGCTAGGGTAGAAGGTACAAGTTTGTCAACTTCGTATAAATGACAGATAAAATCTGCTACGTGTTGAACAGATGCAGAAAAGGGATCAATATCTCTTCTCTCACACCACTGTGCAAATTTGTTGATTCTATAATTATATGTTTTTGTGGTCGAAACTCTTCTGGCCGAAGCAACAAACTTCGCTGCTTGCTCAGAAAAGCCACCCTCAATTGCACGCTGCTTGACAACATCCATGCAGTCAATTTGAACATTTCTGGTCTGTCGTGAAGGTACAGACCCTTGTTCTGAGAGATTACATCTCTTGTGTCTGGAAGAGGGATTGGACTGCAGACCAGAAGGTCCAGCAGATCCGTAAACCATGATCGGCCTGGCCAATAAGGAGCGATCAGTAGTACTTGGCACATCCCCTCTCTTATCCTTGCCAGAACTTTCGGGATGAGAATTGTTGGAGGATACGCATACGCGTACATTCCCTTCCAACTTATCGCCAGTGCGTCTACTGCTAGAGCTAACGGGTCCGGGATCGGTGACACGTACGTGACCATCTTTGCGTTTTTCTTCATTGCAAATAGGTCGACATTTGGCTTGCCCCATTGTCTGAATAGAACCTCCGCTACCACTTGGTTGAGCTGCCATTCCGTCGGACGACAAACCGTCCTTCGACTGAGAGCATCCGCTAAGATGTTCAATCTTCCTGGAATGTGTGCTGCCCGAAGAATAATATTCCTCTCTTGGCACCACAGCAGAAGGTTCCAAACCATCATACACAACTCCGGTGATCTTGTCCCGCCCTGACGGTTCAAATAAGACACCACTGTTGAGTTGTCTGTCCTTACTAGGACAATTTTGTCTTGAACTAGACCCTCGAACTTCTGCAGTGCTAATACCACCGCTAATAGCTCGAGCACATTGATATGTTTCTGCGCATTGGTCCGATCCCATTCCCCTGACACTGACTGATTGTCCAATACCGCTCCCCAACCTGTCAACGACGCATCCGTGAACATGGACATCTGAGGTTGAGGAGGTTGTAGAGGAACACCTCGCAGGAGATTCTGTTCCGACAACCACCACTGAAGGTGGAATATCAATGGTTCTCTTACTGGTATTCTCAGAGATAACGGATCTGTTCTCTGTGACCAGAACGACATCAAATACATCTGAATCGGCCTGCGCCTGAGCGCCGCATATGGCACCACCTTCTCCAGAGATACTAGTAAACCGAGTATTCTGAGAAATTGACGCGCCGTCAGATAGGCTCCTAGAGAAACTGACTCCAATACTGCAATCAGGCTTCTGACTCTGCTCTCCGCCGGAAAAGCTACGCCGTCCCTGAGATTGAAAAAAATTCCCAGATAAACAAACTCCTGGGATGGAGTCAGTTCTGATTTCTCTAGATTCACAATCCATCCTAGCTTCTTCAATAAGTCTAGGACTACCTTCAGATTGCTGCGCAGAGTGACTGGATTCCCCGCCTTTAGCAGCCAGTCGTCTATGTAAGTGTGAACAGCTATGTTTCTCCTGCGAAGTAAAGAAGTCATGGCGAGAACCACCTTGGTGAAGACCCTCGGAGCCGTGGTCAGGCCGAATGGAAGAGCATTGAATTCCCAAACACTGTCTTGGAATGCAAACCGCAGGTACTTCTGAAAGGGAATTGACATTGGAATATGAAAATAAGCATCCTTCAGATCTATTGATACCGCCCACATGCCTTTCCTGAGCCCTGTCATCACCGCTGCTACCGTCTCCATCTGAAACCTGGGAGAAAGAATAAATTTGTTCAACGGTTTGAGATTGAGAATTGGTCTCCACCCTCTGGTACGCTTCGGAACTAGGAACATAATCGAATAGAAGCCCAGTGATGACTGATCGGCGACCAGGTGAATCGCCTTCTTCTGACGAAGCGATTCTATCTCTGACTGAATGGCAACTAGACGGTCTAATTCCCTTGGAATAGGAGTCCATATTGGAGTCGAGGTTAACGGAACTAACGATTGATGGATGAGCCAGTCCGGATCGTAGCCGTTTCTTATCCACTGACAGACTAAATAGTCGCGCACGACCTGTTCCCATTGGCTTAGGAATAGCTGAAGTCTGCCTCCGACGGAAGGAATCTGCACACAGTTGTCGGTCGAGATTAGCCGACAAGACGCTACATCGCTTGGGTGAAGATTCTCGACTCCATTTGTTTCCAAAACCGCCGGTATTGATTCCGCCGGAAACCCGTCAGGAACGAGTCCCACGGCCGCCCCGCGGCTTCTTGTGGTATGACGGTCCGGAACCGCCGCCACGACTATCCTTACGGTAGCCGCCACGGCCCGAACCGCCACCCTTCCTGTCGTCCTCATACGGCCTCTTACTAGAGGGCTTGTATGTGGACGAACGGCCAGGCCCTTGTGCTCCGGATGGCCTATGGGCATCATGGGCAGAAGGACGGAAGGGCGATCTAGGACGCTGCCTCTGCTGCTCCTGTCGGTGTTGACGGTAGGACTGTTGCGGCTGAGTCCTCTTGGTCGACTTCCACGACTTGCTGACCACCTCTTGCTCCGCCACCATCGATGCAACTTTAGAAAGCGCTTGTCGTGCCGAGCCGCCGAACAAGCCTGGACCTATGAAAGGCGCGGAAGATAACGCTGCCCTCATTTCCGGTCCTGGTTCCACACAATCGAGAACCATTCTCCGTCGCTCTGCTAAAGTTCTTGTGATCACCCTGGCCAGGCAATCCTGAGACAGGCGCATGGTGTCCCGAACAACTCCGGGAGCAGCCTCTGGCACCTGTCCGCCTTCCGCCGTGCAGTCCAGCATACCCTGCAAGACGGTACACCCGTGCGATAGCGCAGCCATGGCTGCCCTAGCCGCATCCTCAATGAGCGTGAGCTCATTAAACGGGTCTTTGTTGGTCTGGGAAACCAAGGGACGTGACCGCCCCTTGGCCTTCCCAGCCAACGGCCTATTCAGCGCCTCACGTTCCGCAACGGAAAGCCGTGGAACTCTGGCGTACTGATGATAGGCCTGCTCCGGAAAACGGACCCTACTCCTTATCCCCTTCGGGGCCTTGGGCAACGCATAGTCTGGCTGAACCAGACGATATGCCGCAACTTCCAACATGTCAGAAGTCTGCGTGTCCAAGGGGAGTGTAGGCATGGCCGAAGAGCCACTGGACAGAGCGCTAGCCGCACGCTCTGACATCCGCTCCATCGCCGGATCGCGCTGAGATCCTAGATCCGATGCCAACCCGAGACGATTGGTCATCCATCCAAGGACCTGCACCCATTCAGCTTCGGCGCAGAAAGCGGAATCGTCCATTAAAGAACTCCCGTTTTCATCCTCCCTCTCTCCCTTAGATGAGAGGGCCACCGACGATCCTTGCTGAACGCTACGATAAACGTCTCTGCCAGGACAGAGCGCATCCATAGCGCGACTACCAGCGGCACCAGTATCCAACGAATCGCCGGATACGGATTCTCCGCAGTCCATCGGCACCAACACGGGATCCGGGACTACGACCGCCTCAATCACGGCTGGCACTGTCACTCCGATAGGAGCCGCGCCTAACGCCGTCGGGATAGCCGTCGGAACCGCAAACCACGGCTCCGCCGGCATATCCGGTTGCACAAATGACGGATGAAAAATGCCCGACGGAACGTCGACATCACCATCCGCCTGGCAAACCCGTACAAATCCCGAGGGAGACCCCTGGGACGTACTAGGCATTGCCGACATTGAAAGATCCGGCATGCCGGAATCTTCCATCAACAGGAATTCTTCCTCCTCTACCGACGGCTCTTGAGCCGAGGACAGAGAAGGGTCAGGTGCATGACCCTCAGCAGAACTAGCCGGACCACCTAATGGTTGCCCTGCACCAGCTTGCCTCACCGGGACCGTGGACTGTAATGAATCAAACATGGCCTTGAACTGGGCCGCCCATACGCCCAGTGCTGAATCCATCCTCTCATTCAGCCGACCTTCCAGTCCAACCAACGACGCTTGCTGCCGCTTCACTGCCTTATCCTTCTCTATACGCTCCAGCCTCGCCCGTCGATCCCTGTCAAACTCAGCCACCATTGCCGACGACCACTTGGCGCACACATCACACGGGCTTCCGACCTTACACTTCGCACACGCCACACAGTGATAACCCAGATACTTCCGTTTCATGAACCTGTTGCACTTCTGGCACAACGTATCTGGGTTCTTCGGTTTCTGCGAACACAGAGAAGAATTAAAACGCTGCACATGACAAGTGATGACGAGCAATACGCACAATAGACTTGATAGTTAAGATTTCTTAAACACATTAACTTCTCTTAAATTAATGATAACAAGTCTTAGGCAGGAAATATTTGAAACTTTTTTGAGTGAAAATTTTTTAAAAAACACAACTTAGCCTTTAACTAACGTTAAATAACCAAGAATAAATCGCCGATCACTACAAACACCCTCGACAACTAAGCGAGAGCTAAGATCGGCGACAACAGAGTGCCTGGATACACCAAGGCAAGAACGACATAATTCATGGGCGCCGCCATCTTGGCCAAGGACGCATCCATCTTAGAGGAACCGAGTCGCAAGAGAAATTTAACCGAGTACCCGAATTAAAACTAAAAGACAACGGGTACAGAAGCGACTCCAACAATGGCTAACATTATAAAAAATGTGCCAATTTAAGGAAATTTCAAACAGTCATTATGGCACGAATGTATAAATTCTAGATTGATACAACCTGCCCCTGTGATGATTTCCCGAGTTCCTCCATGAATCCAGCGATGTAATCGTCCAACACAACTGATTAACTGCTTAAATTGCAAAATTTGAGCACTCTAAAAAACACGACTTTGAAAAAGCGCAAAATAGACGAATCTGACTGTGATTGGGAATTGACTCGGTACCTGCGGCTATGGTATTCCCGGACACAGTATGGGCAGGACCAGGAGAGTGCGGAGTTTTAATTGTTTATTTTGAGCTAGACTAGATAATAGACATTATCATAATAGTACATCTGGTAAGTATTATTCGAAGTAGAATACAAATACCTTTGAAACTACAGCCCAGACAAGAATTTTCTATGATGTTTAGTGAAGCAAGAAAGGTTGGTCAGGCTAACTGTTATGCTGTGTTCATTCACGTCTTGAAACAATGGTCTGATAAAGATTTTCTAGGATATTCAGTAAACAGTGAAAAGTAGGTTATGCTGACCTATGTCTTCTATATGCCACCCAGGATTTGGTAAATTTTGATAAATAGTATATACAGAAAAACCCTTGAAACTATAGCATGGTCAAGGACTTCTTTTGATATTCAGTGAACACACCTTTGGGCTATGGTGCACCCATCACCAAGTTTTGTGACTATTTGTGAGAAAGTTTTGAAATGATGGTGTGAATAACAAAATTTTCTATGATGTTCAAAAGAGTTAAACAAGTAGGTCATTCACTTTGCTGGAATGGGCTAACATAATTCCTGTGGTCGGTGATAACAACGTGGAATGTTTAGATTGATTCCTATCGGCTCCATTGTGTGGAGTTGGTGGATCCGGAGGTATTCTTTTTGGCTTCTCCAAGTGGATCTGAGGATAGGACTTGGATGATCCTATAATGCATGTCATTACTCAGATGCCTGGGTCTATTGAAATGGTGAGATACTGGTGTGTCGTATCTCTCATGTTTGTACAGCATCTCCTACAAAGCCAATATTATAGGCAATTGCTAAGCCTGCAACACAGTCTATATTCTCAATTGTAAAGTTTGTGGCAAACAATACGTAGGAGAAACCTTGTGTCTATTTAAGATCAGGATCCAGGAACACCTACGTTCCATCACGAATCTGTACAAACATGTGAGATACAACACACCAGTATTTCACACAAGAAATGGCATGCAGCATAGGATCATCCACTCCTATCCTCAGATCTGAATTCCAGCACTTGGAGAAGGCAAAAAGAATGCGACTGACTCCACCAACTCCACACAATGGAGTCGATAGGAATCAATCTAGCGGTGTAGGAGCTATCCCTTTGAATGGCTCAGCTGCCAGTTGAAACATTCCATGTTATCACCATTCATTACCCCGTTACGCTCCTATATTCAGGGTTTGTACACCTTTCAGTATTTGAAATTCCATGACCTTTCCATGACTAAAATTAAGAAATTCCATGACCTCCAAGAATCAATAGCTAGGTCAAAGACAGTTAAATTAGTTTCAAAATGTTCAACAGCATATAGTGAATCATATGGAATTCACTTTATCTAGGGCAAAGGGTGAACATGTGAGAATATCTGGTACATGTTTAATAAAATCTGAGGTTTTCACATAAAAAATTGACGAATAAAAATTCTGAATGGAAGTTCTAGAGCCTATGATCATACATGTAGTAAGTATCCTTTCAGCCTAACTTGGTTGAAATCGGTCAAAATGGTAAGAAGCAATATGGGCATTTATAGTAAAGATTTTGACCCCAAAAATTGTCTATTAACCCTTTAACACTCATATCAGCCAAAGCCGGCTTCTGTCACGCGTGGTCTTGAGAGATGTCCATTTGCAGACCAAGAGAAGACTACTGTTGAACATTTTTTATAAAATAGTCTTCACTTGGTCTGCAAATTGACATTTTCTTTGAAATTTAAAAAAAATTTGAACAAATTTAAGGCTTAGAGCCGAGGCTTCTATTTGGACAAGGTGTTCAAGAAAAAATTGAAATCCAATCCCTAAAATTGTTACTTTCGCAAATATGTTGCGCACTAATAGATAACACGCATGGGAAAATTTGACAAAATATGAGCCAAAAAAGCCGTATACATGTATATAACACGCAATCAGAGTTTAGAAATATTGCAAAACATATATTTTTCAGACGAACGAAAATTGGTAACTTTACCGCTAGATACAAAATAATAATAATCCTTTATCGGCTAAATATCTTGTTATTCTTTTAATATTACCAAGTTTATTTCATACTTTAACCGTAATAGAACGCATAAAACCATCTTTGAGCAAGAAATACGTTCAATATATAGGGGAATCTCCATACGCTAGCGAGACCGAGATATCATCGCCATCTAATTATCATAATGTAACCAATTCGGCCGGGACGAAATCGTCCAAATGAACAAAAATCTACTGCCGAATGCATACGCTGAGTAGGAAATAGTGAATTTATTGCTCAAATTGTTTTAAAAACATTCTCTTCTGTACATATTTATTATTAATTTGGGATATTCGCATTCGCGGCGTTACAAAACCCGTTTTTATTTGGGAGGCCTCCTTCCAGTCCAGATATAGTTCAGTGGAATGTCTCCAATCACAAGAGTTTAATATGGCCTACCAACATAAGAAGGGATTTAACCTCATTTTATTTCTTACGTTGTTTTGGGTCATTTTATTTTGGTTGGACATATGACTTTGATAATGAATGAAATCATGTGATCGCCGAGATAAAGATATGGAAATACATTTCCGAGCTTTATTTCCCCATTTCACATTTGTATGCCATCAGATTTTATTTTTATTTAGGGAGATTATCATTTTCCATGACTTTTATCAAATTGACAAATTTCCATGACTTTTCCAGGCCTGGAATTTAGATTTTCAAATTCCATGACTTTCCAGGATTTCCATGACCCGTGCGAACCATGTTTGGAACTTGAAAGATACGAAAACTGGTAACCTTCGTGATGAAATAAGATTCGCAATTACATAAGAAATTGTAAACTAGAACAAAACGTGTATTGTAGAGAAGAAAACATAGGTGAATTAGATAAAACACTAATTCTAATAGATACATGGCTAGAAACGTAAAATGATTTTGTTTTACTTTTTTTATTTTCTGTTCTTGCTCCGTAAATTCCTCCTCTCGTATAAGACCCGTGGTTAGCAACCATAGAGGGAGTTATATTGACTAGTAATGGTGTTAATAATATTTTTGTTGTTATTGTTGTTAAAAATAATCATAATTTCACTGAATAGTAATAATACTCCGCAAGAAGGTCACTCCACCGCCCCTCTCTCCCCCCACCCCTTTATGTAAAATGTTATGTCATAAGTCATGTCTCCACACATAATTTGTTTAAATGTATTGTATCTTACACGAACTTACACGAATCCTCTACTGACAGCAGGCGTCAACAAGCCTCTAACGTCAGGAATGGGCTGCAAATATTTATGGTTCATTTTAATGTTATTAAGTTGTTATTAACAATTATACATTGGCTATGTTATAATGATTCTGGAGTATAAATATTACAGATGGGTTCACAGTCGTAGTTATAGCGCAATGGATGACTTTCCCATAGCTTGTCTAGTCTAGCTTTGAAAGAATTCACTGAGGGGGCGCTGATAACGGATTCGGGTAGTTTATTCCATTGATCAGTACAGCGCAACGGGAAAGAAAACTTTCGTATATTGAGTCTTGGTCTTATTTTCTTAATTTTTAGGTTGTGGCCTCGAGTTATGCTATTTGTGTCTTGTCGCTCAATAAGGTCTGCAGTAACTTGGTCATATTTATTGCTGAGAATTTTATATAACTTGATCATGTCGCCACGCAATCTTCTAAATACTAATGTTGGTAACCTTAACTTTTGGAGGCGTACGTGATATGGTAGATTACGCATACCAGGAACAAGTTTGGTCGCCCGTCTTTGGACATTTTCGATTGCATTTATGTGCGTTTTCAGATATGGAGCCCAAACCACATTAGTGTATAGAGTATCGTACTCTATGTCATTTGTAATATAAAATATCCATCTACATGTATATAAATGTTATATGTATAAACATAATATTAAAAATTTATGTTAAATGTCAAGTGTCCACCGCATCATAGGCCTTGCCTTTGGTGGATGACTGTATTGAATTGTTGAATTATTTACCTATATGGAAATAAAGAATCTTAAATCTTGACTAGAGACAGCGCAGCGGATACTCCACTATGTCTAGAGCTCAGCCCGGCTGGCGCGGCCACTAAGATGGCAAAAGAGCGACAGCGCTATTACGTGTAAACACGGGCTGGCAGTCCATGTATACAAACAAAACCCTGTTACATAAAAACTACTTGAGATTTTAAAATAAATTTTGGAACATATAGAAGGGGGCATGTTTTAAATAATCCCCGATTTTCAGCCATATCTGTCGAGTAGATGTATACATTTCAACAGAATTCCTTTCAAAATAGTCATTAATATTCATTACTGTTGTTGCTATATGCCAGGTCTAAAACCACTGGAGATTTTAAAATAAAATTTGGAACATATATAGAAGGGTCTATGTTTTAAATAATTCCCCGATTTTCAGGTATCTTAAAAATAAATTTTATCAAGTAGATTCCCCCATTTCAACAAAATTCCTTTCAAAATAGTCAGCAATATTCATTACTGTTATTGCTCTATACCATGTCTACGTATACACCAAACAAACCACTGTTGAGTAAAACTAATTACGATTAAAAAAAATTAAATTTGGAACACATATAGCTGGACAATTGTTTTAAATGATCCCAGATTTTAAGGGATATTTGTACCCGAATCAGCGAAATCATTTTCAAAATGGTTAGCAACCTTCGTATTTACCATACCTCCCATTATATAGGCCTAACATTATCAACATAGGTAGCCATGTGTTAAAGTGTAGAGAGAACTCTGCTTACTTTAAAAACTTTAGCTGCCTGAGTCAAAATGCTTACCAAATATTTTGATATAACTGTTGTTAAAAAGTAACTTTTAGTCATATTGTTTTCAAAATGGATTCTGATATATTTAAATATAATCAGCGGAACAGGGGACAAGTTACCACCCACCCCGCCCTCCACCCACCCCGCCCTACTGTGGCCATGCCCCTTACCTTGTCCATTCCATCCACCGCCACCAAACCCCTAAAAGAGCATCAATCATAGGAAAACGTGAGAAATGGCTGCGTCTTCTGCGTCTCCAAGCTAATCTGTAAAATTTTCAAGCTTTCAGGGGGAGTCTTGTGCCGTACCCCACCCCGAAGAAAAAATTAGCTACATCCACCAAACCAAATTTAAAAACCTTCCATGTAGACAATATGACTGTTAGTTGACATCTTCCAGCTCCCTGTCATGTGCCATTTTTACACTGTGATACAGAAACGACATGAGAGGTACACTGATGCAATATTAATATTGGCATTTTGTTCTTGCGTATGTGTATGCACATACAAGGAAATAAAGAGTATTCATGAATAAAGCTAGGATTAAAGACAGTATGATTGAGGACCGGATACATCATTATACTTGCCAGACCAAGATATTATCCGTTTTCTTGATATAGGTATTAACATGTGTCCATATTTGGTTGCAATAGGGTAAAGAAATCCAGAGGTATAAGACAACACGTAGAGTTAATTTACAGAAAACTTAACAAAAAACCTAACTAGAAAAAATTGAATATTGCTCAAGGTCACATTGACATTGTGACGTCACTGTCATTGCACTACCTCAGGGTAACATGGTGTCAAAATTTAGTTACAATAAGGTAACCATGTATCCCAATTTAGTTTCAATATGATTAGCGATTCCTGATATAAGACAATATATGCAGAGCTTAAACCTTTACCAAGAACTTAACCAAGGCTGGAAGCCGACAGACAAACATATTTGCAGATTAGCCAAGGCAAGCACAGTATTGGTGAAAATTCAAATTTTCCCCAATAACTATTGCACATTTTATTTTCAATCAGTTTAGTCTCAAAATATTTAACATAATAAATTGGTAAAAATGGTACTTAATCTTGGTATGCATGGCTGAAATTGGTAAATATCTTAGGAACAGACAAATGGATCAGAAAAATTTATAGATTTATTAAAAATAATAATCTGATAAACAAGAGAAATCAGAGTTGTTATTACACCACAAAAACATCCATTATCGTTCAATCACTACTTGCTAAATCAACTACTCTGCATTTAGCCACCAGAATAAGATTTGTATGCTTACTTACATTCCTCCATATGCCTATTCCATATCAATATATACCCTCAACCAGGCTACTGGTAGGGTACACCCCAGCATATGGCCTGATAAAGATTGGCACCAGTCTGTACTCACTCCTTGGTGACGCCTGTCACTAAGCATGCCCGCGCATGCACAATGGAGCCCAAATAGGAAACAGATTCCCTTTTCAGATATTCTGCAACAAAGTGACAGAACATGTGTCTAAAATAGCTTGTGCAGTAAAAGACAATATGTCAAAAAATGATGATGTTTATCTTTCACCTGGTTTGTTGAAGAACAAAACAATAATGTGTTCACTCGGTAGATACGCCTGGTGGAAAAAACTCTTTCCATGGAACAGCAACGGCTATTTATCAAGCGAAATCAATGTCAGAGACAGATGAGACACTTACAGTCATTAAATCTGGATGCAGTTGATGTCAAGAAGCTGGCAAACGTTCCGAAATCTTTGATAAATATACCACAATCACGTATCGTCGGTAATCCTAAACCGCATTATCCTAATTTTGAACTGGGAACATATGAAGAGGAATGCCAGAATGCAGAGAAAACTGATGTGACATGGCTTCTGGCCCGATACTTCAACAGACCAAAATTAGCTACAGATGACCTTGATTGTGAACCTCCAGATGACACTGCATATGCTGAAGTACTAGAGGATCCAGTGACTCTAGATACAAGCATCGAAGTTTATCCCGATGTAGACACACCGCAGGACAAATCTCAACACATTCCAGTATGGGGCGCATACAATTCAAGTCTCGTTGATGAAGAACAGACAACGGATAGTGTACATCCACTCCCTATTATTAATGCAGTGGCACATGAGTGGTCAACTCTAATAACTGGTCTGGAAAATTTCTACAAAATAAACCAATTGGTCCAAGGAGAAAATGCAGACATGGATCTCTACAAAAGAGCCTTAAAATTACCATATCTAGATGATGTGTATAAAAATAAATGGATTATACACCCTGGCCAGTTCCATATTGTATTGTGTGCTTTGCGTTGCCTAGGTCAGACTGTTGAGGGAAGTGGACTTGATCAAGTATGAGTGGAGGCTGACATGTATTCAAATGTCACTGTGAATCAAATAATCAATGGAAAGCATCACAATCGTGCAGTTGAATGTCATTTGGTAACACTACAAGCACTCGCCGATATGTGGCTTGATGCTTTCTTTGAGAGGAATCCAGATCTTTATCAAGAACTGCAGTTTCATCATTGAGCTATTTGCTAATAAGGATCAAATAACGACAGATCATAGCAAACTTCAGGAAAAGATTGAGACATTTGACCAGCTTAATGCAGATTGTCCTTTATTCAGATGGGCCAGGAGTTACATGAAACAAGTGATGGTTTTGCTCCAGTTTATCCGCGCGACTCGCCAATGTTCATGGTGTTTGCACTTGGGTTCTCTCTCGAGAAGTTGTGTGTTTACTTTATGGCATATGATCGACTGGACTACGCTCAAAACATTCCCGATTATTTGGCTCGCATGCACAATTTGAAAGATGCTCATCCAGAGATATGGAAGACATTCGAAAATGGATCATTCACAGTGCAAAAGAATAAGATCCCATTTACCGCAATCGGAGTTGACCATGCACAAGAACATATGAACAAAATCCACAAAGGAGAAGGAGGACTTTCAGGTATAACAACAAATTCAGAAGCTCTTCTGAGGTATTGCTTAAGCGCACCAGTATTGACACGACTATCATCTGAGACAAAGGGCATGCTCGGCATGACAAGTGGATCACGACAAACGCATCATCAGCTATCTGAATCTATCGTTTCACGCCAGGAAAGTTACATACAGAGAATCAAGACAGTTTTATCATCTTCAAATTCAATCAAAACCGTTAAGTCACATGATGGAGAACCAGCTAAACTGTACAATTTGATGACAAAGTCAATCATGACAGATGAAATAGAGAAAAACATCGCAGAGACTGAAAGTCGTGGCCAATCTGCTTTGAAAGAGTTTGTAGATGAGCGCATTATTGGACAACGGAACCTGTGGGATAAAATGACCAAGATTAAATTGCCAGGATGGAATGCAGACAGCAGAGTTCAAAGTGAAAGCCGGTACAGAAAAGACAACATTAAAAGCCACAAACTCATTGTTTGCACGTCTTCTGGTCACCGCTCGTTCTGCTCGTGAGGATATTGATCTCAAAGATGCGATTGGCAACTATGAATTCTCAACGATCAATCACGTACTTATGGAACACAATGGAAAACTTCACCCTCAAACCTCATTCATGCGCTTGAAAACTTAATTAAACCACAGCAGGTACCAAAAGATGAACCACCAAATGACTTATCGGATGTCGTTACCCGGGCAATTGCTTACAAAGCTAAAGGATACACCACTGCCTACATCATATTTGATGATTACAGTGTTCCAAACTCTCTAAAAGATGTTACACGAAAACGTCGAACCGGGGAGAAATCTCCAAGTGCAGGATTCAAAGTAGGCGAATTCACGCCTATTCGAGAATTTACTGTGTTTCTGGCAAGCACCGCAACCAAGGATAGTCTAACCGTATTTCTCGCTGACCAATTAATTCGCTATGCGAAATCAGCTATTGTTACAGTTACCAGACAGGGAGTTCTTGATAATGTATCAGCAACAGAAAATGTCGTTCGTATAAGCAGCACCCATGAAGAAGCAGACACGAAGATGATTTTGTATGCTGCCAGCAAGGATACAATGTTGACATTTACTCATCAGATACGGATGTGCTAGTCCTTGCCTTGTCAGTGTTACCTCAACCAGGGCCTGATGTAGCGCTGATTATGGGAACTGGTGAAAAGCGACGACGAGTTGAACTCCAACCCATCTTTGATAAAATAGGATCCGAAATGATACCTAGTCTATGTGGGATGCATGCACTCACCGGTTGTGATACGACTGGTCGTATTCACGAAAAAGGAAAACTGCCATGTTTCCATGTGTATACGAAGTCAAGTGAAGAGGTTAGTAAAGGATTGGCACTCTTAGGTGTTGGAGCTAAACCCACAGATGACGTTGTCCAGGCGTGTACAAAGTATGTCTGCAACCTGTTTGATTCAAGGCAGATGCAATTTGACAGTCCTGAAAATCTGAGATGGTACATGTTCCGTCAACTGAAATCTCATCAAGGAGTTGAACGCTTACCCCCTACACAAGGTGCCATCCTATAACCAGTGCTGCGAGCCCATCTGCAATGCAACATTTGGAGACAATCACTTGATGCATGCCCAGTTGTTCTCGATCCGCTCACACTTGGATGGAAGAAATGCGAGGATGGATTTGAACCAATTCTCTCTACAAATCCACCAGTCCCAGATGTCCTCATTCAGCTTACTAAGTGTGGATGCAAGTCCAGTAAGTGTGGAGGTCGCTGTAGCTGTAGGCAGAACAATCTTGTATGTACAGAGTTATGTAAATGTGAAGCAGACTCTGACAAATGTGAGAATGTTGAATATACGGTTATCAATCCAGATGACAAGGACAATGACTCTGTTGATGTTGCATATGCCGACATGTTCCATTACTAATGCAGTTGACTATACATCTATTATCATCATTAATGATCTACAACAACTGTGTGAAGTAATTCAATCATATAGTGCCTGACACTAATTATACTCGGACTGTGATAAATGTGAGAATGTTGAATATACAGTCATCGACACAGACGATAAGGATGATGACTCTGTCGATGTATGCTTACATGTTCCATTACTAATGTAGTTGACTATACATCTATTCTCATGATTAGCGATCTACAACAACTGTGTGAAGTAATTCAATTATATAGTACAAGACATTCAGTAATTATAATTATACAACTGTTGAACAATGTAGTGATGACCTGAATGTCGATAAAGGCGGTACAAGTTCCATGTAAGCTTAGTTAATGTGTGATGCGAGGGGACTATTGCTGCTGTCGTGCCGCCACCACAATCAGTACTACTACCATGGTGCCACCACCACAATCAGTACTACTACCATGGTTACTGCGGCAATGGCCGTTCATTATAATTTGACCATTCATTTTGAGAATCGCTATTTTGGTACTGTTTATATTATTTAAACAGAAAATGGCCTAAATTCAGCAAAAATTTGAAAAACTATATCAGTTTTGCAGTGGTATTTATGATATGCGTCTTCCTCATCTGAAAGGTCTGAAATACATGTATTTTACAGCACTCTGAAGTCGATTTTGACCAAAAATATAGCGCATTTCACTTTTGCGGCCGCCATTTTTTAATATGTCCGCCATACCATGAAGATGCCTGAAGAGAAAATGTAAACATCACTTTTTGTACTGTTTATTGTTCAAACTATCCAAAAAATTATGTTTGCAAAAATCTATATGAAAATTGCACGGGAGCATAATTTTTGACATAGCAGACTATACTAGAGATTTCAGCACGAGCAGCCAATTTAAACTAGACGAGGCTGGTTTTGAGACCGCAAGACCAGCTAAACTTGTGGATTTTCCAGATGGAATGGTCGAATCAATTAATGGATCTTGTTTATATGTTACTGCAAGTATATGTGGAAACCCAACAGAGTGGCTTGTCGATACAGGATCAACCTATACACTTGTCAATTGGGTTGTTTATCAACAGATTCCTGAAGAAAAGAGGCCTGCTCTTAGGCAGTCAGTTAATACTCAAAGCAGCGAGTGGTGAAGACGTGCAGGTGCACGGAGAAACTGCTTTAGAAATACAAATGGGAGGAAGAAACTTAATATGCCCATCAAAATAGTGTCCCTGTCTACCAGTGCCGCAATTTTGAGAATAGACTTTATGGAAAACCACAAATGCATAGTGGATGTGGCAGCAGAATGTTTGTATATGGATTCCGTACCCGTAAGCCTTCATCACAATCAGCTAGGGAAACAATGTATGGAAATTAGAGTGGAGACCCCCATTCTCATTCATCCCGGACAGGAGATGCTATTTATAGGAAGTATTAATGGGAACTGTGTGGGCAAAGATGATGATTTGATCGTAGTTAAGACTGGATTGTTATTGGCTAGAACTCTTGTTAGTAGGAAGCAGCTTCCACATATACCGTTGCGGGTCATTAATGTTGGCAGTAATACAGTGGAGATAACAGCGGGATCAATAGTGGCATCATTAGAATCCATAGAAGTACCCACAAGGAATGACAATGTACCAGGACAACATGATTTTATATCTTTACCTGAGCCATTAGAGAAACTGGTGACTTCAACAGTAGATTTAAGTACAGATCAGCAATTTCAGCCCCGCAAATTGCTATGTCAATACCAGAATTGTTTTCAGGCATCGAAAGGCGATCTTGGTAGAACTAATGTCACCAAACATGTTATCAACACGGGTGAAGCAAAGCCCATTAAATTACCACCTAGACGCTTACCTGTTCACCAGCGAGAAGATGCAGATGCTGAGGTTGATGAGATGTTGAATCAAGGAATCATCGAAACAAGCACCAGTCCTTGGGCATCACCTATTATTTTAGTCAAAAAGAAGGATGGAAGCACCCGTTTCTGCAAATTGAATGAAGTTTGTCGAAAGGATGCTTACCCCCTTCCACGTATCGATGACTGTGTTGAATCTCTGTCTGGAGCACAGTGGTTTTGTACTTTGGATTTGGCCTCAGGTTATCGGCAAGTTGAAATGGACGAAGACAGCAAAGCAGACAGCATTTGCGACAAGAAGAGGTCTGTTTCAATTTTGTGTTATGCCGTTTGGTTTGTCGAATGCGCCTGCCACTTTTGAACGTCTTATGGAAGTGGTATTACGGGGTTTACAATGGGAAAGCTGTTTGGTTTACAATGACGATATAATTGTGTATGGACGTAATTTCAGTGAGACACTGGAAAACCTGAAGTTAGTCTTGGGACGTTTTGCAGATGCTAATTTAAAATTGAAACCATCCAAATGCCAGCTATTTCAACAGTCTGTTACGTTCCTTGGCCATGTTGTCTCTAGAGATGGTGTACAGTGTGATCCAGAGAAAATAAAAGCTGTTCGTGATTGGCCCACACCTAGGTCAGTGAAAGAGGTTAGGCAGTTCCTGGGTTTGCCCATATAGCCTCACCTCTTCATGGTTTAACCAATAAAAATGTTAAATTTCTCTGGACAGATGAGTGTGAGTCTGCATTTATGAAGCTGAAGGAAAAACTGGTATCTTCTCCAGTGTTAGCATATCCCCGGAATGATGGCCATTTCATAGTGGATACTGATGCTAGTGCAACTGGAGTTGGAGCAGTTTTATCAGTAGTACAGGATGGACATGAAAAAGTGATAGCTTATGCGAGCAGAACATTGTCAAAAACTCAGCGCCAGTATTGCACTACGATGAGAGAACTTTTGGCAGTTGTTCTGTTTGTGAAACACTTCAGACATTATTTATATGGTAGACATTTTGTTGTGCATACTGATCATGCACCACTAGTATGGTTGACAAATTTCAAGGAGCCTGAAGGAATGTTGGCTAGGTGGTTGTCTGTGTTAGGCACCTATGACTTTGAAATTCAACATCGACGTGGAGTTCAACATGGAAATGCTGATAGCCTATCTCGATTGCCGAGACGCTGCAAGCATGCAGATTGTCAAGATTGCCTTGAAAAGGATCATGCCCAATTTGGATCCAGTAGATGTGGAATTTGGCTATGGCAGCATGAGACACAGTCGCGGAATTGTCCGAAGAAGACTGGAGCTGCTTCAAATCCGAGTGATGGTCAGTTATGTTCTACAGATGGTTACAATTGGTCCAGAGCAATTATTGCAATTGCAGAAGGAGGACTCTTCTATTCAAGTACTGGTAAATTGGAAAACTCACGGTAATTAGCGTCCATCCTGGAGTGTTGCAGCTTCAGAGAACAAAGAGGTCAATACACTCCTCAATGGAATTTGTTAGAGATGGTTGATGGGTTATTGTACCGCCATCATACCTGATGCAAAGGAGACGTCAGTAAAGCAGTTTGTCGTACCTGTGGGAATGAGAAAACAAATTTTACATCAACTTCATAATCAACAAACATCAGGGCATGTAGGGGTAAGAAATTATTGGCCAGGGTATAAGAAAGATGTGGTCCGATGGTGTTCAAGATGTCATGCCTGTGCTAGGCACAAACCACGTCTACGTCCCAGGAAAGCACCTCTTCAACAGGAACCAGTGGGTGCACCTAATGAGAGGATCGCATGTGACATCATGGGCCCTCTGCCTGAAACAAAAATGGGAAACAGGTACATATTGGTAGTTGCAGATTATTTCACTAAGTATGCAGAAGCCTATGCTTTGCCAGACCATACCGCTCAAACTGTGGCAGACAAGATCATGACTGAATGGATATGTAGGAGAGGTACACCTCTAAATCTGCATACTGATCAAGGGCGGGAATATGAGTCAAGTTTATTCAGTGAGCTATGTAAACTTCTACAAATAAATAAAACTAGGACAACACCATATCATCCACAATCTGATGGACTAGTAGAGAGATTGAACTGCACGCTGAAGCAAATGCTGAAGAATTTTGTTTCCGCATCTCAGGATGACTGGGATGATCATCTACCTTACCTCACTATGGCATATCGGTCGACCACGCAGGAAAGTACAGGATGTTCACTCGCTACCTTATGACATATGGAGCAGAGATGACACTTCCAATTGACCTTATGGTAGGACGGCCTTCAGGGAGCGCAGATTGCCAAAAAGTGTGCAGCTAGACAAAAACGAAACTATGACCGACTGACCGGGCTAATAGAATATTCTCGGGGAGATTGGGTATGGCGGTGGGATCCACGGAGAGACCGGGAGAAATTTGGATGTGGACGGAGGGGCCCATCTGTAATTCTGTCTAGAATCAGTAATGTACTTTATCGGATTCAGGAAGCTCCCACCTCCACTCCTCGTGTTGTACATGTTGATCACCTGAAGATATACAATTGTGACACTACTCCCGACAGTTGGCTCATTGATCGCTTGGACCGTAGTGAGAGGCATTGAGTGCATGTTCTTGAGATAGCATGTTCATAAATATTGTCACTGTATTTGTACTCTGATGATGTTTTCTTCATATATGTAAGACATCTTTCTCTGGTGTGTTGCAGGATGGATGATGGATTCGACGAATTATGGGAACAGGTCAAGCACGATATGATGGTCCCAGTACCAAGATTGATATCACCACTAGCAGATGATGTGGTGTCATTAGATCCTCCGGAGGAAATGAATTTGGAGCCAGGGCGGCCAGAGACACCAATGCGGAGTACTCAAATAGCAAAAGAAGACCGTGCATAGGAGGTACGAGGCAAAGAGACGCGATGCCTCGTACCTTCATGTAAATTAAAAACATTCTATCATCTTAACTCGTTAGTGTGCCACTTCAACGAAGTACACCAATCAACCTGCCTGCAGTATTCCTGCCCAGTGGGTGGCCACTAATGTACCACCTGGAAACGTCCATATGATGTCGAGCGCCACCTGCTGGGAAAGCACTTACAGATATTCACTTGTAGGGAAGAGGCAAGACGGGCTTCCGCGATGGCGACTCTTCCACAGAGGATCCGGAGACGTGCCAGTGGTTTCGGGGATCTCCAGAACTGTTCACTGTGGTTATTACACCAGCGTCATCGATTCCTCCTGTGGTAGTCGCTGAAAAGGCGGGCACCTTCACCTCCAGTCCTGCTGTGCCCGTTTCCAAGAAGAGCAGGACCGTTGGTCCTGTTGTTCGGGAAGCGGCGCTGGTAGGAAAACCTCTTCCTGTGGATCGGTCGGGATTGGTGGCCATTATAACCTATGCTCGGGCACAGAAGTAGTTGTGGGCTGATTGAGCGGAGTCAGCCAAGGATGCCCTAAAGAAATCAGGCAGAGAGAAAGGAGATCCAGCTGAAGGAAGCCTTGAAGCGGGTGCAGGAGCTTGAGACCCAGTTGGTAGAGGAGAAGTCTCAGAAGTCTGAGCCTTCTTCTAGTCCAATTGTGCCTGCGGTTCCATAACCTTCCTTAATGCCCTTCACTGAGCCGGATACCCCTCCGGTTGGGTCTTCAGACCCGCGCTGGTATAATTTCTCTCTCTATCTGATGCGCTCTCTGCAGCGAGAGGGCAAGGTCCAAATGCCTTCGCCTACCCAGCCCACATACCTGCCTGCGGAGGAGTAATCTGATATTTTATCTTTAGATTATTGTTGTTAGTTGGGATTTAAAAATTTATTTTTGGGGAAGTTTCATCTCTCTTAGCATCAATGTTATGTTATCAGAATGGTCAGCTGATGGGAATGAGCCCATTTCTGTCAACATGACATCGGTGGCGGAGACCCGAGAACAGGGAGCAGCAGATGGGAATGGGCCATCTCCCACTCGCTCCATGTTCTGGGTCTTCCGTGTGAGGGATGAAATGGTCAGTCAAGAGGAAAAGTGGGGGGAATTAAAGAATAATGTGGATGTAATATTTTTCATCACTGGTTGAATTTTTCATTACCGTTTACTGTACATTGTATATGTCTGGCAAAAATATTTTTGCTAGTTCTGTTAACTTGAATGTTTTTGAACAAATCTGTTCATTTGTACAGAATCAATCATCGATGGAAGTTTCAATCTTCTATAGTCTGCCTACCTCCTTGCACGAGGACGTGCAATATTGTAAGGTGGGGGGAATGTAGCAGATTTGCAACTTCCATGATCTCTATTCTGTATTCAAATAGTTCGTCATGCTCCAGTTTTATCAAAATTTTATCAGAGGTTTCAAGTTTTATAGTTCGACAGTCAGGTTATATTCAACATTAAGAGTTTGCTATCGTGATGTTACAACCTTACCTCTCTCATTAGCATAGCGTTGGCGATTTATTTAACACGTTTTGTTAATATCGCACAGATATTCTCTGTGTTTTGTTCACAAAACATGTTATTTACATCGTAACTTACAAATTCCAATTGTTATTTTCGATCATAACTAAACCGGATGTGACCCAGTTGTCTGGCGTTCTGATGTTTGCCGACTTATTCAAATGTTGTAATATAGTATATTTTTTAGGTAATATAGTTTATTTTTAATATATAATTCTATCATATTCTAGCCGTATTTAATAATTTTCATCTATCAAACTGATGTATTCATCTCGTATAAGTTGTATAAGTTTGTCTAATTTATCTCCGTGATTTATTCATGATGTCACTCTCCAAAATCTTATAAATAGCACCGCTCAGCCAATAGTCGTGGAGTTGGCTTGTTTTCAGCAACTCACCGATCTTTGATCTCACGCTTCGCCACATTTTGAAGTTTGTTACCGCTTACGTACCGAAGTATAATTACCGCACTTTAGGTACGGTAATGTATTGAGGGTTTATTCACCGCATTATACGCAGTAATAATAGGCATATTGCAGGCGTTACCGCTGCGGTACGCATATTATTATTGCGGTACAATGTATATTATGTGGTAGGTTATCGTCTGCCGTCACCGCATCTTACCGAACCGGTCTGCGGTGACAGGGGGCGTAGCCTAACCGCAAATATTGTGATAAACTAATTTCTAGTATTGGATTCTTCTGATTATTAATTAATCAGAACGGTAGATATATATTCACATTCTTGAATGTGTGGAGTATGAATTTCCATTTCTCATGAACCAGATTAATATAATTTAGACGTCCCCGGGCTGTGGGAGATTTCCCCTGTCAAATGACGTCATATGTAAACAAACCGTAGTATTTTTACTACACACTCCAGTCATGTTTCCGGTCGCTGTTTAGCGAGGGTTATTGTAAATAAACAACAGTCTTTTTAATTCCATCTTGTCAATTTCTTGCTCAGTAGCACCAAGAGCTGCTGGCAATTATCCCTTTACCCTCAATCCTAGAATATTAGTGTCTGTACCTGGTATTGGAGGACAGTCAGAGGCTATCGTATGGAACACAATGAGGCGATGGTCAACTGTGACACGCATGTACTTTACACTACACGCACGCATATTCACGTCATAATCAAGGCAGTTGTGTGGTTTAATTGCCGTTTCGGCTTAAAATTAACCACACTATTTCAATCATTTCAGTGGATTCGGCTCAAAGTGAATGTATTACCGACCTTTATGGAGTTAATTGCCATCTCGGCTTAAGATTAACTTGAAGGCCCGGCTAATTACTAATCATTGCCGTTTCTCTGCACAAACCATACACCGACGTGTACACACCAGAGCGTTAATACCTGTGTGATTAATCGCCGTTTCGGTGTAATATTAATCATCACGTGCAGTGCCGCATCGGCTTGAAGGGACTGTATTTCTGACCTCGTTGCAATTAATTTAATTTAATTAATTGCTAATTAAGTCGGAAAGTAGAGATTATTGCCGTTTCGGCTTTTCACTCTAAATAATCCCTCTCACACTATCTCACACATACGTCACAGTTCAAATCTGATGTTTTCCATCTGAAGCATCTCTTGGCCAGGTTAGGAAGGTCAGGGTCGCTACAGGCTAAGACCACGTGATGTGGGTGAGGTGAGAGGTTTTCTCGGAGCTACCGGCTATTATAGATCTTGTGTAAAGGGATATGCTGAAATAGCTAAACCATTAATAGAATTGACAAAGAAATATAAAAGATTTGAATGGGGGAAACATGAACAGCAAGCGTTTGAGAAATTAAAGAACTTGCTGTGTAGTGAGACCGTACTCACTTATCCGGATCTGAATAAACCGTATAAACTGTACACCGACGCATCGAACTATGCGATAGGAGCAATTCTAGTACAGGTTGATAGTAACGGTATCGAACGTGTTATTCAATATGTCAGCTCGACCCTGAAAGATAGTCAGCTAAATTGGCCTGTAATAGAGAAGGAAGCTTACGCTGTGATTTATGCGTTGAAGAAACTTCGACCGTATCTATTTGGCGCGCAGTTCACTGTGTATACCGACCACAAACCTCTGAAGTTTGTTTGTGGGCGAGGTCAAGAATACTAAGGTGCAGCGCTGGGCGGTATTGATTGCTGAATATGGATGTAAGATAGAATACATCCAGGGTCAGATAAAAGGTAATATTTATATCATGACAATCATTGATCATTGTTCTGCATGGGCGGAGGCATGGGCGGAGGCATACCCGATTGCAGCAAAGACAAGTTTTTCAATGAATATGTAGCTCGTCATGGTGTTGCAGAAATTCTTATTACCGATCAGGGAAAGGAGTTTTGTTCAAATTCACTGGAGCAGCGATTTCACGAACATGGTATTGACCATCGAAGATCGAGTCCATATCATCCACAGACGAACGGACGTACTGAAAGATTTAATCGAACTCTAAAGTTGATTAAAAAAGGTGTAAATAATGAGTCTCGAGCATGGGAAGATGAGTTAGGTGCAGCTTTAACTGTGTATCGCAACACTCGTCATTCTACGACCAGATATACGCCATTCTATTTGACGTATGGTCGACGTGCTAGACTCCCGTTTGCGATTCCACTCGATGCAGCGCATGATTTAGGTGAAAGACTGACATGTCTTAACAACGCCTTACTGCGTGCTCGAGGAGAAACAGTTAAGTCTCGAGAAATGCACCGGGAACAGATTGATAAGCGGTGAATATAAAGTTGGTGATTCAGTGGTTGTAAAAGCTAGAGAGGATGAAATTGACCTCTCGCAGTGACCCTGAATACAAAATCTTTAAGATTAATGGACCCAGTGGCTCATGTCCGCCATCAAAGGTCTGGAAAGGTGCGCGTTCTTAACATCTCGAAAGATGTGCTGGGACAAAATAAGACCACACGCTATTCGTAACCCTGTAAGAGGTACGAAGGCAAGCCATCATCCACAAGTATTACCATTACCCAAGTCTATACCTTTTCCTGTACCCGAATCTAATCCGATGCCCTGCAAGGTAGCTCGTAGGAAGCGACCAGCACCTACAGGAGCACCAGAAGTGCGTAAAATGGGTAGGGGAATCGACATGGATATCAACCAACCATGTACGAGCAATGATCCTAAGTATGAGTCACCGATGGATACGTCAGAAACTCCTGGTGAAGGTGTACTGATGGACACCTCGGAGGATGTACCCGAGCCTGCTAACGAACCAATGGAAGTGCTTCCATCGCACTCCTATAATCTGCGCAAGCGCAGTCATGGTCCTGATTTTGAATCGGCTAGTAAACACGCTAGGATTGGTGCGTTTGGCTGGTCTAGACATGCTGACTTTGTTAAACGTATTGAAGCCGTTATAATTCGAATCACTGTTCGAAACTCTTAGCAGTAACATCGTACTTATTACTATCAGTCATGCATGCTTTACGTTTCTGTGTAGCGCTAGTATTCGTTAATGTAACTTTTGGACTTTGTAAAAATTCAAGTATTCATAGATTACAAAATGGTGTGATGATTACTAATCATCAACAAATTTCAGTAATACGCGCTGAATGGACTGTAGTAGTATCAATTGACCATCCGTATCTACTGCTTAAGTTTATTGACCGACTGGATAAATTTTGTGTACTTGTCGCTGATATCGGTACTAGGACCTCACTCAGTGGCAAGGACATTTTCGGGCTCCAACATCGGATCAGCATTATTAGGAGGATTGCTGTAAGAACACAACGGATGATGTCACATCACGTGAATAGTCGACAAAATCGAGGACTATTTAATTTTATTAGAGATGTCACAGTCATCTTTATTTGGAGTGGCGACATCGGGCGATATTGAGACGATCAAAAATGTTGTTAAAACAGCTATGAAAAGCATGAATAGACTGGTTCATTTTTCTAACAATTTGGCATCACATGTGAAACATGCTTTTGAGGGGATTAACACCAACGTTGACAGGATTAGTGAGGTCACAGAAACGTGAGTAAGTTGATCAAGCTACAAGCTTCGCGTCAAGCCGATCTATACGAGCTGGTACGACTAGGACACATTGTCAATTCCGCCGAAAACGTGGTGTAGTTACCAGAAGCTAGCTGCACAATTCCACAGGCAGACTGCTTCTCTTGAGTTAGGGAGATTGACTGAGGAACTTTTCAGTCCATCCGATTTGGTGGAGGTCGCAAAACAGGTTAGCATTGGGAACAGGTTAATTCGACCGTATCAATGGTACTATCGAAATGTCGTCGTGTCTTCGTTGTGGAAAGACGAATCTCGGCTACACTATATTGTGACTTTACCCCTGATTGATGGCGGGAACTATATTGAATATGGTTTACATTCGTGGCCTGAACCTTTAGCTACGTTAGGATATTATATGCACGTGATTATTGCCCGAACCAGTATCGGACTGGATACCAAGACTGGTTGGGTGAAGTTGGACCTCGAGTGTGACACGGACAATTGAGGGTCGATAAGACTCATGTGCCGTGTATCCTACGTTTGTTAACTAATGCGACTGACAGTACATGTACAGTTGGGTTGTCAGAATCAAACGTGACTTCTAGCAAATTGTTCGCCCACAAAGAGATCGGAGTTGTGTCGCAAACGTTCGGTGAACGGATAGAGGTACACCGTGGAGGACAGTTAACTGACCGTTGTGATGTATCGAATGGGTTGTATGCGTTAATGTTGAGTGAGTGCGACTATAGTGGTAAGGGTTGGCGATTTGAACCTATAGACTTACAGACGGTCTAGCTGTGGATGTCCCAAGATTGGATGTGGCCGGTGTGCTAAATCAGTCTTTAATTGTGAACCATTTGAAGGTCGAAAAATGGGACCATTTATGAAAAACAAAGTATGTGCCCTTAGCACCACTATCGGACATCAACCCAGCGATGGTTGAGAGCATCAGTGTTCACTCATTGTTCTCGTATTCTGTGGCTTCTGTGGTCACTATTATCGTGATTGTGTTTATATTATATAAATGTGGAATCCTGAACCGTATGTGGATGTGTTTGTCACGAAAGCCACATGCGGCCCGGTTTCCGAGGTCTGGATCTTCCTGGTTTCGTCGCTCACAACGACCTGCAGCGTTGCAACGTCCGACGACTGTGCCTAACATGGGGGGACCGCCTAACATGAACCATGGAACTATCAACCCCATGGCAGATGGCTGGGAAGATGTAGGCATACACGCGGATACCACTTCCAGTATCCATGCAGATATACCTTCAATGACATATGAGATTAATAGACTCTATCTGATTTATTGATCGTCCTGTATTATTTAACTGTTTCTTTTTCTTTATTCTAGTTCAATGATTGATTATTGTA
The DNA here is from genome assembly GCA_034401795.1 of Chaetoderma sp. LZ-2023a. NCBI lineage: Eukaryota > Metazoa > Mollusca > Caudofoveata > Chaetodermatida > Chaetodermatidae > Chaetoderma > Chaetoderma sp. LZ-2023a. Next base: position 63,131,591 of record CM067362.1, on the reverse strand, counting down.
TTGTTGATATTGCACTGTTAATGATTGTATTGCTGTTTTCTTCGGATTCGTCGTATTGGCTGTTTTTGATTGTTTAATTGTAATATTACTGATCGTTTTATTTTAGTATTCGTTTTATCTGGATAGCCCTGGTATAGAGATGGTTTTGTTGTTGATAGTACACAACGAGTTAATTGACGCTCTCTTAAGGCCAGATGTCTTATATTTCAAGTAAGTTCCCAAAAGAAATTATGCTTTGTAAATACCAGGTGAGCTAAAGGTCCAGATGACATCGTTATTTTAATGATATATATTTATGGTTCCGATAAATTGGAATCAGCATAGTTGCTGATAATATTGTTTATCAACATTGGCCAGGTACATTTCTGGTAAATGGCTAGAGTGCTGGATATAGCAGAAACTAATAGATGAAATTAATAATGTAATATTTGAAATAAGTGAATTGATTGGAAATGATTATATGGTTCTGAGTTGATGTGTATTTGAAAGTAATTTAGATAAAAGTTGTTGCTGTTCAATCGGCATTCAATTTTATAATATTCAGCAGTAGTTGGTAATGGTAGTTTAGAAAATAATCAATGTATAATAATCAGTGTTGGGAGATATGAAACTGAACGTGACAAAAGGACGTAGATGATCTAGTCTCCCACACTAGGTTGAAACAACACCACATGGCAATGAGATCTTACAGCTCATGTGCCTATACACCCTAGTATTCTCGAGACTTCTCCATTAATAGGCAATGGACAGGACATGGACATTGTAGCGTCCTTTAGGAATTAATAACATAATCGAAATTTGTCTATCAACTATATGTCACTCATTCAATGGCATGCAACAACAACACATTCCATAATGTTGTTAGTTAGCTGACAGATCGCATCAAACCAGAACCGGTCTCCACCGCTTTGTCTATGTGAGGCGCAATCTCCATGGAAGAGCTAGGCAGAGTATGATTGGTTAGAATGACGTAATAACCAATCGGACTCTGCAGTAAAGAATAATGAAGAATAGATTTGTGCGCCAGGCAAGGGATGGAGGAGTCACTGATTGGCTGAGAAGACCAATCAGTTATCAGGTCAGAACTTCTAGGAAGAAATAAGCAGAGGTTGATTGGTGGACTGATTGTTCAGCCAGTCAAAGTGTGCTTATGGAATACCTAGAAGAGTTGTAAAAATAGTTAGGAAGAGATTCATGAGAGATATAGTCATTATAATTATTATAGAACTTGGCAAGAGATCTGAATCTAAGAGTATATAAGCAGAGTTGCCCTTATGCGTCCTTTTGCGCGTATATACACATAAAAATGGGAGAGGGACGCATAAAAATTAACCCTATGCATCCGCGAGGACGCTCGAGGGACGCAGTGAAAAGGTGTAACAGAAACTGGTAACTTTGCGTGTGCTTAATTATCAATTATATTATCGTGTGTGTATATTTATTTGTGCATGTTTTTACTTTAAGAAATGTACCTAATGCATTGTGTGTTCGATAAAAACGAACTTACTGTGTTGTTTAAGACTATGATTTGTTGTATGTTTTCTTGCACAACTCAAAGTTGTTAATGCCCATAAATCAGATTCAACCACCACATTTAATTGTAAACACAATCCCCAAATCATCCTTAGTATTCTATTTGATCTAATTTTGATAAATAATGAGTTTACAAGCCCGATGTTAGTCGCCTTGTTTGGCCTACAAATTGCAAAAAATACCCGCCATGTTTCTGTCTGTTGTGCTAAACGTCAGTGTGACGCGTCAGTATTTGATTGGATAACAGCGGAATCTCTCTCTAGAGGAACTCATGCTTGAGAAATCCAATACAACTGATCAAGCATATACAAATGTGTCTGGGCGTCTTAATCATTTCACATCTCAGAACATTGGACAGATCACAAAGTTGTTATAACTAATATGCTAAATATTTTGAAATTAATTTGCGCATGCCTACTTGCCCAAAGCAGCAACGACTACAGCCAAAATATGTTTTTCCATTTACTTATCAAAGTATCTAAATGGATGAAGGAATATATGGAAGATATTGTGATATCTTTTACATTTGAATGGTCATTTGACGGATTAGCGGCGGTGTCTTTGTATTGCTGTTTGAATAACCGTATCAATAAGCGCTATAAGCCGTCTTTTATTTAGCAATAGCGGCTGATTGATTGACTGATGGATTAGTGTTTATAATGTTTAGCAATACTCGATCGTTAGGTGTTCCCAATTTCTCAACTCAAAAGCTCATCCCAGCAACGATGTTCAACGATATCGTAATTTTTCCAAACAGCGTATAGCTCAAAGCTCCCTGATACAAGCGTCCTTATTGGACACACGCTAATGCGTTATCTATGCTTCAACCATTCAGCAATCGCGTTACATAGTTACTCCCTATGAATTAGACATATCAGGTTGTTGGCTGATATATTTTCACTAATTACACATTTTAATCTGATTTATACAGATTATCTTTGATAAATTATTATTTTGTCTGCTCTTAGCCTATGTATTCCACTCTATTTAGTCATTCCAGTTACATTATAAAAAAATACGCGCGCATTACATCGAGGTAGGTTAAGTCGTCCTTGAGCAAACTCGCCACAGGTACTCGTAATTTTTCAATTCGTCCAAAGTCAAGTTAGGGTTTTATAGAAAAACTAATGCAGTGGTCTTAGCTAATTACTAATATAGTGGTCTTTAGAAATGTTAATCATACAAGGTTGTCAATGTAGGTTGGTTTATCAGACAACAAACAAGTTCAAATGTCATTAGTTAAATATACAATGGCCATTTCAATATATCAATTTTAGCCACGATTGTAGATCACAGAATACATATTTTTGAAAATTTACCACTGGAATGACTGGCACTGTTTAGAGCCAGTCATTCCAGTGTTAAACTCTCAAAAATAGGTATTTTAGTGATCTACAATAGTGGCCAAAAGTGTTAAGTGCTAAAGGTTAATAAACTATGCATAGTTAATATTCTCTATATACACATTAACATTATTTACACAATATCATACCTAGTGCTTTCAACATGTTTAATAAAGTGCTTTATAATTAGATCAATATTTCAGATGAGGACCCCATGGGACCCCCAGATTTTACAGTGGGACCCACAAATCTGATAGTGTGGGGTCCTTGGGACGCCCAAAAATCAGATGTTGTGGGCAACACTGTATATAAGACAAGATTTCGGTCTTATAATTTAATCCATCACCATCTGTGATTCACTGAACACATCGTGAGCATTCAGTTTTGCGTAACGAAGCTTTGTTAGACAGTAGCCGTAGGAAGTAGATAGCCTTCGATAGTTTGTACATTATTTTGTACCAGTTTGTATTGTGAGCAATCTTGCTCTTGTTTCAAAACTTATATTTAATAAAAGTATAATCTTACGTTTATGTAAGACTCGAGTTTGTCAAATCATTTAGTAGCTTAGGAATCTAGTAGTGAGCTGGAAGCAATATCCAGTCCTTACCTGGAATAGAGTTAGTCAGATAGGCCCAGCAGTCATCAAGTAAATATCGTCACTTAACCATCTGTCGACGAGGCGAGCCCGACTGCAGTCATCCTCCATCATTACCAGAAGTCGTTGTCGCAGCAACGCTAGTCAGCTACCGGTAGCGGAGAAGAATCATCATCAATTAAGTAAAAAGTTCTTGAAGAGGAAACCTAAAATCTTCAACGTGTTGATTTGCGATGGCGACTGCACATTCTAGTTATCCCACGTTTTAAAAAACACAGGGATATTGTAATTGCGCCCCCCCCCCCCGTCTGTATGCCTATCTGTCCGTTCATCCATCCATCACGCTAACCAAATTTGATGTGTGTTAACCATATGATTGCGAGACAACATTTATATATACAAATTTATATTTATACCCCATGGGGGTGTAGGAGGCAGGTTCAAAAGGGCCATGAGGTGAAGACGTGTTAATTTGCGATGGTGCGCCAACGACTGCGCCATCGACTGTGGCAGGTTGAGACCATTGAGTTAACGTATAATAAAGGTAATTTTGTGCTGTTTTACACACACGCACGCGTGCGTGCACACAAAGTAGAAAATCAAAGGTTATATAGTTTATGTTGGCGGTTGATGCTTGGTTTATTTGTAAACAACTTTCTTTCGAACTGGGACTCATCAATAATAGACATACGCCTTACAAATATAGTGTAAATATGTTCATGTATTACGTCTATGAAAATTGAAAGTGAAAAAAAGTAAAAATAAATAAACCCTATTTATAAAACAGTACAGAGTTATTTATTACCCTTATCGTGTAAGGGCAAGAGGGTATCGATTGGGTATTGCAATCGACCTCGGGTCTGTCTGTGTTGACATTGTGTCAATGTGTGTGCATCCGCGCATCCATCCCGGGCTGTATTCAAAGACCAAAGAACTACTGATATGATTTGGATCATTTTCCTCACATTTTAACACGGCAAAGGCTGTTAGACGATTACCTTAAGAGACGATTTCCAGTGTTTAGACATGATCCGGATTAACAAATCCAGATCTGAATTGGATCCAATTTTCGAGACATGGAAAACTGGTGACAGTAAACTATGATAAACTATGATTCCCCCAATTTGGTCATGATCGGGAACATCCCCCCAAAAAATCTGTGAAATTCAAATTTTTCTTTTAAATATAAAGAAGGACGAGCGTTTGCAATCTATGATTGCCCTTGTTTTTTACATTTTAGTACTACTGTACTACTACTAAATTCACCCAAGCTATAATGTAGGTAAATGGTATCATGTTAAATTTCAGAGGTGATGATATGCCAAGGGAAATTGTTTCCTATAAAGAGAAAGATGGTGATTGGCAAGCTTATGGGCAGAAGCAACTGTCAATCCAACTTTCCACATCAGATACCAATCAACCGAGTTCAAGTACTGTATCAACTGATTCATCTATGTTGGCATCACAAACATAGCAGGTTGAACAGCCGCCACAATTGAACAGGGACATGTGCATTAATGCTTCCGACAGGATCTCTGACCAATGTCATTGTAGCCGCCGGGGCTCTGCCGTTTGCCGCTGCTGGTCAGCCAGCCTCTGGGTTGGGGAGTGGACGGCGTGCATCTCCAGTGTCCACAAAACTGACCTCCAAGGCCGGTGGAACGATCAGGAATAATCACGTTCCAGTGGGCTCGTGCAGCCAATGATGCGAAAATTAAACAGTACCGTATCGTCCCAGCTGTTCGTGTCTCTGGTCTGCCTAGCCGACATTTCCAAGGTGGAAAGAAGGGTGCTAGCACATTTTACTTACTTAATTACGGTGACAAACAATTTTTGTATGCCTGTCATTCATGAACGGTGTATGTAAAAAAACAGAAAAAGTAGTGTGTTAATTTTGTGTCTCGCCAGCGGTACCTAACCGATCTAGTCCCATGTAGACAGTATCGAGAAAGGTACCCCTGTGGGGGGGGGGGGGCGCACCGTCAGTTGGTATCTGCCTCAGGTCGGCCAAAAACTATTGGTCTGTGAAAGGACGGTGCCTCATGCGGGCCCCCGTCACATGAAATGCCCACAACATGTGGCGGAGGAAGAGAGATGATAGGAGAGAAAGATAGGTCCAACATGGATATGCAGAACACCGAGTAATGGTGCTCTCAACAGGAAAGAGAAACGACCGACAATAAACCTGCAGAGCAATAATGGAGAACCCATATCAAATGGTACCAATAATGATTGAATCTTTACTGTTTGCATGGTAGGAGGAACAGTCGAGAAATAAGAGCGACCGACTGTCACAATGAGGGGGAAAAGTGGGAAACCCATACTACTTTACTGCCAAAGATAACTACGTTCTTTCCATTTGATTGAAGAAATATATGACGGTACTACACGGTGGCACGGTGGCGCCTTGGGAGAAGGCCACCGGTGGGAAGCTGACTATAAAAATGAACAGGGGGTGGATGCAATCTCACAGTTTGTGTGCAAACGTCAGAGAAACATCCCACGGCAATGAAAGATGAGGAGGAAAATTATGTTGGTCTTGCCTGCAGAAAGCTAGGGAACATAAAATTTTGCGAGAAGAAAATGCTTCGCGCAGACATCCGTCAAAAGAAAAATGCCTTCAACGCCGAAGCGGAGGAGAGCGGTAAAAAGGCCCTTCTATCATCCTAATATAGTTATTTTACTGTTGTGTGTCTACGGTGGCTGATTCATTTCAGCACCATGGTCTTACGTTAAGGATACTGTTGTAGTTGGTACCGTCCATTTTTGTGCACCTAAAAAAAATGTCCTAGACTAACTTTTAGTCATAAGTTCAAAAACACATTTTTAAGCCACGAATGGCGTAACACCAACTGTCTTTAACGAATACGTCTTCCTGGTGAGGATGCCCGGTACCGTTGCTGATCCCCGACCGACAGCGTGCAACATGTTGTCTGGTGGTAGTTTCAGAATTGAACAGCAATCCCTCTACATACCGCATCACAACCACAAATAACAACACACGGACAAATCACATTGACAGAAGCATGTTTAGAAAGCGGTTTTAGCTTACTTACGGTGGAGAGAGAGAAACGTATTTCCATCTATGGTGGCTATCCCGTAGGCGTGGTGAGCTTTAAGGGTTCACCCAGTTACCGTGGATCCGTGTTTCTATCTGTCACCTAAGGTTCCAAGTATGGACCGTAAGAGATACGTACCCTGGAGTTACCGTTTAGCTGCTTTAGGTTTGGAAAAAAGTTGCCTTAAGAGCACTGCTGGGATGGCAATGCCGTATTTCTATTTTCGCAGTGTTTCTTACTTTGGGATAAAAAGTTCTGCTTCATAGGTATCAAGAGACACAGGGGATATGGGGTATGTAAGTGAACGGCAGATTGATTCTGGCCAGCCAGAAACCTACTGTAGTCTCTTGAGGCAGTCTTAACCATTCTGACGGTGGGGATTCTAACAATTATTTCGACCAGAGAAGCATAGTCAAAGGCAATTACTTTCTACTTTAATTTAGGAGGCTTTAATATGGACGGCCACCTATGAAAATCAGTAGTACCGTTTATACAACAGTCTTATTGACCATCAAGAGGTTTTAATAATGCTCCGTTTGAAGAGTAACCGTTCTTGGCTAGCTTAAAAACCGGTCCTATCGAGCTATTATAGTTTCAGGTTTAACGGTAGCATGTCATGTTCCCTGACGGGAGCATGAGCAACGACCTTGCTGTAAAATTGGTGCCGTTGGGATAAAACATGGTGATGCATTTGTTGTTGATGTATAGTGTAACCTAGGTGTACTGCGGTCCAAATATTTGTCTAGTTTTTACTGCTAAACTTAATATGCGGAATGCCTAATTACAATTTATACATTCATTAAAGTATAAGGCCAACTTTGCCTACGGTGCCGTTTAATTGCTGGCACCGTTTACAATGCATAATATTATTTACAATATTGCCTTAAAGCGGTCAACAGTGCAATTTAAACGTCACACGTAGTCTTTACGCTGCCTTCTTATGGTGTGAGTTGATGCACAGTGTAGCTGCCGCCTGGAGAATTAATTACTGCAGGATGCTGGCCATTATTTTCGAGTATGAAAGTCAATTTCGGTCGTTAACAGGTCCCAATACACAGCACATACTGAATAGTTCACCCTAATACTGTGATAATGTTTGTGCTTTAAGAGTGACGGATGTCTCCAGTGTGTAGAAACGGTAAGTACATATTAAGTATTTTCTCGGCACAAGACGATTCACACCGTTATAAATTCAATGACACTGGATACGTCCATTGTTTTCTACCACCGTTTCTATAGTGGCACGACAAGTCTGGCGAGACATGATAAACACCACCATTCTGTTGATCTACCAGGAGTGTACAAAAACTGGGTGCGGTACGGAGCGCGGCCATCCTGAGAAGGAACCCGACTGTAATAAGCTGCGTTGGTGTAGATTACAGAATGTGAGCTCTACGCAGTAGGCAGATAGTGATAAAGTTCCCCTATTGGACCGAGTCCGCCTCCCTTCTATTCGAGTTTGGCTTCGAGACCGCCTTTTATACTCGGTGAGAGGCTGTGCCGGCCGGCTCACTGTGCGAGACAAGGTAGCTAGAGCAATCATGCCTAGCTCTCTCGCTCAGGCACACGCTCGGGCAATGTCTATGCTTAGTTGGAGCGCCAAAAGAGTCCGTCTTAATTTTGCCATATCTTCAACAGATCTGAACCGATTTAAATTTTGTTCAGTGTGTTAAATTCCTCATCCAATTCTGATATTAGTACATATCAAAATTTTTTAGGACGGTCCCATATTACGGAATTGACATACTATGAGGAAGTATATACATAAGTTGCCAGTCTCCAACGGCTAATGTGTCATGTTTGTTTACCTCTCATGGCCGCCCATGCGCGTAGGGCGATCTCATGGCCTCTATTTCTGTTCTGCTGGAATGGTCGTTTATGCACGAGCCTAATATATGGCCAGTGGATGGGTGAGCAGGGACCGCCCCAGGGCGAGTACGCACCCGACTGTGATCCAAGCTATACCCACAAATCTAATGTTCAGGAACAACTAATGGTGTCTAATGATCCTGGGGATTCTGCTGATGAGGAAATGGATCCGAGGATTCCTAATGTATTTAATCCTAGGGATTGTGACCCTGCTTTGTACTGTGGAAATCTCTCGGATCTCAGGAAACAAATGAATGTCTCAGAAGGTGTTTGCCAACCCGTTAATGAGCATATATAGTCAGTAACTGCTGGTAGACATTTAAAGCTAGAATTATACTGTCGTATCATGCCAGCCAAGTTGAAATACCCACGAAAATGGATAACATAAGCAAATCACTTGATAAGCCTTTGTGCTTACCACGCATACCGCATTGACAACAAACTTATGGCAAGAAGTAACATTATTATAGAAGAAAATAGAAAGGTCATTTGGCAACAGAAACGATGGCATTTCGTGGAAAACACACACTGGATGGAGTTCATGAACCTATTTCGGTTACCGGTCAAGCGTGATCCAAGTGCTGCTGCATATTTGGAACAGATAAACGATGCACACACGAAAAAACCCTAGAAAATGTCAACAGATCTGATTAGCCCAAGGAATATGCGTATAATTGTCAACACCATGAAGAACATGGTAGTGCACAAGATAGTAAAGCGCATACATGACCAAAAGAAAGTATCAATAATATTTGCACACAAGACATCAGCAAGAAGGAAGCCAGCGCATTGCTGGTTAAGTATCTGGAGAAGGATGAATGTGGCGCACCTAAGCCAACTGAACGAAGTCTTTACCATTGGTGAAACAAGTGGAATAGTTCTGAAGGAAAGAGTCCTTGAAGGCCTACACAATCTATCATTTGATGTCAAATGGATTGTGGGCCAGTGTTATGATGGGGTGGGAAATATGCGAGAAAAATCCAAGTGATTGGCCACACTGATACAAGAATGTAAACAGGCATTCTTTGTCTGGTGTCACGCACATAGACTCAATCTTGTTATGAATTATGTTGCAAGTTGCTCTACGGATTTGAGAAATACTCTTGTAATGCTTGAAGAGCTATATGTTTAGATGAGTGGTCACAAACGGCATGCTGTTTTCATCCAGACGTAACTGATGCGAGTTTGTACAACCAGATGGAACAGCTATGAAGCATCAGTGGATACAGTGATGTCAAGATTTGAGAACATTATCATTGCTTTTTTTATCTAGCTAATTATGATGATAACACTACAGTCACAGGTGCTGTTGGGCTAAATAAGAGGCTAAGAAAACATTCTAGTTGTGGCAGATTATTTCACCAAATATGCAGAAGCATATCCCTTACCAGACCACACTGCACAGATGGTAGCAGAGAAACTCATGACAGAGTGGATATGCCGCAAAGGAACACCACTACAATTACACACGGATCAGGGATGGGAATTTGAATCAAACCTTAAAACTCGGATGATTTCATATAAGACCACAATCCGATGGATTAGTGGAGCAGCTAAATCGAACCGTAAAACAAATGTTAAACAATTTTGTCACATAAACTCGGATGACTGGGATCAACATCTTCCATATGTAATGATGGCGTACAGATCATCAGTGCAGGAAAGCACAGGTTGCTCTCCTAATTTAATGACTTATGGTAGAGAAATAATGTTACCAGTTGACGATCCAATCGATAATGACGGAATTCCTAAGTTCCCTGTGGAGTATGTGGAATGGATTCGGAATACTTTCATAAATTTGCACAAAACGCGTTAAAATCTAGTGCTCAATGACAAAAACGGACCTATGACAAATTTGCTAGTTTCAGTACATACACACACGGACAACAGGTTTGGGTATCCGGGGAAAACAGGTCTCATCAGGGAGTGATGGCAGAAGGCATTCCTACAGCCTTCATTGTTTTTGCGCCACTGGAGGGAGGTGCATCAGGACAGTTGTCCTGCCGGGACTGCCTTCTGGTAAAACGTGTCTATGACATGGAGGGTCACCTCTTTCGCAAACACCACGATTTCGTCCGCACAAAAGAATCAGTTCGTAAGTGGGCTACCACCTCGTGTCTCCCACAAGACGTGTTCCGGAACAAGCAGTTTGTCAGTGTGAATGGTCTGGAGCCGCCCAATCGAAGGATCGCGCGGGACTAGTATCGGTTATCTTAGAAGTCCGGAGCCAAAAACAGCTCTGAAGCAGGCGAAGGCATCCTTAAAAAAGATCAAGATGGACGAGGCTCAGGAACGCGAAAGATGGCTGAAGGAAGCGGAAGCAAAGGTCTTGCATCTGGAGGTTCGTCTGGCCGAGGAGAGAGGTGAAGCCAACAGCCCGTAATTATATCCAACTTCCTGACTTCGTTGAGCCCTTACCGCCACCGAAAGGGGGAGCCGACTCCCAGTGGTTCAATTACCCCCTCTTCCTAATTAGGTCCATGTCTCGTGAGGGATGCCATCTCCGCCGATGTTCGCGACTTCCGAGGAATGTGTTTCGGCTCGGATCATGTGTTAACATGTTTCTGTTTACGTTGACATTGGAGCATCATGATTCTTCACAATGTGATGTTCCAATGTCAATGGCTGAGTACTGACAACAGTGATGAATGTGGGACTTCGTCACTCCTTTCCGACTCACTTTTGTCAGGCACCCAGTTTCAGAAACATATTCTTGTTTGCCAGTATACTATATTTATCATTGTAAGTTACTTTCTATTGTGTGCCTTCTTGCTTTTGTTTACAATGACATTGGAACATCACGATTCTTTACAATGTGATGTTTTAATGTCAATGACTGAGTACTGGCAGCAGTGAGGACTAGTGGGAATTGGTCACTCCTTACCGAACTTACTTTTGCCAGGCACTCAGTTTCAGAGCATATTCTTTTTATCAATATATTATTGCAATTCGTTCAGATGAATGATTAGGTTGAGATCAGATTGTTTGCCTCCTTGCTTCTGCTTACGTTGACATTGGAACATCATGATTCTTCACAATGTGATGTTTTACTGTCAATGGCTGAGTACTAAGTCGGAATTGGTTACTCCTTACAGACTTGCTTTTATCAGGCACTCAGTTTCAGAAGCACTCTTATAAACAATAATGTGTCTGCATGTATATTCTAAATGCATAGATTGAGAACCGTTTTGTTTATTTTGGAGTTCTTTGCTGGAAGTCCATTGCGGTCTAAGACAATGGGTTTCAGACAAATGACTAGTAAAATATTCAGATGTGAGCTATATGTATATATGAGTGAGTGAATTTTTCTACAGGAGATTTTATCATTTAAGCATAGATACTAAACAAAATGTTCAGTTGTTCAATCACTACTTGCTAAATCAATTATCTGCATTTAGCTTATCAGAATAAGATTTTTATGCTTGCATACACACCTCCCCATGCCTATTCCTATTTATATGGACCCTCAACCAGGCTACTGGTTAAGTCCATCTCCAGCATACTGACCGATATAGACTGGCACCAGTGTATACTCATCCCATAGTGACGCATGTCACTAAGCACACTTGTGCATGCTCAGTGGAGCCGAAATAGGAAACAGATTCACTTTTCAATTATTTTTTGTGCTTTGCGCTATGTCAGCTACACTTATTGTTCTTCATATTACTAAGGAATATGCCTACTATGAAGTCAATTCTCCCTAAGTTAGGTTTAGGAAGTATATTCGTGGTTATATTGTATTTTATAACTATGTATATATTGTTACCGGTTTTCGTGAAAGATCGTTCTCGTTTCGTGGTAACTTAGTTACAATGCCTATATCTTCATCATCATATTAATTCTCTAGCGTTCTCCAAGATCCCTTATCAATTTAGTTCTAGTGCACTATAAGGAATTTCATTTATCCCTATGCAAGGTTGTTTTCTTGTCGGTAGGAATTTGATTTCTAATTTGAACTTTCCCACCTTTTTAGAAGTGCGTTTTATGTTTCTAGGCTCCTTTTAACGATTTTCTAAGCAGTATGCTTCATTGTTACACTTTTTTCGTTTTTAGGAGTCCAGTAAATCGTCAGATAAGATGAAATGCATGTCTGCTAAATGTGATTGCCTTCACTCAGCTGATTTTGATGAAATGCACTTCTTGCACCCCCACAACGATGTGTGGGATTTGTAAATGGTGGCCGGTCTCGGTTTCTAAGGCAAACAACCGCTGCCCTCTGGTCGTCCTTCCCCTTCCTCCTTTGCTAGTAAGTCGAAAGCTGTGTCTTTTGCGAAATCTAATGTATCTATCGCGGTAGCAACGGAGGGGGGAGCCTCTTCGCGAATTCTGACCAAATCACTGGACGAAAAGATGGCATTCAGGAGGCAAAGAAACAGGATGTTTCTTCTGGTTCTGACGATAGCCCAAGGGATAGCAGGCGTTCCCGCAAATGGGGGAAACCGATCCCTCTAACCTCTATGCAGGTTAACAGGTCTAAGCAGAAGTCTAGAGCGACTAAGCTCTCGAAGGTGAGCTCGTGTACCTCACCGGGTCAAACCCACATTAGACTTGAGGGCGACGAGCATAACCCTCAAGCAGTGGCGGCGGAGGCAGAAGCTGACATCCAAAAGCCTTATGCTAATGCTAATGCCAGTTTTTCAGTCATACCGGTCGTCAAGGTCCTTCATAGGTCGCCTATAGCTAAGAGTTTGATTTCTAGTCTTGCTAATACTTCCGGTTCCGTTGTGGTGGACTCGGGTCCTCAGGACTCTGGATTTTCCGGTGCTTCTTCCGTTCTGTCTGTTTCCGTTTTAACTTCAGGTTTAGCAAGACATCCAGGTCTTCAAGATCCGGTTATTACTTCCGTTCCGACCATTTCCGGTATGACTTCCGTTTTTGTAGGACATCCGGTTCCTAGTTCTGTTTCCAGCAGCGCTTCCGGCCATACCTGATATCCGGGGTCTGAGGACTCCTATTATTTTTCGACTTCTGGTAGAAGCGCTTCTACTTCCGGTTTGGGTCATTCAGATCCAGATAGACTTCTGTCTTCCGCTTCCAGTTGGGAGGTAACTTCCGGGATAGCGAGAGATCATAATCGCTTAGTGTCGTCTAAGATTTTATCCGAGCATCATCTTACGCTGCCGTTTTCAGTCTCCTAGTTAGATTCAGAGAGCTTTTCCGAGGATAAGCGTAAGGTTTGTAAGGTTTGTGATGATACGGGTTTTGAAGCTTCTGGTTCTGAAATATCTCAACGGGTGTTTTCTCAAGATTCTGTAGTTTCCAATTATGATTCTTTTCTCCCTTCTCAGGTAGTTGATGTTGATTTACCTTCCCCGTCGTTTCTCCTTCCTTTCGTGATGCTGTTTTGAATTCATCTTCCTCTAGGTCTTCTTCTTTCTCCTCCTCTTCTCATCCTCCAGGTTATAATCCTATTTCTTCTTCCCTTTCTGCTAAGGATTTCTCATCCAGTCATGTGTCTAACTCATCTGCTCTCTTTCAATCCTCTCTTCCTCCTCCGGGTTTCTCCCGTCTTTCTTCTTCTCTTTCCTCTCAGGGTCCGTTAGCTCATTCTTCTTCTTCTCCATCTTCTCATTGAATCTCTTCTCTTCCTCCTCTTCTTCTTCTCCTTCTTTTGATCATCTTGATCCGATTGTCCTTTCCCCTGAGGGTTTAGATTTTTCCTTGTTTTCTGTGGTTAGGGATTCGTCTTTAGATTGTTCGTTGGTCTCTGCTCGCTTTTCTATTCTTTCGCGGTTTTCTGCCAGTTCTCTGGTCCTTCCTGTCTTGTCCTCTAGTCAGGATCAGGGTAGGGATTCCTTTTCCTCTTCTGAGTCTACCAGAAGGCCCTCTTCTCCTGTTTCCTCTAGGGCAGGTGAATCTTTAGTTTCAGGCGACTCCTCTCTTCTCCTCCTCTTCTTCCTTCTCTTCCGTCAGCTCCCAAGTCGGTCAGGGCCAGGGATCTGAAGAGGTTTTGTCCGGTTAGAGCCTCTTCGGAAGACTGGTCCATGGCTCACAGGTGGATCGCATCTACTATTTCTCTTCCCCTTAAGGAGGAATTTGCTATGGATCCTCCTTCTTTCGGATCAGCTCTCTCGCTCTACATCTGATTCTTCCTCTTCTCAGGTGCTGCCTATTGATAACTTAGTAGTTGAATGGTCGATTTCTTTGTTAATGATTCAGTCAATAATGACTTTTCTCTCGTTTCTAAATATGATTCTCCTATTCAAATTGCCAAGGAGGATTATTTGAAGGTTGCCTCCACTCAGTCTCTTTCTGGTTCCGCTTGGGATGTTCTTTCTTCTCAGTTAAAAGAGTCTTCCAAGGTTGAGTTTTCCAATGATCTTTCCAGATGGGAGTCTGTTTGCAGATCTCAGCTTAAGTCATCTAATTTCCTTGCTTTATTATCTGAGGCTGTTCTTAAGGCTGAAGAACGTGGTGATCAAGTTCCTTTGTCAGTTTTTCGTTCTTTGGCAGATTTGTCTCGTGGCTCCCTCAATTCAGTCTGTAAGTCCTTGGGTTTCATTACCTCTAAGCGTAGATCCAGGAAGCTCTCTGAGGTTAAGATTTCTAGTTCTTTGAAGAATAGTGTTGTTGTAGCACCTCCGTTTGGTCAAGATATTTTCGGACAGTCGGCTCCTAGTCTAATTCGTGCGGAATCTGAGCGCCTGAAGGCCTCTAGGGAGCTTCAGGCTCAGATTTCTTTTGCTAATCCTTCCTTGAAAAGAGATGTTTCTTCTGTGAAGTCTGAATTCTTCTCCTAGAAGAAAGAGCCTCAAACCTGACCAGTTTGGGCTTATCCCTCTAGGATTATTCATAATTCCAATCTTTCTTCTTCCAATCGTCAAGATCGATCCATGGAGGAGGATCGCTTCGATTCTATATCTTCGCATCGTTCCAGGTCTCAAGGGAGGCAGTCTCCTTCTTCAAGGCGAGAGGGCGTCAGACCCCTTCTCGCTGTGCTAGTTCCAGGTCCAGAGGTCATTCTTCCTTTAGAGGGTAGACTCTGGTTCCCTCCAATCCGGAAAAATTGATTGCCTTGGAAGAGGAGTTGGAATCCATGATTGTCAAGCGGGCAATAGAAGAAGTTCCCCCCTGGAGAGTAGACCCGGGCTACTACTCGATGGGTCTAGTCTTCCCCTCAGGATAGAGGCTTTATCAGTGGCAAAGGAAATCTTCTCCCATGGTAAGAGCAAGATTCTTTTTAAGTGATAGGCTTGATGGTCAGCGTAGAGAATGTAATTCCTTGGGCAGCGCTGATGAGAAGGCCCTTCCAAATGTATTTAATGTCCCTTTGGAAGCAGTCAATTCACTCTATTTACCATCAGATTCCCATCAGACCCTCATCTAGATTTTTGGAAGAAACGTTCTCAGCTTCTGATGGGTGATCCACTGGTAAAATCCTCCCTTCAGGCGATTATATTCACACTCTTTCCTCCAGTCTGGGACTTCATGTCAGTTTCCGGCCTTTGGTCCCTGGAGGAGTCGACAGCTCATATCAACATTCTAGAGTTGTGGGCTGTCAAGAAGGCTCTCCTTTCATGGTCGGTCTCAAAGTCTCGATTTGGTCGGACAATTCGACAGTGGTGTCTTATATCAACAGGCAGGGAGGTACAAGGTCGTCTTCTCCTTTGTCTAGAAGTGTGGAATCTTCTCTTGTGGTGCTGCAAGTAGATTTTTCTAGTGTCTTCCCATGTCCCAGGCAGTCTGAATTTTCTGGCGGACCAACTGTCACGTCTCTGCAAGTCCGCCCACACAGAGTGGCAGTTAAAAAGGTCGGTTGTCAGAGCGATTTTCAGTCTTATGGATCATCCTCTAGTAGATCTGTTCGCGACCTCTGAATGCTCAGCTCTCCTCTTACATGTCTCCTTTTCCGGACAGTCAAGCCCTAGTGGTGGATGCTCCGTCACAGTCCTGGACAGGAATGTTCGCCTATGCCTTCCCTCCAACAATTTTGATTCCGTTAGTCTTGAAGAAGGTCAAGGATCAAGTTTGCGAGATTCTTCTGATAGCTCCCTTTTGGCCCAAGAGGATTTGGTTTGTAGACCTAGATCTTCTGGTAGACTTCCATCGTCTTCTTCCAGTATCCCAGGATATTCTAGCTCAAGTAAGAGGTCTTTGTGTTCATCCAAATCCAAAAATTTCAATCTGTGCGTTTGGAGAATCTCGAGTTTGAGGTCCTCGAGAATAAGGTTTCTTCAAGATCTCAGGAAATTATTGATTCTGCCAGAAGTCGACCCGTCGAGTTTACAAGGGTCAACTTAAAATTTTCGGAGAATGGTGTTCAGACCAAGGTTTCGTGCCCGATTCTGTTTCTATACCCCGAGTATTAGATTTTTTATCTTATCTGTTTGATTCTTTACATTTGTCTGCTAATAGGGTTAGGGGGTATAGATTTTCTCTGGCGTCTTCCCTTCCTTGTCTTCTGAATGCCGATGTCAAGGATACTAAGACTCTTAATAGTTTTATTAGAGGTCTAGGTAATATTCGTCCTCCGACTGCTAAGCCTTTACCTTTGTTTCTTCAAGTTTTGGCAGGTCGACATTTTGAACCTATTTCCTCTTTCAGTATTAAGCTTTTAACTTTCAAAGCTGTTTTTCTTGTTGCTGCTGCCTCTGCTAGAAGGCGTTCAGAGATTCATGCTCTTTCTGCTGAAAGGGATAGATTTATAGTTTCAGGAGACGGCTTGATTTTTTATCCCAGAAGGGACTTTTTATCTAAAACTCAGTCTAACCCGATCATTTTAAAATCTTTATCGTCTTTTTCGCCATCCGATAAATTTTACAGGGCATTAAGAATGTACAAACAAAAAGAATTTTAAAAGTCGATTCATCCCATTTATGGGTTTCCTACGCGGAAGAGTTATCTAAGCCGGTCTCAAAATCTATGATTTCCAGATTAAGCTTTGTTATGAGATAGCCTCAACAGATCAAATTAACCTCCCCCATATTAAAGCCCATGATGTTAGAGGTATGGCTACTTCTTTTGCTCTTTTTGCCGGTTCGTCTTTAGATGAGGTCATGCAGGTGGCAGGATGGAAATCTGAATCCACTTTTACAACCTTTTATCTCAAAGACCAGAGTGCAGCAGCCTCCTTCTTTCGTAACATTACTATTTTAATTAAAAAAGCCGAAGACCATTTACCAAGCACTTCCCACCATTTTCATTAAGACTGTCTGTGAGAAATGGTGAGACTCTTCTTTGGTTTTTATTTATTTCTTTAAGTTCAAGTTTGTCCTTATTTGTTAATCATGGTGTGATTGAGTTAAATGCACTATTATGTTATGTTATTAACTTGTGGATAAGATTGGTTTGATTTTTTCCTTGTTTGTTGATTCTCAAATCTCCTTCCACCTAATGTTGTAATGGGGCACTGACCAAATCTACGGGTTTAGCAAGTAGTGATTGAACGGTAATGGATGTTTTTGTGGTGTAATAACAACCCCCACAGACCCCCTTGTGGGTTGGTCTGTTGTTCTATTAACCACTATAAAAACATACTTACCGTTCAATCACTACGACCCGGCCTCAGCCACCCCGCGTGGTAAGATTTGAGAATTGGCCTTTAATATTTAGCGCTTAAATTTAGAAAAGTGAATCTGTTTCCTATTTGGGCTCCAGTGCGCATGCACAAGCGCGCTTAGTGACAGGCGTCACTATGGGGTGAGTATAGACTGGTGCTAGTCTATATCTGCCAGTATGTTGTAGATGGACTTAACCAGTAGCCTGGTTGAGGGTCCATATTAATAGGAATAGGCGTGGGGATGTGTCTTTACAAGCATAAAAATCTTATTCTGATAAGCTAAATGCAGATAATTGATTTAGCAAGTAGTGATTGAACGGTGTTTTTATAGTGGTTAACAAAACAACAGACCAACCCACAAGGGGGGGGGGGGGTGGTCTTTCATCAACTGTATTTGATGTATGAGATTTGAGTCCTCCAGATCAGTGCATCATGGGTAAGTTGATTGAAAGTTACTAGCGCCTCGTGCCGCAGTGTTTTTCAGTCAAATCGTTCATGAAATATTCAAAAGGTGGAGTCAAGTTGTGGAGTCAAGTTCTGATTGGTTTGATGAAAACATTCTGGACCACTCTGTTCCAGAGTCATTATACAGGTCTGTATTTTGGGAGTCATGCTTTGCTGTCTAGTCCGCAGGGATGGTTCGTCAGATGATTCATTAAATATGCAGATTTTTCTGATAATAGAGATTCACGAGGATGTGAATAATTTCAAGGTGGGGAGTGTGTAGCAAATTTGATGTAAATGAAATTTGGTGGCTATTTTAGTATGGCATTTAGTCTCTCGCCATTACATTTAAATGTTCGAGTGGACATGTATTTTTGTCAAAATGTATAGTTATCACGAAAATAGATTACTCACCTTTATAGATGTATTTTGTGATGCATCTACAAGTTAGCGTCACAATTTAAATCCTTTTATATTTCCATTGTCATCGCAGTCTACTCAGAACTCATTTATTTTGTATAGAAAGCTTATGTCACAAGTTTAATTCGTCACAATCCATCTAGTCCAGTAAAACTACAAATTAACCTAGAACAAATTGCAACAGAATTTATTTCTTTTCTGCGGCATTCATGGGACTGCCAGGTGTCACATATCAAAAGTCCTCCAAAATCCCTCGATGGGAAAGTGGGTAAATTCGCATATTTAGCTACCGCCATTATCCGAATAATGAAACTTCCCTTACCTTCTTCATTCCGCAAATAAACGAAGTAGAAATGTTGTCTAAGCTCTGAATTTCATGGTCACGGAAGACAGTAAGCAATTGGCAATATTGCCTTGAACCACTTGTACAAATTCTCCAAACCACAGATTAAATATGGTTGTATGCACAGGGCCGGGGTAATTTAAAAAAATTATATTTAAAGTAAGTTTAATTTAGTTTTTCGCTTTTAAAATTGTATCATGGTTTTTGCTTCTCTCAGTACAATCTTGATTGCAAATGCATACAACCTACCACTACCTACAATTGCAGATGCTGAAGTTGACACAGTAGAATATTCCGCTGCAATGCATTCAAAAGAATTGTTTGACAATGATGATAATGTTGCAGGACATGAAACGATTGAAAGTTCCCTAAATAAAAGTCTGGTTAAAGTTGGAGCGCTCTATGATGACATTATCAAAAATCCGTATGTAGCTACAAGATTGTCCTCGGAAAATGCATTACATGATGTCAAGGACAAACTAGACTCAGAGAAGGTGGTCATGAAAGATAAGAGGACTGCACGACTCTGGCTTTTGCATATGGAGTTGGTTGACATTCTGCGCAAATTCATTAAGGCAGAACGAACTGGTGTTTGGAACATGCACCTTCAGACCGTTCGTGAGATGCTTCCATATTTTGTAGCCGCTGGGAATAATCTGTACGCCAAGTCTGCATATGTATATTTACAAAAGATGTTAGAAATACCTGAAAGTCATCCAGATATACACACCAGCTTCCTCAATGGTCATCATGTCATTCATCGAAGTGATAGGTATTGGGCAGGCTTATCTACTGATCTAGTTATTGAGCAGGTCCTTATGAGAAGTGTAAAGTCAAGTGGTGGTCTAACACGAGGTCGTGGAATGACAGAACTTCAGCGTCTTGTTTGGTTGTTGTCTATGCCCGCATGTGCAGATGTATGCAATGCAAGAGCTCTCTGGGGTAAACTGTGATTCAAGTGTAACACAAAGATTCCACACAATCTCGAATAAAACGTGATATGGATGATACTTACAAAATTCTCAAAATCCTTAGTGAACTGAATCCATTTGGACCAGACCGGAGACCCTTCTCTTAGAGGACTTGTTAGTGGATTGTCTGCACATGAATCAGTCAATGTTGACGATGCTAAAGATATTGGAGAATCAATTATTATTTCGATGTGTGGCCAATGTGTATCAAGCATTTCGTTCCAGAGAAAGAGACAAGCTATTACCTTAGCATCCAAAACATCTCTCAAGATTGATGATGAATGTGTACAAATTGATCCACAACTCCTATTTCAAAGACTCAGTTTAATTGCTACAAATGGATCAAAAGGGAATCCAGCATCTTATTTTGAGTATGAGTTGTGCACTCATCCGCCCGCACTCTTTGATAATTCATCTCTTCCATGGGAAGCAAATAAGCCGGCACTTGCTGATGCATTGTGGAAATTAATTCAAAATGAAGATGCAGTCCTTCCAGATTCTGTCCACTATGTGCTTGATGGAGGAGCTCTATTACACCGTGTTCCATGGCATCGTGGAGAGACATTTGCAAATGTTTGTCAAAGATATGTAAAATATTGCATAAGCAAATATGGAAAGGCTACAGTAGTTTTTGATGGTTATGACCAAGGCCCAGACATAAAAGATGTAACACATAAGAGGCGAACTCGTCGATCAGGCGCAACTGTTGTACTGACTCCGCAAACAGTTGTAACTCTGAGCAAGCCTGATTTTCTTAGTAACAAGCAGAACAAACATTGGTTCATATCAATCTTAAGTTCATCTCTCGAACAGGCTGGATGCTTAACGATAAAGGCAAGCGGTGATGCTGATGTCTTAATTACGCAAACGGCTATCTTGGCTTCAAAGTCAACAAATACTGCTCTTGTTGGAGACGATACCGACCTACTGGTGTTGCTTCTATACCATACTGATATGAATGGCTGTCAGCTATTTTTCAGACCAGAGCCAAAGCAAAATGCAAAGAAACCCCGACTGTGGAATATCAAAATGGCAAAGGAAAAACTCGGGTTCTGTTTGTGCTCACAGCTGTTATTTATCCATGCTATCCTTGACTGTGACTCAACATCTAGGCTTTATGGAATTGGAAAATCTGCATCCCTTAGCAAAATCCAGTGCTGCAAAGAACTCTCAAATTGCTGAAGTGTTTACAATGAGTAATGCGAATAAAGATGACGTGATAAAAGCAGGTGAGAAGGCAATGCTTATTCTATACAATGGCACTTCAATGGATAGTCTAGTTGCTTTGCGGTACAAGCGATTCAGGGAGAAGGTTGCAAAAAGTTCCAAGTATGTTGAAGCACGAGATTTACCACCAACACCCGCATCCCCAAAGTTTCACAGTCTTCGCGTGTACTACCAAATTCAAGTTTGGAGAGGAGATGCTGGAGATATGGATCCAACAGAATGGGGCTGGAAAGTTCTCAACCACCAAATGCTGCCTGTTACGACTGACATGCTGGCAGCACCTGACGATTTACTGTATTCATTTAGATGCAGCTGCAAAACTGGCTGTGAATCAAAGAGATGCACCTGTAGAAAACATGCGCTCAGCTGCACATCCGCCTGCGAAGACTAAGGGTCTCAGTTGCTCGAATTCAATAACGCTCATTGAGGAAGATGACTTGGATAATTGATGCAAGATGAAATTAGTAGAAACCAGGTACCTATGCCATACTATTTCATCTTAGCTTAGCTTAGAAACACACAATACCGTGACATAATAAAATATAATATGTATTGTATCAATATCAATGATGGTATTAGGTAAATTCATGCAAGTGGCATAACACAATACATTTAATTTGTGGAGAATATGTCAATCGTATTCATTTATTACTTAAAAAGTCCAAAAATACCCAGTCACACATATATTACATACCGGTTTTAAAGAAATAAGGAAAAAATGGATTTTTCAGGTGAAATGGCCCAAATCTGGTAATAATTATGCAAATTTTACCCTTTCCCCTATTGGAATTTTGGAGGACTTTTGATATGTTGTACATGACGACCCCCTATACACTGGGCGAGGTAAAAAAATTCTGTTGCAATTTGTTCCGGGTTAAAATATTTTTGGCCTAGATTGACTGGACTAATCGTATTTTAACACATGTTATCGGCACTTATTTCAAACTTTGGTACAAGCTGGATATTGCATCATATTCAGTCTGGTTCCCGTCTCTGTTCTGTTCCATAGTTATTTTAGGTGAGCGGGACCCAGTCTTTTCAGATTTACTATAAATACAAGAGGGTAACCTATGGTCAGGGACTCAGATTAAGAAAACCCTTTGCTTGCTACATTTTTGGTCTTCAACCGAACTCAGAAACTCTTGTTATTTTGGATATTAGAAAGGTATGATATAAAATCATCCGGTCATTGGCTTCGGTTGGATTTTACCGAGCCGATTATCATATCCTTTAGTCTATTTTGAATGATTATTTCGGTCTCCGGATTCGGTAGTAAACTCATCAAACGACAACAATTAGGATTACCAGACTCGGTTGTTTATTTACCGTCAATGTCAGGTTGTTTGCTGTCAAATATTCTACCGTTTTCGGTGCTCGGTGACAGCTGGCGACCATTATTAAGAGTAGATTTCTATGAGTGGAATCCATAATCCTAAACTATCAGGAAATAAGAGGGATGTTTTAACGCATCATTAGAAACTACAAGCCTTCTCCCATTGATACTTTAAGGGAATCCCTTGGAGTACAGTGTATTAATTCATAGATTGTTGTGATCAGTATGGGGATTCCCGATTACTGTATTTACTGAAACAGTGAAGATCTCATTGTTTGGATATGAACGGGGATTCCCCTTTTGCCGTATTGGGATTATAGGTGTTATTACTGATGCAGTAATGGAATGCGCAATATGAAGGCGTCCTTGTACATTTTAATCACCGATCATTTCATCAATAAATCAAGCGTTATTTGAAATAAAGTTGTATTTATTTAAGGCTTAGGGGCACTAAGCGCCTCTGAATCGCCCTTTAATCCACAATCCTAGAGAACCTTGGAGTGTATGATCTTCGTATTGAACACGAGGCGGCGATAATTTAGTGTTAGAAATTGGAAAGTGCAGTCAGTCAGTCAATAGAGCAGTGAACCATCTGCCACTCTTGCCTTGGAGCGTATGGGCTTGGTGTCAGACCAGGTTACATCACAATTACTCAGTCAATCAATAGAGCAGTTAACCATCTGTCACTCTTGCCTTGGAGCGTATGGGCTTGGTGTCAGACCAGGTTACATCACAATTACTCAGTCAATCAATAGAGCAGTTAACCATCTGTCACTCTTGCCTTGGAGCGTATGGGCTTGGTGTCAAACCAGGTTACATCACAATGACTCAATCAATTACTCATTCAATCAATAGGGCAGTTATCCGTCTGTCACTCTTGCCTTGGAGTATATAGGCTTGGTGTCAGGCCAGGTTACATCAATCACTGTCAATAAAAATCAATATGTCCATTCATCTGGCGCCTTGGGCGTATATAGGATAACATAGGCTTGGGTCGCTACAGTATCACTGAAATAACTGACTCGTGTAGTCCAGTAGTAAATTTTGAAACAATATATTGGTTTGCAAATGATCATTTCTCCAGGTCAGTGCAGAGGTAGTTTTTGGCCGGCTTGACTATTAAAGGGTTAATCTTTAGTACTCTGATGTCAATATTCGATATTTTACTGTCAATATCAAAGAAACTTGTGTACATTTTTCAACAATTTTGCTGGAAGTGATGTCTACGACAGCACCATCTCCCACCAAATTTGTTGAAAAATGAACTCCAGTTCATCCTTTAATTTAATTTGAAAATTAAAAATTTTGACACCAGAGTTGTAAGGGTTACTGTTACATGTACTTTTACAAAGCGTGTCATCAGACATCTTTGTTTTACAGCACACGAGAAAATGCAGGCGCCAGTAACAAGAGTCACAAAAAGAGGATACGGGTAGATGCTGTTCAAGTTGTCAGTCCGTCAAAAACCAGAGAAGCTGCTGCAGCATAAGCCATTCTCGCCGGCCGATCATCAGGCAATGTACCAACTAATATGGCTAATATTTCACCAGGTGATACTCTCTATGCATCTCCTGTTACTGAATATTCACCCATATAGCCATCTCCTCACCAGCATTTCAACCATGAAGCAACAACATTCCAGACATTTCATCCTGTACATGCACCAGCTCCTCGATATCATTCGACACCAGAATCTCAATACAGTTCATCTTCTGCATATAACTACTCATCTTATTCTTCCTTCAGCCTAGTCATGCTAGTAACACTTTCGATCACAACACAATCTAACAATCTTCAATCCTACTCCTATTCAACTCTTTCCAAAAGACTGGACATTACCAACAACAGACTTCATGCCTTGGAGGCAACAACAAAAGACAGGTAAGGAACACGCATAGGCTTGATATTGGTACTGATTTTGAACCCTGCATAAAGAATGATGTGTGATTTTATTGCTTATATGCTCACTGGATCATTGCAAATCAGCTGCCATAATGCAAGTGCACTGAATGGTTTAACCATATTTAACACTCAAAATTTGTTCTTAAGAAATACCAATTTTCTCATAGAAATATCAATTTTCAGACCAAGATATAATTTTCGAAAATTTAACACTGCAATTAATGGCTCACGTATCGATCCAGTCATTTTAGTGGCAAATTTTCATAAATAGTCTTGATCTGCAAATGAGCATTCCTCAACCCCACTGCAGAGGCAGTTTTAGAACGTATATCTTAGTAAGGCTTTAATGTATATACATGGCCACATTTTTATTAAAAACCCATTTGACATGATATGGTACACATTTTTATTAGCTCACCTGGCCTGAAAGGCCAAGTGAGCTTATGCTGTGGCGACTGTCCATTGTGTGTCCATCTATCTGTCAATTTTTCCTTTAACCAACTTCTCAAGAAGCACTAGGCCGATTTCAATTATATTTGGCAGAAAGCATCTTTAGGTCACATAGATTAAAATTTGTTCAAAGGAAGCCGATCGGCCAATTTGGCCGGCAGCCATCTTGGACTTTGGATGATTTTTAAAAATCGTTTCCGATGGCGATTGGGGGTGGTGGGGGGGGGGGGGGGGGGGGTGGTGGTTAATTCAAACCGCATAAAACATGATTGGACGTATGCTTCGGCGGCCATTCTTGGATGATCTAGTTTTTGCAAAAATTACTTCTCCAGAATCACTGAATAAATCGGGCTGACAATTTGGAAGATATGATTAGGGCCTAAATGCCATGAAACGCAAAAAAATGGCCGCCATGAATCAATCAAAATTTTGTGTTTTTGGTGCTCATCTTACATTTTCTGCAAATTTCTGAGAAAATCAAGCTGTTATGGCAGCAACAGGTTCCAGTCGAATTAGGTTCAAAATATTCAGTTTAGCTTTCTTGTATGGTTGTCTTGGCATTGCGACACTGACATTTAAAGAGTGGTAGGAAACCAATTTATCTACTCATTCCATAGTGATTATCTATTTGGGAGCAGATAGCTAACATTGAATGCCAGCTCCGATCCAAACGAAGCCATAACCAAAATACTGAAATCTATTGAATCATCAGACGACCCTTTAGTAGTAAACCTGTCAGCTAGAACAGAAAGTGTTACGGCTGCGCATCTATCAGTGGCCAAAGTGAAGACCGCACAAAACTACGCCGGGAACGCAATAACATTCTGCACCATGTTACCGACCGCTTAAAAGATCTTGCTATTCAACAAGCAGAATCCCTAGCAGATGAAATCACTGCCACGGATGACTGCTGCCCTGACAGTTACTGACTACACCCTATCACTCACTGTACACGACTCTGAAGGACAGTTTATCGGGACTGATCAGGGAAAAGCTGAGGCGATTCTAGAATGGTTCAAGGAACAGTTCACTGACCACAATGATGGGGCCCTTGCACCCATTCTAAGGAGACCCCAAGCCATTCGTCTAAAATTCAGTAGAAAATTCTCAATGTGGGACAAGATATCCTCTATGCTTTCTCAACTGGGAGGAAGAACACACCAGAAGAGACCCTTGATGGTAAAGGTACATTCCATGTTACTCAGATGGCAGTGTTTAAGCGAGGACCAGAGAAGAAAGGGCAATAACCACACAAGACAGTCATAGGCAGGAATAAGGTACAAAAGGATATTCTCGAAATTCTCCAAATCACGTACCTCCTAAGTTTTCAGGGAGTGTAGAAGATGACTAATTTATTAGCACACATCATGTCACTAATCCATTTAGACATAAAGACAGTGCCTTCATCCTCTGTAGTGTTCAGCAACCTGAAAAACAGTCAGTTCCGGCATAGACTTGATTCAACCAGACTGTCACAAACTGTGTCGCCACAATCCATAATCGGTTATTTGCCTATTATCCCATCACCTGCACATGAGATGGATACTATGATGACCGCACTGCTGTGCTGCAAAGACATTGTGAGAAACGTTGGACCAGGCAATGTATTATAGAGTGAAGGAACTTGTATGGCTGTGTCCTGATAAACTATCTGACATAATTGTGAGATTAGGTAGCTTCCATATTACCATGAACTATTTGGGAGTTATAGGTAAACACTTCTTTGACTCTGGTCTGAATGGTGTCTCTATTGAATAGGGTATTTTCAGTGAATGCACTGCAAAGATGATAAAAGGGAAATTCTGGAATAGAGCAGTTTGTGGTAAGGGCACTTGAGCGATTAATCCTGGAGAAGTTTAGTGTCTGGCAGCAGGAGAATGAGCCGTCAAGTTATAATGACATTACTATTTACGCACAAGTAGTTGCCGAAGCTTTCCAACAGAAAACAGATACCGCTCATATATCAAGAATGCCTTTGATACTCTAATGGAACACATGGGCAATTTAACAGCTGATTTCGATGCTTTCCAACGGATTCACGTGGATAATGCTACATTTATGTTTTGGAAACAGTACATCAAGTTGGTTGAGACGCTGCAGCTCTTCATTCGAGCTGAGAGAGAAGGCAATTAGGAACTACACTTGGCTGCATTACAGATGATGTTGCCTCTCATGGTGTTATACAACCATACTAACTACAGTCGTTGGGGTACCATATATCTCATTGACATGATATGATGCAGCTGGAGGATACTTCGCCAGCAGTATACTATGAGCTCAAAGCCAGAAATTTTGTAGCAAAAGAAACGGAGGGGGCATTCAATCAGGTATCGACTGATATTGCTTTGGAACACAAGACGTATGTGTGAATCGTGTTCATTGGTCAGACCAATCACACATCAGTTGGGACATCACAGACATAAAAGGAAACAACTTGGCCCCTCCCCCCCCCCCCCCCATTGAGTATAGATGAAGCTGATTTGCTTCCATCAGATGCCGCTAACAAACCTCCATCAGCTCAAAAACATGGCAGACAACTGTTTGCAGAATTTGTTGAAAATCGTCTAGGGGAGAATGCTTCAGTAAGTCTACATGACAAGATACCACAAAATAAAGCAAAATATTTTCTAATCTAGGGACCACACACACATCGAAGGAGGCAAATTCAGATAAGTAGCTTTAAACATGGTCGTAATCTCTTTAGACGATTATTGAGTGCACCACAAAGTGGAAGAGTTGATTTGCCACATCTACTTACACATGAGCTGAGCCAACCCCCACGATCCCTGGCAACTACAGATGGTCAACTCCGTACCACGGGCAAAGCAGCATTGCCCTACTTGCTAGCTGATACTTATGAAGTGTATGGCCCTTGTGCAGGCGATCGGTAAACCCCACAAGGCTAGTACATTTGGAGATTTGGCCAACATTTCGAGTGTTTTGAAGAACTTCAATGACACCTGCACTCGCGTCGACATTGTATTTGATCACTATGATGCAAAGTAAGTCAAGGCAGCCACTCGAACAAAACGGAATGATCGATCCAAAAAGATCCGAAGAATAATTGATCATAGAGCTGACTTGTGAAATGTTTATAAAGGCCCAATCCATCAAACAGAATCAATGTTATTGCTGGAGGATGCATGCACCTACAGAGTGTAGTATCATCCCATGACAGTCAAACTACTACATTACTGCCTCATTTGATCTCCTCCCAAGAAGAAGCTGATATGAGGATGCTGTTATATGTCTTAGATGCCTCGCATAGTGAATATGATCGCATAGTTATTCACAGCACGGATACTGATGTACTAGTCCTGTTGATACATCATAAACATCGGCTTTTCCACCCAGATACGGATGAGTGCAAGCACATCAAAACGTCCTCGGTTCATCCCAGTTCATGACATCCACGAATCTCTTACCCCAGATATAGTTGCTGCCCTGCCAGCATATCATGCAGTTACCAGTTGTGATACAAGCCAATAAAGCGGCCATGGTAAGAGATTTACTTGGAAGACATTTGTTGCGCAACCAGACTTACTGCAGCCTGTAGTTGAAACTGGTATATTCAATTTCAAAGAAGCAGAGAAATTTGTAATAAAACTTTACAGTCCATCTGCTGCCACAGACGTTAATTTGCTTAGAGCTGAAACGTTTCACAAAGTTGCGGATTTTGGAAAAGCTTCCACCTACGCAGGACACTCACTCATCACCTACTACGATGCCTATACCCGTGCATGATATGGAGTGTTGTCCATATAGATCTGGGTGATATTCCAACAGCAGAGGAATATGGGTGGACATTTGACTAACGTAACACACTGTGCGACTCATTCTGATGACTTCCGAACCAATGCCTCTATTACGCACAGGACTGTTTAAGCTGCAAGTGCAAACTCCTCATCACGTTGTAATTGTGTTAAGAATAAGATTGGATGTTCATTAGGATGTGTATGTGTAATGTCGTGCTTCAATCCGAACAATCTCACTACATCCACAGACGAGGGTGAACTAAATATTGAAATACGGACGCACACACAGGTATGCACCGATACACAAGCTAGGGACCATCAACAAAGACGGGGATCGATTTAACACGTCATTTACCACAGTAAATGTAGCAGTTATTTAGGGCATGTGGTCTTATGAGAACCATCTTGGCCCCAATAGCAGGTGTCCATTATAGACAGGTTTGACTTTTGTATATACATCTTCTCTCAAGCATTATGTTGTTTTGCGTGTAAAACATATCCTGGAAAAGATTAACCCTGATTAATTAAACAAGTATTTTTGCTATTTTAGCACTTTTGTCATTTTAGATCAGAATTTAATTTGGGGGGGGGGGGGGGGGGTGGGGTAACGTATAAATGTATTTCTCATCCAAAAGACCAGATTTTCTTGTTTAGTTTACTGCACTTGATGGACCAATAGAGGGAAAATTTTATTATATGGTTTTGTAGTGGGTTAGTTGATATGGTATGTTATCAGAAATTTTTCAAGCTGGAAAAGAATTAGAACTGGCAATTTTTCAATATTTTTCTCAGATTTTATTCACCGAGTTAGAATAACAGTATGCTGAACAGTTGATTGGTTAATAATTTGATGTGCTTGCACTCATCCGTATCAGGGTGGAATAATCTTTGCTAAATTCCTTTCTTCTGATGTATAATGTGTGTTTTTATAATGAAAATTCTACAACTTATTTGGAAAATTATTTATTATTTTTTTTAGGAATTAATGCATTTTGCACACCTGGAACCTAGCGCACAAACTTGCAACCAGGTGTATAATGTGTACGACACCCTCAAAGCATTAGAAAAGGTTGTAGGGTTACAGGCGCAGGTGGTAACGAAGTCCCACTTTTCAGCATCTGACCAACTGACTAATACTGATGGAGGTTTACTTTTTAAAACTTCTTATGTGAATCGCTGGCCAATTTTCCTTGTGTTAAATGAAAAAACATTGCTAACCTGTGTTTAGTTCCGTTTTCCTACCTTTTGCAAAGGATATGAATTAATTAAGGGACAATGGGTTTTCAGCCTGTATTAAAGACGAGGTACATTCTTTTAGGCACTGCTGATCTCCAAGCCAAGGCTCCGTTACTAGGCATGGCATACCACAGTGGTCAATACGGTTGTGTTACTTGTGAGGAACCAGGTCAGGTTGTCAAAAGCGGAGTCGTGTTCTTGTTACCTGAAAAGGGATGACCCTGCACCGCAACGAACATCTGATCGATTTTTAGCGATTGCTGTGAATGTTACTAACACAGGCGTTGCAGAAAGAGGCATCAAGACACTCTCCACTCTTTTGAATGACATGGTTTGATATTGTAGAAGGCTCAGTATCTGACTACATGCATGGTATTTTGCTAGGAGTGGTCAAGAAGCCATCTCTGGTTGTTTACCCAATTTCTAAGAGTATGAAGATCGTTGATGACAAGCTTGTCTCCATGAAACCAACAGACAGCATGTCACGTCTTCCTCGACCATTTGATGGAAATGTGGGCCACTGGAAAGCTTCCGAGTATGAAACATGGTTGTGGTACAATAGTCTTCCTGGTTTGAAAGATGTTATTCCTGACATTTAGTCCAACCATTTTGCTAAACTCGTTGCTGGAATTTATATTATTCTTAGTGATTCGATTTCACGAGTACACGAGAATGCAGAAACGTATTTGTAGTGTTGTTTTGCTTCCAATCTGTAGAGAACCCATTCTTGCTAGAGTACAGTATTTGCTGTGCCATAAAGTTAGCAAGGAGTGTTTTGTCATAGTGACGCCCCTTCCACATGAGCAATCATTTCTAGTGCCAAAAATTGTTAGTCATCTACTACGGCTAAATCAATCTTTGGATGAAGTTCATATATATCCTGTCAGCTTCATTAAAGAGAAAGTGGTGTATCTTGATGGTAATAAGGATCAGCTATGCATTTCCAGAATGCCTCACCACCATTTGTCACAAAATCATAACAAGCGCACGCACACACACATCAAGGGCCGATTGTAACTATATATCCAGGAGGCCATTTTCAAAATCACTTCATACGGTAACAATTCAACAATGCTGTTTTGACTGATTGACTTAAAACTTGGAAATTTATTGAATGTAGAATGTTGTCAGAGCCCACCTATATACTGAAATTAGTCAGGGTGCAAATTCCAATGTTACTTTGAAAAGTAGTTTCCACGCAATAACTCAGTAAATGTTTACAATTAACTGAGCATTATGGAAAGCTGTTGAGCATTTTGCAACCAATTCAACTAGAACCTGTTGTTGCCTTGTACAGCAATGGGGTCCACACAAAAGTTGCAAAATAATCAACAGAATTGTTGCAATTATATTTGCTTATCACAATTTATTTATATAACTATTGTGGGATGGAGGATAGTGTCTCATCTGTGTCTGTTAACTGGTCTTTGAACTGTTCTCTGATTACCGCAGGTTTCCTCTGACCCGAGTCGAAGTGTCCATCAAATTTGCATACAACAAGTCGTTGCTGTGGCGTGCTGATTCTTAATGCATCGGCTGCTCTGAACCTTTTCTGACAATCCTCTGTGGAAGTGATTATTTACCATGTCATATGGTCTTTTGA